>CM067348.1:42378420-42615920 GCA_034190875.2 Urechis unicinctus | reverse complement strand
TTGCAGTCCAGACAACGCCCTTTTCAAACAATCCCTGCATGAATTTATTCGAGCAAAACTACGATGCCGCAGCCAAGCTATGCTGAACAAGTGGTGGTCTTTCAAACGACCTCTTGTACTAGTGTAGTCCTGTAGGTCCTGATTGAGGGAGAATTGAAGACTGACTTAATGTGTTATACATATATCTTGTTAATACCAAGGTTATGACCATCTCAGGCACTCGAGTCATAAAACGCCCCCTCCCCTACCCCTTCTCTAGGTTCTACTATTTAAGGACAAGGAATGCAAATCTTGTAAATTCGTCTACAGGGTCAAGATCCTGGTCCTCGGTGGGCTATTGACTGCGATGAGTTCATATAAGCTATTTTGAGAGTTGACATGTTACCGTTTGTGCCCCAAAAGAAAAGTCGATATCATTGGCTTCTTGGTGGTAGTCCATAATGATGATTGAATCACACTAAGACCTGTTGATCATTGTTGCATTTGAGATCTCTAGTGTCTGCTCGGTGAATTATTTCTTTAAATTCTCCAAATAAAACTACGGGGGTGGGCGATGAAGGGGTCACTTGGTTGTGATCGATGCTTTAATCCCGCTATTCCGACCCACGGTTTGCATTGCAAAATTGACAGTTAGATGTGTAATTCAATGCAATTGACTTCTCAATATTGTAGGAAACTGTGTCCTCTTCAAGTCAACGACATAATCGTTTTAAATCCACCTAGGTCATCTGTCATAGAAATGTTGCATTTAATGTTGGGTTGATTTTCAATATTTAGTTTGTAAACAATGCCGAAATGGCTCGATGGAGTGGGGTATGGTTGAGGTGATCAGCTCATTCCCAGAGACAACCGACAAAATATACATGACCAAAGTTCGCTTGAATAATTATTAAGACGTAAGTAATGGGCAACCTATCTAATCACAAATGAAATATTTGGTATGTGGCCCCACCGAACAGCTCCAAACCATCCAGCCGATAGAGGGTTGACCTTAGTGACGTCATGTGACCCCGCCGATGGTTAACCGAGCCCACGTGACCTGTTCATTTACTAATTGTAACAGAAGTGTTTGATTACAAGACTTGAAAAACGTTTGGTTAGTTCAAGCATGTCCCTATTCCAAATTAACATGAAAATATAGTCTGGGCGGTTTGAGTGAGGTAGCTATGAGTACAAACCTCCACAGGGCCTGCACACCGTGTCTATTAATACTAGTAGCCAGAGAAAAGGTTTTTTTTGTGACTCGAGTGTCGAGTGACCATGATTGTCAGCATCTTGATTCTGTTCATCATCATCATTCCTATCATCATTACAGATGCGGTTAGCGTCATTCCAATAGCGCATTTAAGGTATGCACGCTATTGTTGGTTATCCAGTATATTTATACTTTGATAAATATACGGGCAAATTATACAGTATATTTTGCTGCATTTGATATAAGCGGCGCTTCACATTCAACATACAGTTTGCGCTGGTACTCAAGTTGTTCTGAACGATTTAAACATAGATTGGCACTGCATGACACCTTCATAGTTTCATTTGGAAGGCCAGAGAGTAACCCCTCATTTCCCTCCACACACGCGCCCCTCCGCAGTGCTCTATTTTTTATATCCGTCTGAGCATGGGCCAACCCATTGACGACTCATGTATCCCTGTATCAGTAACTCTCTGTATCAATAAGAGACGGGGAGCGAACAAACTAGTGGATTTATTTACCTTTGATGTGATTTGCGTGTGAATAGGAAATTTCATTAAAAGTCTGGCCAATTTCAATCCGCAGTATTGAGTCCTGCATGATCGGCATTCGGTAATGGATGACTTGAACATAATCGTTGCTCCAATGAACATCTGTTTGACTTTTTACCTACATTGTCCTTGTCTGTTTTTACATTATCGTCGTTTTTGGAGAGTACCCCCACACTAACACTTATTTCAAGTCTTCTTCAGTCTGGACATCCGCAAACGTACTGTGCTCCATTGCAACGGAGTAGACATCATCAGTTCGGTCATCAACACGAATTGTACAGTAACTCATTCCATTTCTGTTCGATATTGAAGGTGAGCATGTTAGATTGACACTGTTGTAAACCTTAACCTATTGTGATATCTCACAAGATTATAACAAAACTAATATGTGACAAGAATATAGAAAAGATACCGTGGTAGAACTACTTACTGGTTGCCCGAGTCAAGAATTGGGTATCACCCATTATCAATGAATTCGCATTGAACTAGTGTCATCATATACTTGGCAAAGTCGGATATGTTTGTGTGAAAGTCTATTTATCATCAATGGTTCGGGGTTCCATTCGTTTTCTATACTTTATCAGAAACGATCATAATGGTAGAACGATCATAATGTATCTCAACGTTTATAATGTGAGGTAACTGGTCGATTGGTCAGAAGGTCATGAATGCGGTTGTTGTGAATCCTAATGAATCATGACTTTAGATATCAGATTATTGTTTTAAACGATATATTATTAGCTTTATTTGCACATCGCCTAATAATCACAGAAGAAAACGATGATCATTCTAGATCAATATGCACATTGCAGGGCGCTATGGTGTCGTGTGAAAGCGGTTTCAGCTTATTCTAAACATCGATTACTTTCTTCTCTACTACATAATCCTTCCAGATCTTAAGTGCTCATTGATTGGCATCGTCCTCATCACCAGAATGCATAACGATTACATAAGAATATCTCAGATATATCAGTTTATTCAAGATGAAAATTACGTTTGACTGAAGACACGCCCTAAATCGATCTCTTAGCACCATGTGCCTACACACACACCATCAGAAATTTAAAATCCACTCAAGTAATTGATTGGATTGTTATATTTCATTTGTAGGAAATTGTAATGCATGCATAATTTGTGACTCCTGCAATCGTTACATCCATTAAATGACAAATGTAAGAATGAATTGTACAATCGTGTTTTTGTTTTTATTCAGCACCATAACAGAACAATCATGGCAGCCAGAGGACGGCATAAAATCGACATGCAATCGAGAACAGAGGGTTTCGAGCCGTTCTTATCTAAATGGGCAGAGACATTTGGAGTTAAGACAAGACAATATGTGGATTTATATTCAACATTCAGGATGCTATGGGAAACATCTGCTTTAGCCGACGTTACCCTGCAGAGCCGTGGGGCAACATTTAACGCCCATCGAGTCATCCTGGTCTCCCACTCAACGTTCTTCAGGAAGCTATTCATAGATGAAGGGCTAGGACGAACAGGCCACCAGAGCACTGTTAGTTTGGACGTGGATCCCAAAGTATTGAATTGGATCATGTGTTTCATTTACACAGGGGAGATCTTGGATATACCCTGCGACCGATGTGAAGAGATCGCTGACATGGCTGAGATGCTTGGGATCAGGGAGCTCCATCTCGCATGTCAAGCTCAGCTCCTCAACAAGATGCAAGCCACAGAAGACAACTGCTTGTTAGGATGGAGTATAGGATACGCTCTTGAAGACACAACACTTATCAACAAGTTTCAGTCACTTGCACTGAAAAGCATCACCGTAGTTAGAAAGCAACAAAGCTTCAAGTGCCTAGAGCTGCCAGCCATCCAGGCATATGTAACACACGATGACCTCCATGTGAGTAGACCAGAGGATCGACTCTTGATTGCTCTTGATTGGCTGCATTATGACAGCGTCTCGAGACTTCCAGATTTCTCTGTCCTCCTCAAGTCTCTCCCATTAGGACAGATGAACCCTGCCTTGATCGAGTACCTGCAAGACAACGATGCGCTGCTGAAATCACACGCTCCATCACGGGCTGTGCTGATGGATGTACCCAGTCATCCATTACCAGTTGCACAAACGGAAGCTGCTCCGACCAGTCCACCTCTAATGCAACATACTGCTACTGCTGTCATGTATGAATCCATGATGAATATTTATGCTCCCGGATTGGGCGCGCCATATACAATCATTGATTTACCTCGTGACATGGAACCAGGCTTGTATGCCGCTGCTTATGCTGTGGACCAGCAACTGTTCGTCAGCGGAGTCCGCCAAGAGAATAGTACAATGTGGAAGTATGACATGACGAGTAAGACATGGCAGACATGCTGTGAGCTCAGATGGGAAAGGTACTTCCACTGCATGGCGGCAGTGAATGGCCATCTGTACATCCTGGGTGGATGCACTGACAAACGTAATCCCAACATGGTGACAAACGTGGAGATGTTCACTCTACACAATAACACCGTCAGCAGAGCGGGTGAACTAATTGGATCATACTGCTGCAACACATATTGCTGTCTCTTTGGTTCATCAGACGTGGTGGTGCTGGGAGCGTACGACGAGCAACCAAACAATCAGTCCTACATCCAGGTTTATTCCACCACACAACGCAAAATCACACATAAGTTAAATCTGCCATATCAATTTGAGTCTGGGTGGATGAGTGGTTTAGTCAACGTGAAGGAGAACCTCATCTTTACTGACCTCGCCCAGGATGTTTATGTATGTCCTACACAGAGTTTGTATGACGGAAATCCCGACCGCGTGCAGAGGTTATCAAAGTACAATGCATTGAACAACTGCTGTATCTTGACCCTAGACAGCACCAACATGGAGTTGTTCTTGGTTGGTGGTCTCAGGAATACAGGCCATCCGGTGTACAGGGCTAGTGTGGAGGCCGTGAAGACCGACAGAGACAGTGGCTGGACTCCTGTGAAGGCCGACTGGAGTGATTATGGAGAGTGTTATCCGGGGGCGTCATGTTCCATTTGGTTGCCGGCGTCTAACACTAAATGATTATTGGTGGTGTACTATGTTTGAGAAAAGGACTAAATGAATCTTTACTACAAAGTGCTTGATTGGAAAAGCATAATAATTGGTTATCGGAGCTGTTGATTTCCTGTATTAAGTCGCGTCAATGAATGGTGTTGGTACATCGTAGCCTCGACTGAATATTGAGCCGTAGGGTAAAGACTGGCGCATGTTTCGTAATACTGAATATCATTTTAGCTTATGACATCTGGAATCGATTGAATTGACGCAGTTTGTCCACTTGGATCATCACAGATCGCATATTCCTCTACCTTAATTGTATCCAATTGTTACATGTTGTTGCTCATGTTATCCAGTTCAGTTTTTATCATAATAAAATTCGATAAACAAGACCTTCTGATTCTTCCATTAATGAGGCGATGTCAGTGGGTATTTAATACGTGATCAAAGAGTTGTTCTATGCGTGAATAGCGCTCAATGAATGGAGCTTATTCTGAACCAATGACATGTACCAAGCTCCGAATTATATCTATGTATCAATCTTTATTATGTCGGCTTAATCCAATATATCTTCGAATATGAAAATATTTAAGTAACTTCGCCCCTTGTGGTTGACGATCTGATAATTCTATTCAATCGCGGACAGGAGAGATCATGGCAAACTGCGCTGATGCTGTCAAGGCGAAGTTTCGTTGCCAAATGTGCAACAAAGGTGTCGCAATAGTCACGCTGAATATAGTACGCAGCCTTCAATTAGTGACCTGGGCATTTGACTTACCATTATTGATCCCTGCTTGATGTCAGCAAATGAACATAAGAAAATGTACGCATATTCGCAATCAGTACGCACCCAAATAAATTAATATTTTCCCTGATCAGATATCTATTGAGATGATAATAAATAACTTATAACTAAGTTTGAGGATTAATTCGCATCTCCGCCTGAAATATGTGAACACTCACATGTGAGCAGCGCGCTGCTTTGACTCAGCATCTCTCACAATCACAGGCGCTCAGTTTCTGATGCAAATCATCCCATCGCCGAGTCACTATCTACTGGGTCGAACCGCTATCCGTATTGAGGACGGCTCGGCACTCGAACGCAGCTCGGCGCTGGAAAGCTTTGCATTGGAATCCGAGTGTATATCGATGCAATCACATGATATTTCTCATCAATACGGGGGCGAGATTGCCTCAATCAATTAGAAGAGTCCATATATTCAATAACAGCCACAAGGCGCTGATACCCAAGCCGTTGAAGTCCCAAGTGCTTTTGTTGATTCTATCAAGGAGTTAGGTATACCAGGAGTAGAAACGAAGCGAAGATCAACGCCCGGGAAGTGACCGGAAACGCCTTTGGTTGGCTAGTTCGAAGTGCATCATTCGAAAGTCGACATCTTGCTGGCTGAAGAGCTGTCTTTTCACTTCGCGTTATTCAAGAGGTCTCCTCACTATTAATATAATGAAAGGTTTCGGCTCTGCTGGCCAATATTCTCGTCAGACGGGTTCGGAGTCTTTAAATACTCATCTACCAAACACCAAACATATCCAAGTGAAAGAGTTTTAGAATGCAAGCTAAGCAGAGAGGCAATGCAGATGATGCGGCGGGAAATCACGCGACCTAATATTTTCCAAAATGGAGGTCATCGCATCGCGATTTTTCGGAAATGCTATATAGATGGCATTTCTTAAAGAATAGCATCGATCGGGGGTAAGCTTTTTGGTGCGCTGTGACTTATTTTTGTTCAGCCTCTTTATATATGTTGTTTTCTAGATGCGTAACCCAGCACTTTAGTCAAACGCATGTTTAAATGTGCGCCCGAAATATCGGAGCACAACGGTATATATTTATATTACCGTTCGACCGCAGTTAGTATAAGGCGTGTGTGAAAGAATGAAAGAAAGGGGTCTCGAACAGAGGGCAGAACCACGGGTCAAAGAGAGTGTTGATAGCAGAAATTAAATTGTCTAAAAGGAATGTGTTCAGCAGACGGCGAAAACAGTTTTTCCCCGTCGTTACAAAGACGGAGCTTCGTGGTTCAAATGTCTTGAATAAAAGATGGACAAAACCTGCGCATGTGTACGGCCTACAGCTCTTGATTATTGTGGACGTAGCTAGAGGTGTGTCGCGTCAATCTAGTGTTTTTTCTGTGCCATAAACTTTGCAAAGCATTTAACTGCTCACGCCAAAAAGGTTACTTTGGTCCTGCTAGCATCAAAGTACATACACGAAGGCGAGCAAGCCGCAAGTGGCTTTTTCAAACTCTATTTGAACTTTCTATGCCCCCATTCGTCCGTCAACATCTGATATCAGCCAACCGTCAGGATTAAGAGACCCAACTATACATGACATTAGCGGATCATTAAAATTAGGGCACCTGTCTACATCTGACGTCAGCCAACCATTAAAAAAGACACCAGCTAAAATTCAAAACGAGTGAACCAATATACACCAGATAAACGACTTGCTGCGTAAGTCAACCCACTGCGGTTAACAGGTTGATTTAAGAAATGCAAATACATCACGACTGAGGCAATGAACAGCGGATTTCTTAATGGACAAACAAAAACATTACTGGAAAAGCAAGCAGACTGAAAGTGTCCATACCAAGACAATGAATGACCCACCACATTATTGTTAATCATACCACCACTGCGCTAGCAGCTCAGGTCAGTGACTTATGTCAATGCAATAGTAACCACAAACAGCCTAGGTACTGAGGTCATCGTAACCGATATTTCACCCAGAACACTTAACCATGAAAGAGCAACATAGGCATTGTACTGTGACGATCACTTTGGTAGTAGGCTGGCTGTAAAAGAAGCTGATTGCAATGTGACGCTGATCCATATATATGCTGAAAGATCTGGTATGCTGAATGATATGGGAGTCGGATTGATCTGTTGAAGGCCAATTGATTTGTAATGCTCAATAATTTTATTGATTTGGGAGGCTGATCGATATGTACGATGATTAATCTGGAAGACTGATTGAGCTATGTGCTGATTTATATGGTAGGGTGATAAGCTTCACGGCTGAATGATGATTGGAATATTGATTAAGTATACATGTTAAGGGGTTGTTTAAACTGGTAAGCTTATACCGAGTGATCGAGTTGAGAGATATATTTGTCAAACCAAGATATAAATGAGAGACTAATCGAAGATTAATCTGCTTTTGAAGTTGATTGAGTTGAGAGACAGACGCTCTTCTGAAAAAGTTGATTTAATTCATTGGCTGATCAAGGAAGAAAGTGATTGGGCTAGGAGAATCATTGAAACTTGTGCCAGAGTCATTTAACATTTAAAAGTCAGATTTATTTGTGAAACAGATTCAGCTCTGGGGCTGAATGATACGAGAGGTAGATTTATAAGAGGCTGGTTTGGTTGGGTGGGGGGGGGATTATTGAGAGGCTGTTATTTAACGGATGCTGACGGAACTGAACGACTAAATGACCGCATAAGCTGGCTGAGGTTCAAGGCTGAGTGTGTTCAGAAGCTGACTGATCTGAGGGGATGGTTTATTGTTAAGACTTATTGAGGGCTGATTTGAAAGTCCGGTTGATCAGAGGGATTATTTCAGCTGCGAGGAGGTGTAAGAGACAGGTAAATATTAAAGACTAATTAAGCTAGAAGTATCATGACGCGGAAACAACTGAGTGAGCTGAAAATTATATTAAGCTGAAAGACATATTCTCGCCTTATTGAACAGTGAGGCTGATTTATTATTTGAGCCTGATTGAGCAGAGTTGCCGGTTGATATTGTCGCCTGATGGAGCGGAGAGGCTGACTGATATTCGAGCCTGATTGAGCTTAAAGTCTGATAGATATTCTAGCCAGATTCAACAGAGAGGCTGGTTAATATTCGACCCTGATAGAGTAGAGAGCCTGGTTGACCTGATAGACGGATTGAGTGGAGAGACTGGTTGAGGTAATAGGCTCATTAAGTTGAGAGACTCGTACAAGCTGATAGGCTGATTGCAGATAGGCTGACTGTCTCTCCCGCCCGATTGAGTGCAGAGGCTGGTTGATATTTTACCCTGATAATAGAGAGGCTTGTAGAGCTAATAAGCTGACTGAGTATATAGCTGGTTGAGCTGATAAGCTGATTAAGTAGAGAGGCTGGTTGAGCTGATAGGCTGATTGAGTTGGGAGGCTTGTTGAGCTGATTGGCTGATTGAACTGAAGAATGCCAGTAATAGTTATTATGGGTGTTGATGAAGTGGTGTGAACTAGAAGACGGAGGTCTCAGCTGCATATGCGTTTCAAGACTTTAATTACTATCATTAAGTGAAGGGCGGTTCTAAACGTCTGCCTGAGGTCTCGTATATCTGTCCCATGGAACTATTTCCAATTGCACTGTTAACCGACGTGGGCTTTTTATCGTCAGCGCGAGGTATTCCCAACTGCGTCGACAACTTGTTAGTATGAACACATCCACCATTGCGATAGGGTCGACTGATTTGTTTCAGATTGCGGTGATTAACTGACCATCGCCCTGATGCGATAGGTGAGGTGGTGTCTTAGATCGATGGAAAATCTTCGTGGCACGGTTGCTTGAATAATGTGGTCGACTGACAATAGAGTCTAACTGATAAGGAGGATGGATTGACAAAAGACAGTGATAAGGGAGACAGAGTGATGAGGTAGATTTAGTGATAATATAGATTAAATGCTAAGGTGGACTGAATGTTGGCAGGTAGACTGAGTAATAAAGTTGACGGGGTGATAGATAGACTGAGTGATAGGGTACATTGAGTCATATGGCAGGCTGAGTGATGGAGTAAACTGAGCGATGAGGTAGACTGGGTGATAAGGTGGACTGGGTGATACAGTAGACCCAGTGATAATGTAGACTGATCAATAAGGGAGACTTGGTTATTAAATAGACTGACTCGTAAGGTAGACTGAGTGCTAAGGTAGACTGATTGATAAGGTAGATTGAGCAATCAGGAAGACGTTGTGATAAGACTGACTGGGTGATAGGGTAGACTAGGGGATAAGGTATATTGAGTGATGAGGTGGACTGAGTAATAAGGTAGACTCCGTAATAACGTCGATGGACTGATTGGGTAAACTGAGTGATTACGGGGACGTAGTTATAAGGGAGACTGAGCTATTCGGGAGACTGAGACATAAGGGAGACTTAGCATTCAAAAACTTAATGATGAAGTAGATTAAGTGATTGGCTAGACCGAGTGATAAGGTAGACTGAATGGGCTTGTCTGGTGGCATGCAAACACAGGCATGACCCTCATCCAAGCAGCGGATATGTTGGGTAAGTATGCTAGGTTAGTCAAGGTACCCTAGCCTTTGGCTGCGGGCCCTGTTTACACGATAATGATATTCAATGCTCGCGCCAGTGTCTAGGCTAACTACATCCATTGAACTGGACCAGTTTCCAAGATTTGGGATGTTCCGATCAGAAGCTGTGTCTCTCGGGTACTTTCGAGTCATTGCCTTTATTTAGGATAAAGCATAGAACCCAATTTGGTGGCATTTTACGATTCATAGTTGTTATACTGGTTGATGAATATCGTAAATTTGGCTATAATGCAATGCAGAGATTTCCATATATTATGCTGGATAAAATGACTACATGAGTGCAAATCGTATAATTTAGGTACTGTAACGATGAAATGGAAGTCACGCTTATGAAGTTGCATAGAATCACCCATTAGGCACTTATACTGCTCTTCCAACGCATCTTGCACACCCAATGATAGTATATTATAAAAGTCGCAGATTGTATAAAGTTCTTAGCATACTTATGAATGATATAAACGTAACTCACATTGCACCTCAAGTATCTGTTAACAGTAAAGCAAATTTAATTTCTTTCCAGTTTAAATTGAGTGTCCGTGTAATTCATCTATTAATCCATTATTGAAAAGTTCTTTAATGCGTTTACATTGTGTATGAGCCAGAAATGATAGCGTGAGGGAGTGAATGAGTGAGTTAGTAAGTGAGAGGGAGATTGTGTGGATAAATGGGTGAGTGCTTGCGTGAGTGCCTGTGTGAATAAGTTGGAGAATAATTGAGTGAGTGAGTGAGGAAATAAGCGAGTGAGGGTTTGATTGAAAGAGTGGGTGAGTGGGTTCGAGGGTGTTTGAATTAGTGGACAAGTTGATGAGAGTTTGCGTGTGTTAGTGTTTGCATGGGTGGTGAGTATCGAAAAAATGAATACGTGAGCCAGTGAGAGAGTAAGTGAATGAGTGTGTGAATCCGCGTGCCTGAGTTTATGAGTGTGTCAGTCAGTTAGTGCGTGACTAGATAAATTAATGAGTGCGTGTGTGAGTCAGTTATTACAGGAGTTAATGAACGAGTGAGTGAGTGAGTGAGTGAGTGAGTGAGTGAGTGAGTGAGTGAGTGAGTGAGTGAGTGAGTGAGTGAGTGAGTGAGTGAGTGAGTGAGTGAGTGAGTGAGTGAGTGAGTGAGTGAGTGAGTGAGTGAGTTAGTGAGTTAGTTAGTGAGTAGTGAGCAAGTTAGTGAGTGAGTGATTAAGTGAATGAGTGAGCAAGTGATCTGGTGGGTGCGCGTTTAAGTGAGAAGTGTGAGAATATCTCATCTCCCCCCTCGCAACCCAGGTTTTCTGATGAATAGTTCTCCGCGAGTTCCCACGTTGGACTGTGTTGGTGGATGTTTCATATATTGCAGTGTCAGTGACCCGTAGCAGTGCCGGCCAACGCCTTTCTCAAAATATATCCGCGCTCCGTAGCCACGCTATGTCGGGCAATTGTTAGCTCATGCAGTCTAGAAAAGAACTGCATGAAGGCGGTCCGCTCGCGTGTACTTCAGACAATCAGCGCTTGTGTGTGTTGATCAAGATAAATTACAGCACATGATCACGAATAATTGATCTTCAATCTGATTGATATAATTGGAAAGACCATGGCAAGCTTTGCAAACGCGAAGTTTCATGGCTAAATGGCTTAATGTAAAATAGCAGAATGTAAACGCTGTATTATATCACAACTTATAAGGAGAGTACCCCCACAGCACTACAGAGTTTTAGATCCACTTCAGCCCGGACAAAAACACACGCAGCACCCTTGCTACTCAGTAGACAGCGGTGACCAACAAGATTTGAAGAAACACGAATTAGGTGTACGCACAGCAGCTGATTTATTCCGCAGGTGAGCACGTTTTATTGACATAACTGCGCAATCTAACTTCAGTGAGCTTCTAACCATTGTTTCAAAGCGCATATACGCAAAGATAAGGGTAGGCGCAAGTGAAGTAAGGTAACTTCCTTGCAGCCCTTGTAATCCCTTAACCATCGTTTAAATTTTGTAGAGGTAGCAAGCACAATATTATTAAAAACAGATTATTAATCACAGCCCTGAAGGTTGATATGTTAAGATGTAAGTAATGATCTCTCCAAATCGTTTTGTATGATACATACATACGCATATGTGAGTCCATTATAGCTATACGTGGTACGTGTACCACAGGAGGATCAGAAAGTAGCAATATCCTTGTTTTTTGTAACACATTCAAAAGGTGCTGAACTATAATGTCATTACAATGGATTATTCACAATCCAGTGGTTTGTTGACGGCTGCTTATGCAACTAAATCATACCGCTATTGTTGATCTTATAGCTCGTAATCACACTTCACCTCTATGAGCTAATCTATACACTTCCTATACAATACGAATGATTTTCATATATTACTATCACATACTTCTGCCATCGTTAAGACATGCTTCCTTGATTGACATTGCGTCACTGGTTTCACTTGAGTTATGGTGCAATTTTTAACCTTGAGTATATATCAGTTCCAGTCATTATTCACCTTCAAATAAATATTTCTTCGCCTGTAAAATTATTTATATGTCGTTAATTATGGAAAATATAGTTGGGACTAAACCACTTAGCTAGTTCTCTTTTCCATCAGATATTCAGTGAATGTTTGTTGTACTATAATCAAGTACACGCACTAGTGACCTTTAACACACGACAGGTTGAACGTACTCTCGATTCGATCTGATTTCTAATAAATGATCGTTATGGTGGCATGGTAGGATAAGTGTATATTTATATAATATTTAAAGACTTCGGATGTCACTCATATGCGGATAAAATGTGCATCTCATTGGCATCAGTACAACTTTGATTCAATTATTAGAGGCCCATTATTATAAATATATATTGAGTTCATATTAGACTTTATTGCCAATGCCGAAAATTTCTTGTGGTAGGGGACGATCAGCTGTTTCGCAAACTTATATATTGACATGTATTGCGAATTTAGCGGCCAATCTCCTATCTCGCTTTTACTTCCAAAGTCCATTAGCGAATTGTTTCATCACAGCTGAACTCCTTCCTAGATGAGATGAACCTCCACGAGCCATTTCAGTCGGCATACAGCTGGGACACTGGTCTGTTTGATTGTTTCTTTAGATGTAGGATATGATCAACCTATCTAATATCTAACTGCACACGGGAAATTAACGCAATGACAATGAATTTGCAAAATGACACCACCGAACAGCTCTGATAACGCTTTGATGGCATATTCCTTAATCTATATGAGCCCATTCATTAATTTTCGTGTGGTCGCCCATGTTTTTTAGTGAATGACTCATTGGCGCGAGTGGTTTGAGAAACATACTCGCGATACGGTTTACGTTAACAAATACGGTCTGGGGGTTTGAGGGCACCATTGCGCACCTTGTCTATTTAAACTAGAAGCCACAGAAGAAGGGCGTTTTGTGACTGCAGTGTTTGAGGTGACTACGACTGTCAGTATCATGATTCTGCCCATCCTTATTTCTATCATCAAGATGCGGTTAGTGTCATTCCAGAGCTCGATATTAGCACCTGCCATTGACGGATAAAATTGGGTTAAGCAAGCACAACTCGCCATCCATCTCGCGAGTAGTTTTTTTCCCACAAGTACACCAACCGCCCAGGTTCAATAAAAAAGCAGCAGGGCTCGCTTGATTAAGCATACATTTAACCATAAACCCGAAAAACACAAGATGAGAAAGCTTCCCGGTTTTAAAATCATGGTTAATGTAATTAAATTTTTTGAATCATGGTTTATAAACTGAAAGTAAACTGTTAAATAAACCGATGGCATAGATAGGCTCACAGAAAACGTTACACAACTTGTTGGTGAAAACTTTATACATAGATCAGTGATCAGCTTCCTGCAGTCGGTATTCAATTTTGGGGCGCAACCGTTCAACAAGTTAGACAACAGCCCACCCGACTCCCTCCCAAGCTATCTAATGGCAGCTTCACACATTTAAATACAACGTGCACCAACTGACCTGAATAAGTTGAATGGTTACTTGGCAACAACAAATCAACTAGGCTCCCCATTTCCTGCCTGTTGACAAATTATATAATACCGCTTTTCTATACTAACAATATGGTTGCATGTATTTCAAAGAGTGTGAAGAGTTTACTTTATACTATGTAGTCTGGTATTGCAGAATTTGCTGCTGCTAAGCTCTGGTATATATTATTTTCGTTGTGTTGACATGAGTTGAGATTTATTTGAACATTGATGTAACTACGGTCAATAAATAATATTTTATGGCTTTGGTGTTCACCAGGCTTCCACCATCGCAATGGTCAATGTACATGATATGTTTGATCTTACATATTTCAATGGTTTACAGGTCCACAAATACGATCAGATATAGCTTACCAAGCTATGTTCTGCTGCCGCCATATGTTCAGGGAGGGCTTGGTTGGTAATCAAGAAAATTCATTTATTTACAAATATATGCGAATATTATACGGTAGATACTGCGGTATTTTTTATATCAGCCGAGTGTTATGTTGGACATATAATTTTTGCTGGTACTCAAATAGTCCAGAACGATTGAAGCTTCGCTGGGAAGGGCAGAGAGTTAACCGCCAGCCCCCTCTGCAGGTCGCGGTCGTTAGAAAGCAAAGTGCCTAGAGCTGCCAGCCATACAGGCGTATGTAACACACACTGACCTCAGTGTGAGCAGACATGATGATCGACTCTTGATTGCTCTTGATTGGCTGCGTTATGACAGCGCCTCAAGACTACCAGAATTCCCTGTCCTCCTCAAATCTCTCTCATTAGGACAGATGAGCCCTACATTTATTGGGTACATGCGAGACAACGATGCGCTGCTGAGATCACACGCTCCATCACGGGCTGTACTGATGGATGTATCCAGTCACCCATTATCTGTTACACAAACGGGAGCCCCTCCGACCAATCCACCTCTAATGCAGCATACAGCTGTCATGTATCAATCCACGATGAGGATTTATCCTCCAGGATTCGGCAAGACATAAACAATCATTGATTTACCTTGTGACATGGAATCAGGCTTAAATGCCGCCGTTTGTGCTGTAGACCAGCAATTGTTCGTCAACGGAGTCCGCCAAGAGAAGAGCACAATGTGGAAGTATGACATGACGAGTAAGACATGGCAGACATGCTGTGAGCTCAGGTGGGAAAGGTACTCCCACTGCATGGCGGCTGTGAATGGCCAGCTGTACGTCCTGGGTGGGAGCAATAGCGACGATAATATCACCATGGTGACAAACGTGGAGATGTTCACTCCACAGAACAACATGGTCAGCAGAGCGGTGAACTGAAGGGATCAGACTGCTGCGACACATGTTGCTGTCTCTCTGGTACATCTGACGTGGTGGTGCTGGTAGAGTACGAAGAACAACCAAACAATCAGTCTTGCATTCAGGTTTATTCCACCACTCAACGCAAAGTCACACATCAGTTACAGCTGCCTCGCCAATTTGAGTCTGGGTTGATGAGAGGTTTGGTTAATGTGAAGGAGAACCTCATCTTTACTGACGGCGCCCAGCATGTTTATGTTTGTCTTACACAGAGTTTGTATGACGAGAATCCCGACCGCGTGCAGAGGTTATCAAGGTACGATACATTAAACAAAGGCTGCCTCTTGACCCTAGATAGCAGAAACATGGAGTTGTTCTTAGTGGGCGGTTACAGGAACAGGAATCACCCGGTGTACAGGGCTAGTGTGGAGGCCATGATGAAAGACAGAGGCAGTGGCTGGACTCCTGTGAAGGCCGACTGGAGTGATTATGGGAAGTGTTATCCGGGGTCGTCATGTTCCATCTGGTTGCCGGCATCCAACACTTAATGAACACTGGTGGTGTACTTTGTTTGAGAAAAGGACTTAACTTAATGAATTTATATATACCACGAAGTGCTTGATTGGATTAGCGTGATACTTGATTCACGGAGCCATTGATTTCATGTAATAGGTCGCATCAATGAATTGTGTTGGTACATCATAGCCTGGCCTCACTATTGAGCCGTGGGGTAAAGACTGGCTGCATGTTTTGTAATACTGGATATCATTATAGCATATGATATGTGGAATCGATTGAATTGACGCAGTTTGTCCACTTGGATCATCACAGATCGCATATTCCGCTACCTTAATTGCATCCAATTGTTACATGTTGCTGCTATATTATCCAGGTCAGCTTTTATCATAATAAATTACTACATACAAGACCTTCTGATTCTTCCATTTGTGAGGCGAAGTCACGAGGTAATTTATACGTGATCATTGAGTTGTTCTATGAGTTAATAGCACTCAACGGATGGAGCTTATTCTGAACAAATGACATGCACGAAGCTCCGAATTATATCTATGTCTCAAATTTTACTATGTCGGTTTAATCCAGTATATATTTTAATATAAAACTGCTCAAGTTACTTTGCCCTTGTTGGTTGACGATCTGATAATTCCATTTTGGCGCGGAGAGGAGAAATCGTAGCGAACAGTGCTGATGCTGTCAAGGCGCAGTTTCGTTGCCAAATGTGCAACAAAGGTGTCGCAATAGTCACGCTGATTATGGTACGCAGTCTTCAGTTAGTGACCTGGGCATTTAACTTACCATGATCGATCCCTGCTTGATGTCTGCAAATGAACATAAGAAAATGTACGCATATTCACAATAAGTACGCACCCAAATAAATTAACATTTTGCAGGATCGGATATCTATTGAGTTGACAATAAATAACTTATAACTACGTTTGAGGGTTCATTCGCAATTCCACGTGAACACGTCACATGTGAGCAGCGCGCTGCATGACTCAGCATCACTCAAAATCACAGGCGCACAATTAATTAGAAGAGTCCATATATTCAACAACAGCCGCAAGGCGCTGATACCCGAGCCGTTGGATCAAGTCCCTCATGCTTTTATTGATTCCATGGATTAAAACTGCATAACAATTCCGCAATTACATATGCTGACAAAGCAATCGGACTCACTAGCAGAAGGTAGACGAATTATTGTGGGACTGCCACATAATGATCACATCATCATAATCTCATACGCCTTATGTATTTATATATTCGGTAATAATGGTGGAATAGAAGCGATCAGATCGGCGACAGACTTTCTTGTGTGGCTAAGATACTCTTGATGAATGAGCGACTAGCCAACATGGGGTTCATATATTTCGTAAAAGAGCACCTGTCTGCTAATGGACCTCCAGAAGGAATTTACAAGTAACCTGGCCTCAGGTATTTTCTGATATGTATTCCAGACATTGTACTGAAAGCTCTTTGTTTCGTGGCGTATTATGTTTTTATAGATAGTTTCTATCAGAACGCTTTCCACCAGATTTCTTCATCCATGACCCATTTCATGGCATAGTTCAATTATTAATTTGCGTCTATTTCCCGTATTCGAACTTGCATTGGGGGTTCCTAATATTGCCTCATGAATAATGCAGCGATATCGAGAACGAGGCTAGTAAGGGCTATCAGCAGCCCTCGAGTCGCCGCACATGTAAACAACACGGCGAAGATGGCGAGTAAGCGTGATTTGTCTCTCGTTCCCCTCTTATCGTTCGGGTTTGTCGAAACCTATTTATCAAAGACTTCGTATGCTTCCGGGAAAAGAAACATCGCAAAAGCCATGAAATATTTTGATGAGGAATACGTCCACGGCATAACAGGTAATTTTATCATTACATATACCTGCATGGTCGGCGACCGCTTGGCATCTGGGCGCTTGCCGGTGGCGTTGATAGAGTTGTTTGGAGGTGTGTTTAAGTAGTTGATCGCTTTTCACTCAGGATGGATAACACAGGATAGATGCTTATTTGATCATGTTTATTTCTCCAGTGGAAAAGCTTGTCAGTAACTGCTGTGTCATCAAGGGAAGATGCCACAGATCCCAGAAGAAAAAAGAAGATGTCCACTCAATAGAGGTATGACATCTCGACCTGAATACATATGTCTTGCTTGCATGGTTATTGTGGCCCATAAATGCATGTGGTTACTGTCTCTTAGCATGAGGAAAAAACTCGACTACATGGTAGTGGTCAAAATTTTTTAAACATTTTGTATTGATAAAAACTGAAGATAAGGAGAAAAGACGCTGCTGTAGAATTGTTTTTGACAACAAATGGTACGCATGAAGACATGATGATTCACACTTATATAATCCTCACTAATATTTCCTGATTATACAACCATTAAGATGCTAATCTGGCATGCTTTTCCATTTCTTGCAGAGCTAAGAACGTATCCACTGCATCGCCCCGATAGTGACAATAAAATCCACACCGTGTGGTTGGTAGTGCATGGATAAAATTAAGAGGTGAAATGTTTCAAAATATCTGCAGATTCATGCTATCTCTATGAATTAACTCAAAAACAAGTCAATCAATATGAAATCTTAGAAATAATCATTGAATGCAATTGATATTCCCAATGATGGTTTTTTTTAACAGATCACATTATCTACAGAGGAGCCGACAGCAGTCCTAACAGCCTCCTGTAGCTGTACTATAGGCCTTAGTGGTCAGTGTGGGCATATTGGTGGTGTGCTCTACCAGATGGCGAAGTTCAAGACACAGCGGCAGACGATGACATGTTTACAACTCGCTGCTGTCCGGCTAACGAGGTCGGAGGTCAACGGGGCTGCCCACCCATGGCCTCGTTCTGGCCGCGGAATGTGCGGCATGCATAAATATTGAGAACCCCCAATTGGGAATATACATGCACTCCTACCAGCAACCCGAGAATGGATGTTTTATTACAACCTCAGTGACTACTCCCAGTTGGTAGTATTCTATCCCCTCATGGTGACAATAACATATGTGCATCAAGCTTTTTCACAGCATATCAGCGTAAATTGCATTCAAAACTTTGTTTTTCTACCCTTAAGAAACACAGTGATCCTTGATTACATGACAAATGATCACAGGAAGCCAATAATAAAGACAACATGACACATTCCTAATTTTTTATTCACAATAACAAATATCGCATCCAGTAGGTAGAATTTAGAACAATTATTGTTGAGCGTTCACTTGTTCAGCAAGATACCAAAGAAATATCCTATCAACTTGAAAATTAGCACATGAAAAAGCTTGTTGTACCAGCATATTGAGAACAAGCTAATCAAGTGGGTTAATATGAATATGGTGCCATATACGGAAGTGCTGGATGATGTCCATACATTCATTGGTGTGGCATACATTCCATTGATTCCTTCAAAGTAAATGTCAACCCACTAAGATATGCATGAGGCTGCAGATTTCAGCTAATGACAACAGCCATCAATGCATGACCCAGTGGGTTTAAGGATCCATGAACAAGATTCCTCTAGAGAATCTGCAGACTTATAAAGGATACAACCAAGCAGGATTCACAATAACCCGACACACTGAAAACAAACTAAGCATGCATACATTGTATAAAGTTAACAATAAACAACACCTTCTGAAACCTTAAAGATTGTCAGCCAGCTGGAAAACATATATGCAAATCAAATAATCTAAGCCTTACACAAAGAGCAGAAATACTTTACATCCTTGTCCTTTAACACAGCTGCTGGTATGCTCTCACAAGAACAGTGGTGCCATTCAGAGCAGCCAGAGCCAATAAACGACAGCCATAGATTCTGTTGGAACACGTTTTTGTCCTGCGGTAGGAAACATCTCTAGCTTGCATGACCTGAAACAAGAAGAAAGATGGCTTAGCATCGAAGCCTGGTCCCATGAACAAGTTGCTGGTTCAATCCCTTCACACAAGGCAACTGCTGCTGCAATGGGAAAACAAACCAGTCAGTGCTACCTTACTGCTTCATTATGTCGGGCCCCTCCATCACCACTCCCTGTTCCCTGGTGTAAATCATCCAGGCCACCTGCTTCTTCAACTTTGGAGAGTTTACCTGTGTAAATACTGTCATACATAAAAACATGTCCAGCTTTAGCTCTGAAATTTGAAACACAAATCCAGTAATTAGAGAAAACATTAAGAATCTGGATAAAGGGTCCTTCTGGCGTCCAACAAATAAAACAACCATTTTCTTCAAAAAGAGTACACCATCCACTTTTGAGTACTGGGCTCAAAGCAGACCTTGGGCTTGATTGATTTCCTCATATGTGAGTTCAAAACCCCGGGACAATTTATCATTTGAATAATTCTGCGCATTTGGCTATTAACAGTTGACTGTCTAACCACTGGTTTCTGTCACCATTTCTGGGTTTCACTGAAACACCCTTTGTAACAGCTATTCATTGGAAAGTCCTCTTGCTTGATGGTCTTGACTTGGAAGTCTTAATTGTTGAGTCTTGACAGGCAGACTGGTAGGCTGAGCTATAGCAGTTTGGTCAGGAGCAGGTTGATAAGGTGTAAGCTAAGCGTATGGAACTTTGGTCAGGAGGGTGCAGTCATCGCTCAGTCTCAGTAATTCAGCCCTCTGGTGGGAGTTGATCTGAAGAATCCTGGGTGGAAAAAAAAAACATTCAGAAATATTCCTTTCAATATCACAGATTAATGTTGATGATACTGATATCCATACAGTGTTGTAATTTATAATTCAATGTGTTGAGTCTTGAAAGGCAGACTTAACAATAGCAGTTTGGTCAACCAGTGTCTGTGGAGTCGGTGACTGGGTTGGTTTTCGGAAGTCACTGCTGGACCTTGCTTTGTTGTCTGTGCATACTCGGGGGATGATGGAGATGGCTGGTGTCGCAGTTTCGGGAGCAGGACGATAAGGTTTAAGCTGAGCTCAGTCTCAGTAATTCAGCCCTCTGGTGGAAGTTGACATGAACAATCCGGGGGAAAAAAAACTAAAGATTAAGAAATATTCCTTTTAATATCACAGATTAATGTTGCTGATACTGATATCCATACAGTGTTTTGTTTTACAATTTGCGAAATAAGGATTCAACATAAAATAAACAACATGTATTTTGAGGTCACATTATACCTGTATGGACCAGTCCACTTTTGAGCCATGCAGTCACCCTTCCTGCCAACATTCTTCATGTCTCTTCTGATCGCCTTCCTTCAGGTAAAACACCTTGCATCTCTTAGCCTATTACTGTCCTGTCTATGTTGTGCACGTTCAACATTCTGCCGTACTTGGTTTACACCTCCTCTGTTATTTCAGCCGCTTACTTTGACGTAGTCTTCGTAGTCCTCATCATAACCGGGAAGGAAGGGCTCATTTCTTCTGGCTCTTGGAATCCATCCTATATTGACACAGAACATATATTACTTAAGCTTACTTGTAACAAAAACTAAACGGCTACCTTACAATCGCATGAAAAGTTTCAAAATATAATAAAAATCATCGCAAGAGCTCCAGAAATGTTTAAATTTGTATCATAATTTGTCAAAGTACATGTTATTGAAATATTACACATACTTTCATTATAAGATCAGGCTGGCGATTGAACATGGAGAAAAAAGGGTGAACCTGGAAGTTGCCTGCCTAACTTTGATGGACTCGAGCTGAAACAAAATAGAGCATGAAAATGTATTTACTGACATGAAATGTCAAACACAAAGGCAGCGCTTAGATATGACTTGGAATGTTCTATCAATGAATGTACATAAGTAAGGTTATGGTACTCTCTATATAAGAAACTATTGTTATAACTTACTCAACTAGTCACATCATCTATTCCAACAAAATGCTCTGTGACCTTGGCTGCAGTAGCATTGATGCCAGTGTAACCAGCGCTGGGAGCAGACTGACACGCAACCAAAATATTCTCCCTTTCAGCTTCATCGGTGATGACACGCAGATGCTTCTTGGACTTCAGGGTACATTAAAGGGGAGCTGACCCTGCAAACAGAATCTCAACAATCTGACTTGGTTTTTATGCATGTTTACTACTTCATTACCACTTTGCACAAAGGTAGCTAAAATGTGATAATTTTGGAATGTATCAATAGAAAGAGGAATTGTTTTAATATTCTAAGCATTAATTTTTGGAACAAATAGATAACTATAAACACATAAAACTGGACCGAACAACTGAACTTAAAAGAATATTTTGGGACTTCAGGTCGCATGTCCCGGGTTTCAAGGCCTTGGAACCTAAAGTAAAATATATAACAAATGTTACAAACAGTTTGGGCAAGACCCAAGATTGTGATCAACCCCACTGTCAATGATCATTTTTTAGCAGAACCTGAAAAGTCCAAACAATATTTGGTCCCAAGTCCCTGCTTCAGAGGAGGAGCTGAAACTAGTTTGGGCTAGACCCAGATTGCCCAGTAAGCTAGAACAATCCCAGTGTGAATGATTATTGTTGAGCAGAACCTGACGAGTCCTCAATTTGGGGACCTCAGGTTTCTATTCCCTGGGTCAGGGGAGTACTTGGATCTTAGCACATAATCTAATATTGATGTACAATATAGTTTAGGCTAGAACCACGATAGCCCAGCGGGCAAGATAATCACGTTGTAGAGGTTTAATGTTAGGCAGATCCTAAAATGTCCACTTAATATTCAAAGACCTTACATGCCTTAAAGTGTGTCCTCACTTGTATAGCAATATACATTCCTTGAGAGTGACGGACAAGTTGAAGCAATGAAAGTGACAGCATTGTCAGGTCACCAAAATGTTCTATATAACACTCATGTAAAACTGATACACTTTTCTCACACAACTTTCCAATATCAACACCAATACAAACAATTCAACATATTATAATGAGCTATTTTTGATGAATACTGTGGAGAGTGTCCCTTCCCCACTTTACGTAATGTCCTCCCTCGAGTGGTCAGATATTGCCACTCTTAAACTAGGGACCGTTCATGCAATTATGGAAATGTGTAGTAATTGATAAAATTTACATCTTGTAGATGAATCGTCGGTCACATCTATCAACAGTAATTTGGGCAATTCTACTTCATTATCCTCAGTCAACAAGTTTCGCCCCGGACATTTCATCCCATGCAGCTACCCCCAATTCTCAGTAGAGAGGATGGTGGGCCTTAACAGGAAGGAGGCTGACGGACTCGCTACGGTGAATGGGCGCACCTAACGGACGACACAATGATTTTTTAATAATACAGAACTATTTCAGACAAAAGTAACATGCATACTTTCCAGCTTAAATATAGAATCAAGCTCAAGTTAACAATTGGCTGTATGCAAATTTATTGACTGGCTAGACTAAAGCAAGATGCTGACGGCTGTTCTAAAACTTTTGCTCGGGCTTATAAATAACTTTATAACTGGCATATATGCAAACAAATATTTTCCTGTATCGTGTTACTGTTTATAATAGCATGTTACAGTATGATATATTGAGGAAGAAACACTAGCCAGCTTATGGAGGGATTGAATAGCTTTGAATACAATGCACATTTCATTTTTCCATAACTAATAGGCAATGCAAATATCAGGCAACTTACCAATTATGCAACACCAGCTCTCATCGCAGAAACCAAATTCGCAAACTGGACATCTTACAAAACACTGCCCACTAAACACACATCAACAGCAGCCAAGAAATAAACCTTGGCAACCCACCCGTGCATCTACAGTTATTGGAAACCACACTTAAATAACAACAAAAGCACATTCCGTCACAAACCAACTTCAAGGATATATGCACTTCCCGAAAGTTAAAAAAAGTGTCGGACATTCGGTTTGACAAGACAAATAAATACGTCAGACCGAAAGAAAATCTGTCAGACCGAAACGTAAAACTTCAGCGACGCCATAGCTGCGAGAACGACTGCCAGTATGTAACATGCACAACGATTGGTTTTTGTACGGGCACTGTGCCGAAAGCGACCAATGAAAACACATGTAACGTTTTTCTAATGCCTTCATGCAAAACCGGGAATTTAAAAAGCCGGACAGTCGGACCGATTTCTGTTCTGAAATCGTCGGACCGTATCGAAATTTGCCGGTCATGTCCGTCGGACGGACGGCTTTCGGTAAGTCTGTATGCATGGCACAATCACAAGAAAAGCTTACACCGAGACTGTACAAAAGCGGTAGGGATTTAAACACCAAACATCCAACACCACCCATAATCACCCCCCTCTACCATGACCATGGCACATACCACAACCCAATACATAAAGGACATTCGAAGACAAAACAAAGAAAACCTCACACTTAACAAAACAGAAGCTCAACAGCACATAGACAACCTGTCACCTAATAATATACACATATACACAGATGGATAAAATCATAATGAACTGACAGAAGGTGCATTCACATTTTCCCAATTCAAACTCAACAAAGCCTTCAGAATATCCAAATACTACTCAATCTGTAAGGCAGAAGCACAAGCAATATCAGCAACATTGCATCAGTTCTAACACCAAGAAAACAAAAACATAGTCATTCTCTCAGACTCCTTGTCAGTTATCAAATCAACAGGAAACAATAACAAAAACATATCTATGCAATATATCATCCATACAAACAAACAGCTCCAAGCTTAGATCATCAACGTCATTTCCATCTGGATCCCAACTAACTGTGAAATACCTGGTAACACAAAAGCAATCACTCACTTTACCTAACATACACTTATCATAAGAACCCTAGCTGCTGAATTCCAAGCTCTAGCGCAAGCGGTATATTGCCTTTGAAGTGACTGGCCTGTAACAGATAATTTTTTGAATCCACAACACCAAATAAAAGTACCATTATGGTACTTAATTCTTAAACTTTATGGTCCATATTAAGTTCAAGAATCTGATGTTTTCTTACATGACATAATGCTGATAAAGCAAGCTATACCCTATTCCAGTGTGGGCATGACAAAATCGAACATTGTCAAGACTAAAATTCGACAAAAGGGCTTCAATCGATTCAAAAATAAACTTGACCAAAGTATTCCACTGTACTTGAATTACCCCCGTATATAGATAGATGTTAAAGCTCGGATTGATAAATGAACGAAAATCGACTTTGTTTGACAGAGCACGATCAGCGGTGGTTGCGAGAGTGCGAAGCCGTGTTGAGTGAAGGTAAGGTTGACTCTGATTCGGGCTCCACGAGTGGACAAAGTTTTGAAGTGCAAAATACCACAAAAGGGCTCGATCAAATAAGAAAAAAAACTTCAACCATTTGTAACATCATACCTGAATTTGTCAAAAGTGTGTACCTATGTTGCGTTCATCTGATAAAATTGGGAAAAAATACAATTGTTTACACCGTAACATTTCGTACGTAAGCAATATCATATTTCCTTTGGCCGATTTTTTTAGATTTTATATGACTATGAACATTAAAATGTTATCTTGTCATTTACCAAACAATCTCTCTGTTCCCCCTAGCACTCAAGCGCACCTTCGTAGAGTTCATAAAATCGGTATTTCCTGTTTGTACTTTGGCGACAATTTGCAGGTAGAGAAAGCAGTCTTAGTTTCTCTTTTCTCACACAGGCCAAGGATGAAATAATGAAAGTGCGTTTTGAACTTCCTTCACCTCTGTCGCATACGAACAACATGATCACTCAATGACCAGATGAAAAACCTGTTGCTATTGACGACGAGCTGTACCGCACTTCTCTTTTTCTAAGCGCTAGCAATTTTCAGCTCTGTTTTGCAGTGTAGCGGTGTGTGTGGTCATTTCTAACCAAATAGCATTTCGTCCTCAGATTGTTACTTTGTTACTACAGAACACAACGTCGAGGGTTACTTGTCTATCCTGAAACATGTATTCAGGGCTGGAAATTACCACCCGTCCGCCCGTCACTGACGGGTGATTTTATGGCTCGACGGGTAGATGTTGCCCAATCACACGTCCAGCTGACGGGTAACTTTTCATGGTGAACACTGTTTGTTTATTACACAACCAGATAAGAACATAGCGATCCTGGCAAGACTAATCAGAGAGCGCTGTGTGTTGTCTGACAACGAAAGCTGCTCTATTGCTTTACACACATACAGCGATTGTATGTCTGATGTTGATGTAGTTATACACTTACACACAGATTATTACACATTTGTCTGCTCTACCAGCTCTTTAACTCAAAAAGACATGAAACACCAATCCAGGTTAACGCGTAAATGCATTCTTTTGACGTGTAACATCTCCTGGCCCACCCGTCCTGATGACGGGTGGCCATTTTAGTTAATTTCCAGCCCTGCATGTATTAAACGCGATGACTATTTTGGTCGCCAGGCTAGATTTCCCTCGATGTTAATTTTGTGCGTGGCCCTGGCCTGATAACATTACTAATACCGTATTATACCGTTAATAAGTCATTAAGACTGTCTGACTGTTTGCAATTATTAAAAGTTGAATCTATGAAAAGGTGAAGCTAATGCTGTATTGAGAAAACACACAATCTACATAATGAATGAAGGACGGGTAACACCTCCTGGCCCACCCGTCCTGATGATGGGTGGCCATTTTAGTTAATTTCCAGCCGAACCGATTTAGAGAATTCGAAATGGATTGAATCTCGAAAAATCAAAATTGCTCGCGAAGAATTTCAATGTATTGCTTCACAAACACACATTTTTTATGGCTCAAACGGAGTAAAATTAACATCTACTCCGTGAACCCTAACTGCGGAAATCCCACGCGCCAGCGCAAGCGGCACATTGCCTTTGAAGTTTCTGGCCAGATCGCCGACCTGTAACTGATAATGTTTTAAATGTACAACCCCAGTTAGATAAATTAAGTACCATATGATATTAAGTTCAAGAATCGTATATGTAATGCTGATAACGCCGTGTGAAGGCAAGCTAGGCCTGCGCCTGCAGCGAAGTTCGGCTGCCACCCGATGATGGATTTTTGCCGATTTGTTGACAGGGTAACCAGAATTCCGCTTCCAATTTAACTATGTCGGACGCAACAGATCGCCGTCAAATTTGCTACAAATTGAGAAAAGATATCTATAATGACGTGTATCCTACCTTCAGTTTCGTACAAATTATATTTCAAGTGGTTTTGGTGCTTGGAAATCGGACGAAATTCTTAACTCGGCTGTACATATAACAAATTGACCGAATTAAAAAATTCAAAAACGACTTGGTGGATACATCATCCCCGAGTATGGGGTCAACGGGATTCCTCAGAATTCCACTGCGCCAGTTAATGAGAGCGATTCTTGTGGGACGTGGAAATACCTAGCGGAATATTCCCGATCGCAGCATCACGACGTCAGCGACGGGAAATGTCCGCTGCTTATCGGGAGATATACACATACCTATAAAATGCGAAAAGTAAGGAAATATCATTGAAATTCAATACGTTAGCTCTCGTTTGATCGATTGATGTATCATTCGTCCATGTATCTTGAATATAAATGCCAGTTAGAGCAAGTTGGAAATAACATTGAGTCACAAGCGCGGCCACTTGCGGCGAGGTTCGGCTGACACCAATAACATAAACATATGCTTAGGCAGCCCACCATTCTACTACCTATTATCGACCATCGACACAGACGCATCCGAACTGCCCCCACTGCCAAGGGCATGGAACATGCAATACTACTTCTTCAATGTCACCACTACAACACAAAAAGGCAGCAACCACTGACACAATAAAATGAACGTAATATACAACACATTACTCACCACATTCTAAAATAATCACACACAACTTGTTAAATAACTATAGACCATGAGACGATTTTATCCGCATTAACCCGATTCTAGTATCTTCATTCACATCATAACGTGAACAATCTCGTCATAAGGCGCAATAAGGTATTATCATAATCAACCCAACCGCTCCCTGCCAACTCCCTCTCCCACGACTTGAAAATTGCTAATGTTGCAACTGAATTAACAAATTTTGTCATTCCTTGGATATGCTGTGTGTTTTTTGCGTGGCAAAAGGAACTTTCATTCGGCCCTTTGTGACTCTTTGGTAAAAAAAAACATTTTCAACGTCGGAAAGGTCAATCCCATATAGCCAACTACTTTTCTGTGTATATGACTTATATTATATGCAGTATATTGACGGACAATATCCAATTATTGATGTGTGTATTAAGGTTACTCATTAATGCAGCTTGGGGGGTATGGCGTTAAGGATAACACCGAGAAACAACTTCACTTGAGATGGTCCCTCACAAAGCACCCCTGCTCTAGCATGGGAACACTACGGACACTTTACAAGTCTTAAAACGAAGGTTTTCTCAAGAGTTATTTGCTTGCCAGCCGCTAATGTGGTTGCGTAGCGTTCATTGGGAAGTCACGATATTATCCCATCTCCCTGGAATCATGCTGAGGCGTGAAATTGTAACACATGCCGAGCCACGTCTACTGCACTTTAGTGTTGCTAGTATCAAACAACGGCGGAGCTCTTGTTGCCGGAGTTGGGAAGTCTCACTCAACAAACGATCGAAGCATATTTTAATATAAAAAAAAACAAGTATAGAAACAAAAGTATTTATCTAATCATCACTTAAACACGGGCAGCTGAGGCCGAATGGGGGATTGAGATCTACCTATCTTAATTACAGGTCCCAGGCAGGTACCTTAAATAACATAGGTTCACGCTAATTATCATTATAAGTAGAGAGCGTCGTGCTTGATTATCGCGTGTAGGTGCCATAGCGATAAGTATGTTATCGCATGGTCACGCGATTGATATGGTGAAAGTCACTCGGACGCTTCGCGTCCTCGTGTTCTTTCGCAATATCACCAACGTGACCATGCGATAACTAACACTTATTAACATTATTAGGAGACAGCGTTGTGATTATCGCGTGTAGGGTGTCATAGCGATAAGTATGTTATCGCATGGTCACGTGGGTGATATGGTGAAAGACACTCGGATGCTCCGCGTCCTCTTGTTCTTTACCCATATCACCCACGTGACCATGCGATAGCTAATACGTGTCATTATGAAGAATTTATGAAAGATAAACAAATTGTTTTTACTGATGTTGGCCATCACATTTCTATGATGATGATAATCCTGACTTCCCTGAGAAAATATCCCTAAGTTGATGATAGCAAACAGAATGGTCCCTGCAAACTATGATGACGATCTCCACTCAAGATGTGCTCCTCGTCTAACCTAAACTTTGATGATCCTGTCATTAGGACTCCAATAAAGACAAAAGCCCCGTGTATATGGTAGGTATGGACCTAATTGAGATGAGGCACCAACAGGTGATAAGTATGTACTTATGTTCACGGATTATTTCACTAAGTTTGTGGATCAATATGCCCTACGTTCAAGGTCTGCGGAGGAGGTCTGCAGAGGGATCCGTCGCTGTGTACTCATGGGCCCTCTTGAGAAGCTGCTGCCTGATCGGGGGAAAGTGTTTGTCAACCTCCTTAATGATGAACTATCAACAAAATTTGGTATACAGCACCTTGTCACGAGTGCATACCATCCACAATGCAACGGTCTCGACGAAAGATGGAATCAAAGTTTGAAGGACCGTCTCACCAAGCTGGTGAATGAGTGCCAAGTCAACTGGGACAATTTCCTGGATGAAGGAGCATATTCGCTTTGAACCCAGAAACAAGCCTCCACGAAATTGGCGCCATTTTTCCACATGTTCTATCGTCAGCCAAGGCTTATCGTGGAAGAGGTCGCTGAAGATGAGCAGCACCCCACAGAACTCCAGTCAGAAGAGGTGACAGAAGAGGACCTGGATACCTTCATGAGTGAAATCACCAAGTCATTGGATGTATGCAAACGCAGGTCCTCAGGAACATTGAGCTCAGAAAAGGCAAGTCGAGCAATACAGTAAGAGGAAGGAAAAAGGGGTCATGGTTTTTAAGTTTTAGGTGGGTAATTAGGTGTTACGTCGGGAAATGAAAAATGTAGGTCGTAAAGGGGACAAAATGGCTCCAAAATGGACCGGGCCCTAAGGCATAATCAAGATTGACAACCGTCAGAGGGTAGAGCTGCAGCACCAACACAATGGACTGCCACTAAAAGTAACTTAAACCCTATCACCAATCAGATCTCGAGCAAAATGCTGCACCATCAAGCATCACTTCTACTTGCGAAGAATGGTTACATCGCATCACTATCCCTGATAATGCCTATAAGGATGAATCATTCGAGTGGTTCTGTGCCAGGTGTAAATAGTGTTTTCTACTCTGATTCGTATCGTCTTGATTGCAGACGATTTTTTCTTATTTTCAGGTTGACCATGTGATTCTTGTAGAGGCACAATCTTTGATCTTTTTTAGGAAGTGTCATTCTGGTTTCATTTTACAACATGTGTATTTGTTTCAGATTACTTGATGAACTTAATGCTGGAAGCTACTTTCAGCAGAGGGGGAAATACTGACATGCACAAGGTAGCCTGAGTTTATAGATGTGGTTACTTTTAGCATGGGAATAGCCAGAGTATATTGGTATGGCAACTTTGAATGTGGGTCAAGCCTGGTATGCACAAAGTAGCCTGAGTTTATAAATGTGGCTACTTTCAGTATGGGAGTATACTGGCATGCACAAGTAGCCTGATATTTAGAAATATCTGTGGCTACATTCAATATTAGTGCACAGCACGCGTAAACACCACTTTCTGGTAGGCTAATTTCTGCATACCACTCCGGCGTTGATGTTTGAATGAACAAAGCAACAATTGTTTTCGTTATATAACATTGCAAACGTTTCCGTTTAATTATGATGTCAATTGATTCAACATTGCAGTCAGTGCATTTTAGCAACGAGTTTATAGCTACGTTAAGAGGGCTCACTTCGAGTGGCTCAGCGGGTGTCTGTGTAATTCTTAAATATATGCGTATCAGGGTTACTCTCAGCAATTTTGAAGTCAAGGATCGACCAGGTTGATGTCTGCATGGTGCAACTCTATGGTTTCTTTAGTTCCATGAGATGTAATTAATTTTGATTCATCAAATTCACCAAGCCTATTTCTCTTAGCGTCATGTTAAACATGGGACCTGTATGTATATATATATATATATATATATATATATATATATATATATATATATATATATATATATATATATATATATATATATATATATATATATATATATATATATATATATATATATATATATATCTATACAAGTCCGACCATTTTGGTACAATTCACCAACCATCTTGGCCCATACTTACATTTTTGCCGATGATCATGGGGCCAAAATAGTCAGCGTTATCCCATAGGCTTACACAGCTACGCTTCCCCACAAAATCGTAACTTTATTTGCTTCTACTCCTCCTTAGGTTGGAATCTTATTATTCGGGATAACTATCCACTTTTTCTTGGCGTTAAATGCATTTGCCTGAATTTACATTTTGGCCAAAACGACCATTTTGGCCATGTTGAATAATCGGTCATTATATGGCTTTGTTCGATGTATATTTGCTCCAAACTTATATTCATGATTTGTGTGACTTGTAACTTCAATGAACAATTCTTTGTTTTAAATTATCGCTTGAAATGAAAAACATACACATTTTGAATGAATATATAAATCAGCAGATTAAAGAATAACGGGCGGCACAGGCTCAAATATCTTTACGGACGGATATAAATAAAATGGCGATTTTACTGGGAAATCCGTGGTTGTGAGTCTTTGTCAACTCATTTTGGGTGTTTTTTTCTCAGTACATATCCGTCTGATAATGTTTAATTTAAATAAATAAGAACAAATGTAGTACTTAAGCTGGGAATTCTAGAAGCAGATCAGGATTTAAAATGTTTTGAGAATCTCACTGAAATGAAATACCGGTTTTTTCGATCTATGATGTGTAAAGTTTCGAGTAATTAATGAAAGCATATCGTATCAACGGACTGTTTTTATCAAGTGATTAATTAAAAAGATTGTTCTGTGTTATCAGTTTGCTCGTGTCGTAAAATCCAAATGTTCCCACTAACGCACCCGCGGGCTCAATCTGAAGGTATATTTTGGGATTGTAACTATTCCAGCCTGCCATACCTCGTGGAATTTCCGGTACACGAGCGAACATAAACAAGACGATCGGTCAGCCATGACAATTTTACACGCACTGTTTCCATGTGATTCTCGCTCGGTCAGTATGATTCTAACGTTTATAGATTGAATATCATTCATGTAACAATGAACGTTATTGTTGCGGAAAGTAATTGCATGTACGACAAATTACGAAATACCCTTAGTTTACAGTGGTTAGCGAGCTTCACCGGGCAGTTCCGCACGTGGGCTCTACCGTTCACACACACTTTCCGATCATGAACACCATTCCAAGGGCCAACAAAACCCAGATACCATGTTAATGTGACTAGATGCCTGCAGTTTGGTTGGATAGATCTATCGATTACCAATGATTTTTTTTTAAATGTATTTCCTAACGTTCATTAAACCGTATCGACTATTGCCTACGGCTTTTGCTGTCATCTGTCAGATGTAAACATTGCCTAATCCGCTCCGGTATCACAATAACCCAAACAGACTTCAGACTTTATGCCCTGTTACTAACAATGTTGTATGGTGGACTATGACACTAGCCACCCCTAGCCTAGTGTCATAGTACACCATATAAGTTATAACTACTCTGGTGGTAGTGCGTTAGTGGGGTGGGGTTACTCTTTCAATGTTTTTTCAAAGCTTGAAGATTGATAATTTGCTTTCAACATTCTTGAATAATATACTTACTTGCATCAGTAATGTGACCTTTAACCTACCTTCTAAAGTACTTTTATTGGACATGGAAATAGCATGATCTGCTAATATTATGTATCATTGTAATACACTAAAACATGAATTCTTTATTACATTCCTATAAGTTTGAGTATGTGTTATATGATAGTCACAACTTTTGTTATCAATAAGTCAGGAGAATGATCCTATCTGTATCACAATAATAGCTATCCAAAACAAACTGTGCTAGTTTTAGCTTCCAGCCAAGTTCAACAGTGGCTTGCCAAATAATTAGAACTTAGGTGGGTTTTTGAAGTCCAGAGCCTCTTTTGTCAGGGTATCTGCCACATCAATATTGGTAGTAAAATTATTGTCAAATGTTCAATGTTCAATAGTATAATCACATCATTTGAATATGTCATGTATAAGCTATAAATGCCATGGTCATCTGTCAGTTAGTCTTAAAAGCTGTGCATCTGATCTAGTGTTGATAGGGGTATTAAGCATATCTGAAATCCCAAATCACACATGACACAGTACAGTTTTGCCCTGTCAATCTGTCTGCTTGTAAACATTTGGTGTCACATTTTCTTAATAATGCAAGTCACTCATATATTGATTGTGACATTATTGAAAAAATATTTATTTGCTATGTTAACCAAATAGGGAATACCTGTCTCAAATTAAACATGAACCGCTCTTATATTGATGATCACTTACAAAGTAAATATCAGCGCTGCATGACCTTTTGTTCCTGAGTGATTTACTCAATGGGGAATAATTCTTTATGGCACGTTTTCTTATAATGCAAGCTTGCAACTTCACATTGACCAAATCTTGCAAACTTTAACTCATAGCTTTATGGCTCTTGACCTCTGACTTGCTAAATAAAAGCAAATTAAAATTGCTTGTTCCAGGCAAATGTAGCTAAGTTATTATTAGCTCATGGGTGTTAGGGTGAATCATTTCCTAATAACTTAAATAATTAGGCTTAAATGCTAAAACTTTGCATACTTGTTGCTAGACAAGTGGGTTTGGGAGTTATTATTCAGCCCTGGTGTGTCATTGAATACAAAGATATACTATTAAAGCTATGATTAAATGCTGTCAGAAGCAGCAGAGTTCAATAGCCATAGGTCTTCTGTCTTTATTGTTAGGCATTGAGATTGACTAGGTGTTTGTGATGACATTTTGCTCAGCAGCACTCACAATCTGGTAGTGATTAACTGCTTTACCTCCTGTTCTGGGTTTAATATTATGGACCCAGTATCTCAATTGAATCATATTGGAGATTAATATCCTCTGTGTTGGTTAATCTGCCCAATTTAGGAAATTTATTTTTTCAAGATGGGCAACAGTATCAGCTGTCCAAACATCTCAATTATGCTCATCTATCTCTGCAAGACACCTCCTCATATCAAATGGAGCCATGTCTTGCTGTAGGGCCACTAGGCTCTTGCTAAGTGAAGAGAAATATTCTTTAGTCTTTTCATTTCATGACATTTGGTAATTTGATATAAATGAATAGTTAAAGATAAGAATAATGAGGAGGTCATGTGGCTTCATCTACATTACTGACAGGAATGTAGATGAAGCCACATGACCTCCTCACTATTCTACATAATGAGTTGCATGTGCAATATTAAGGTCCATGTGCTTAACCACCATGAAAACAAATTTTATGTTAATGGTAAATTTACAACTTCATCAATATTGTTGTTTCATCAGTTTTGTGGTTTTACAATATTGTGGCTTCACCAATATTGTGGCTTCACAAATACTGTGGCTTCAATAATATTGTGGCTTCATCAATATTGTAGTTTCACCAATGTTGTGACTTAACCAGTGTTGTGGCTTTACCAATATTGAGGCTTCACAAATACTGTGGCATCACCCAATGTTGTTGCTTCACTAGTGTTGTGTTTTCACCAATGTTGTGGCTTCACCAATTCTGTGGCTTCATCAATATTTTGGCTTTACCAGTGTTGTGGCTTTACCAATATTGAGGCTTCAAAAATACTGGCATCACCAATGTTGTTGCTTTACCAGTGTTGTGTTTTCACCAATGTTGTGGCTTCACCAATACTGTGGCTTCATCAATATTTTGGCTTCACCAATGTTGTGGCTTCACCAGTGTTGTGGCTATACCATTATTGTGGCTTCGCAAATACTGTGGCATCACCAGTGTTGTGTTTTCACTAATGTTGTTGCTTCACCAATACTGTGGCTTCATCAATATTTCGGCTTCAACATTGTTGCGGCTTCGTCAGTGTTGTGAATTTAATGATATTGTGGCTTCATCAATATTGTGACTTCACCAATATTGTGGCTTTACCAATATTGTTGCTTTACAAATACTGTGGCATCACCAATGCTATGGCTTCATAACATTTTAGCTTCAACATTGTTGTGGCCTCACCAGTGTTATGGATTCAATGATATTGTGGTTTCAATATTGTGACATCAATATTGTGGCTTCACCAATATTGTGGCTTCAACAATACTGTGGCTTCACCAATATTGTGGCTTCACCAATGCTGTGGCTTCACCAATACTGTGGCTTCATCAATGTTGTGGCTTCATCAATGTTTTGGCTTCTCTTGTTTATCATATTCCGTTGAGATATATCAATCACTGGGGCTTAAAAAGACATATTATGTCTAAATGTAATGAATGACCAAAATGACCAAAACAATGAGTATTATCTGTATTTGTTGTGTGCGGGGTATGGCTTCAACAATCTGTTAATGTAGAAGTTTTTAATAAAAATTCTGTTTACCCAGTATAACTGTTAAGCTCCACCTGGTCCTGATTGATGGTCTTGCAGTTATGATGTATGCACCTGTGTATAGTGTCTCATTGTTGTACACTTAATCTGCTCTGTATTTATCTGCAATTCATATCACCTCCTCATCGCCAGCCCAGCATGACACAGACCTGGGGTTCTTTTTATTACCAGCTAGTCGTTACACTGACCTGGGGTTCTTGTCACCATCCCAGTATGTCACCGACCTGGGGTTCTCCTAACATGGCATCAATTTTGTTTGGAGGGGTAGTATTTCTTGAGGCCAGTTAACATGTAAAATGGCCACCCGTCACCAGGACAGGTCAGGACGGGTGGCCATTTTAGTTAAGTTCCAGCCCTGTTACTGATGACTGAACTAAGCTCTCTGGGCTGTAGACTTATTCTGAACATCTGGCTTTGTCACATAATCAACTCCAGATGAACATCAGATATGTATGTCCTCATATTCACTATATACTGATTTTCAGATGTGTACAATTGTAAATGTGACCTCGGGTTAAGGGTGAAGAGAGCTGGCTTATGTGGATGAGACACCATTTTATTAAGTGACAGAAGGAAGTGCACCATAGCCAACCCAGGGGAGCAGTCAAGCATTGAATTCTAGTATATTTATCAATGCTAAGCTCCATAGCAACCTTCCTGGTGGTCACTAGTCAATGCCTGTTATCTGGATACCCAGAAAGAGAATGTTAAAGTTGCCATCAGTGGTCAATGAATGAAGGTAACATTAATTATTGATGGGTGGGCGGTTTGTTATTGGTTATATAATTGCAGTGCATATTGATAACATCAGGCTTACGATGTGTTTTACCAATATTCTATTAGTTTATATTCAAATGTAGATTCAGTTTCTGCCACACGAGAGGGATTAGTTTTTACTTCCTTTACTTAATTACAAGAGATTGAATCATGTGACATGTTGTATTGATATTCAACCTTATCAGGTTGGTAAGAATTAATGTTGTGTAATGTTTTACATAGACTTTCGTTAGTTCTTATGATATAAGACTGATTGGCAGTTTGACAAGTTAACTTTGTGTGTGTAACAGAATGTGCAACTATAGCTGGGGCACAGCAGGAGAATCATCTTTAGCTGAATCATATGGACAAGCTGTTGTATGGATTCACTAATTGTGTCCTAATGGAAACCCACCAAGACTGGCCCTATTGAAAGTTTATTACTGATAGTGCAACATAAGACGCTGTTGTCAAAGTTCCTGCTGATCATGTTCAAATTTATCTGTAGATATGCTTTGCTTGCTAATGATATCCTGATAATTGATTTCCTTATATTGTTAACCCTTATGAGGTCAATACATTCAGTCCATTAAGTCAATTTATTCAGCTGAATCAACTCTGAATGCCTTTATTGTGGATACATTTTTTGTAGAATTTAAGTGACCCTAGATAGGCAAGTGAACAGCAATCAAAGTTTAATCATCAACAAATTAAATTCATCCTCTGCCTACTCCTGACCTTAAGAAATCCTTCAGCACATTGCCTGCAGATGCTTCTGGTTTTTTTTCATTTTGTAACTACATGTTATTATGTGGCAAACTGAATAAAGGTGATATATTTAAAGCTTAAAGATTGTTTAATCCATGTTTTAATCATGGTGTCCTGAAGGGGATTTATATCGTTCACACTAAAAGATGGGATTCAGTTTAATTCTCAAAATAAATATAATGTAAGGCAAGACAATGATGCTCTTTCATGAACAGATAAAACATGTAATAAAGAATGCACAATTAATTAATTGGAGGTCAGTTTGACACTTGAAGCAAATTGTGAATAGATGCATGAAAATATGCAATTGGACACATCATTATATGACATGCACATACTTTGTGTCCTGTTGCCTAAACTTCTCGGCTGGTTTGCATTATTGCAGCTAATATTTAACAATACGAAAATAAATTATTGAACCATATAAGATCGAGGAATGGGTTCATAACGCTATGTGATGCTGCCTCCACTGGTCCGTGTCATTCAGTGTATAGCTAGCTAGCTGATCAGAACTTCACAGAAGCCTGTCAACGCGACCGATTTGGGAAACACCCAAATAGCTTCAGTCGAAAGTCATTTTCTCTCAAATTACCATATCTTATTCGCCTTTCATTTACTATATATAAACACTTCTTCTTTCATTTAATTGGAACTGATTTAAGATTACACCTTGTTGTTTTGTTGCACCAAATTTAAGCGGATTTTGCAACTTTGGCCATGTGCAGCAAAACTGTCGCCATGTCGCACGGAGATAAATAGTGACAGCTGTTTGGACTCTCCCGATTCAAGGGACGAGGGATGTTGTCCGACATCGTTGACAGACAGATTAAAGTGTTCAGAGTGGTTAAATAACATTAATCTGCCCAGAGCAATCGAAATGTATAATAGTTTCAGCAATTACTTCAATGATGGCAGTTTAATTATCCATGAATCAGAATATAAATACGTTAAAATAGATGACCTACGTGCATTTTTGACTTGGAATCGTCCGTGCTCCAATATTAGAGACGACAATCTTTAGAATGTTAGGTATCACTAATTCTTGTTAAAACTCGCAGCACCTAAGTATAAACTTGTAACCAAATTAATAACGGGTACGTTGAAGAACTCCCTTCCTTAAAATAGGTGACTTTAATGCATATTTTCTCCGTTCGACCAGTACACCTGCCGCTCGGCAAGGTTCGGAACTTTTCGGAGCAAGACATTGCGTCAGCATTTCGTGGAATCGCGCCGACAATGAGAAATCGAAAAAAGTTTCTTTCGGTTCTCGAAAGACCTAAAAACGCGCAATACGTTGTGCAAGCTTGTGTGTAGGAATTAAATTTAAGTCGTTTATGGTTTCATTGACCTAAGCTTTTTCATTGACTGAGCTTTGTAACCCAAGGTTGTATAAACGATGGTCTGTCAGTAGTAGGTTGGTTGGGATAATAAATGTTGGTAATATCGGACGGCAAAAAGGGCTGGTCGGCTCATTTGTTTATTCTAATCGCCAATATGGGTAGATATGTAAAATGGTCAAAATGGTTGGTTATATAAAAAGGCCAAAATGGTTGGTTTTATAAAAAAGTTCCAAAATGGTTGGTTTTTTGCATGACAAAACTATCATGACTATTTTGGTACAACCATTTTAGCCTAGGATTTTTATAATCTTCTAAAATTAGTTTTGAATGAAGATTTTAACCGAAAGCTGTACAAGGCAGATGTATAATGTTTTGCATCCGTGATATCACATAATTTGAGCTCCAAAAAGCGAAATAATCGAATGACCCAAAATGGTCGGTTTTGTCGATATTGTCCAAAATGGTTGCAATTGTAATATGTATATATATATATATATATATATATATATATATAGAGATATATATATAGAGAGATAGATATATATAGAGATATAGATATAGAGAGATATATATATATATATATATATAGAGATATATATATATATTTATACATATAGATATAGATGTGTATCTATATATACGTATATAGAGAGATATATATATATATCCTAGGGAGAGATATCTCCTATCTCTATCTCTCTCTATCTCTCTCTCTCTCTCTATAAATCTTTCTATATCTCTCTAGAGATATATCTCTCTCTATCTCTATCTCTCTCTCTCTGTTGTATGTATATATATCTCATATCCCTATATCTCTCTCCCTCTATATATATATATTTATATATATATATATGTACGTATATATAAATATATATATATCTATATATATCTCTATATATATATATATATATATATATGGGCAAATTATGCGGTATATTTTAAGCATTTTATATCGGCGGCGCTTCGCGTTTAACTTAGAGTTTGTGCAGGAACTCAAATAGTTCTGAGCGATTTATACCCAGATTGGAATGGCATGACACTTACATAGTTTCATTTGGAAGGCCTGGGAGTAGCCCCTCCTTTCCCTCATTTCCCTCTACACACGCCGCCCCTTCGCAGCGCTCTATTTTTTATATCTCTCAGAGCTTGGGCCTACACATGGACGACTCAAGTTTCCCTGTATCAATAACTCTAGATTGATAAAAAGATGGAAAACGCACCAACACTAGTGGCTTTCATTACTTTGATGTGATCTGCGTAGGAATCCGAAATTTTATCAAACGTTCGTGTACATTCCGGCATGATCGGCATTCGGTAATGGACGACTTGACCATAATCGTTGTTCCAATGAACTTCTGCATGACGCTTAAGCTAAATGATCTTTTCTACATTATCTTCATTTTTGAAGAGTGCCCCCACATTAAAACGGATTTCAGTCTCGACATGCGCAAACACACTGCGCTCAACTGCAATGGAGTAGACATCATCAGTTCGCTCATCAACACAAATGGGAGACCGCGTTGCGGTTTTCTCCGAGAGGTGGCGGCACAGAGCAATGCGGTCCCAAGCTCGACTGGAAGTTAACAGGTTATGCGCTTACTTCGAGGTTTACGCGTGAACACAAGAGATTCATTTCCATTTTGCTTCACTTCGACGAATAAATTTTCTCGCTCTACGTCACGCGGTCATGAGATATTTGATGGTGACGAAATTTAGGGTAAATCTGTCACTGTCAATGCGCTGTGCGTAGCGGACGAGTATCATCTCCGAAACGCTGTAAAACGAGCCGACCGGCGACGGACGACTGGCCAAGTCAAGATCAAGGAGACCCAGGTATATAGTTTTCTAGGCCACTTTTTCTAGTACAAGAACCAAAACACAATGAAGGTGGTGGTGGGTGCTACACCAGGAGTCCTTGTGTCCTATGTGTCTCCCCCATATGGCGGCGCAACCAGTGACAGGCAGGTGATGGAAAGGAGCAAACTACCAGAAATGTCTGACCAGGGTGACTACGTAATGGCTTTGTCATGCAGGACTTATTTGCTCCCTATGATGTCACCGTAAATATACCAACTTTTTTCAGTAAGAACATTCAGCTGACAGGGAAAGTGGTGCAGAGAGACCGGAAGATCTCCAGCAAGAGGGCGCGCAATGAGCGGATAATAGGATTGGGAAAAAACCTTTAAATCTTGGTGGAACCTATGATCCACTGTGAGGTTCAAAATTCCTCTGACATATTCTTTGTTTGTTATATGTTATGTAACTTTCGGCAGCGCATCGTCCCCACAACTGCCTAAGGTGAAGTTTAGTTTTGTGAAAAGTGACTGTGTATGTTTTAAAGTCTATCCCACTCAGGGTTTGATATTATATATATCTCAATGAAAGGTGATATTTAGTAGTCTTTTTTATACCATGTGCCTTATAATGTAATCTATAATAATCCTACACGTGAATACTATTGAAGAACCCAATGGGTTAATTGTTTATTATTCAATTAAAACACTTTGTACTTTTCAAGTTTCAAGAGTTAATTATACATTCCACTACATGCAATATGCAGGTAAATGATTCCTTAAAGAAAAAAGAAATCAGTGCACAAGATTACTCAGTAAGAGAAATTGTGAAAAACATTGAATGAAGTATAGCATCTTTGAAATAGTCCCTGAAAAACACCTCTAACTTTGAAATCATAGTAGTAATAAACTCATCGTCACTGGTAACTGAAACAATCTCTATACTCTGAGACGTAAACACCACAAGATGACAAAGTTGACTGTTCGTGCAAAACAACTGGCCCTGAATTTGGCAATAGTAGTCATGTTGGCTTTAAGGGTGAGCTGGTTGTTCTCATTGACCAGGTATGGCACTGAGACAGGAGTGACAGGTTTGCTGAAGTCAAATTCCTGTGGCGGCTTGAACTTAGCCATGTCTCTAACTGTGCCCGAAACTTACTACACAAATTATTCCAACATTGGCACCAACACAGTATAACTAATACTCACTCAACAGTTCATATTTCACGTTTTTACCGCTGCCACCATGTCATAACAAGCGTGACACCACTGTAGGGACACTTGACCGCAACAATCATGTCATCAGACACAACCCCATCTGGTGAGCATGCGAGGTAGGGGTGTGTTTGGGACACTACAATCCCACACGGCTTGACTTCGGTCCCAGTCAACTCTGCATTTTCCTTAGAGCCACAGGCTCATTACGGATACCGTGGTCGATTGCTTTGGCCCGAATCTGGTTGACGCGTGTAAGCGACTTCGCCATACGGACCAAGTCTGTTTTGATAGTTGCTTTGCATATCCTGCCAAACTGGGAGTTCAATTCTTTGCCCGCTAAGTATCGCATTTCGCTTCTTCAGCTCTATTTTCAATTGCTGTAAGGTCAGACGATCGTACTTTATCCATCAGTAATGATTTGCTCCAATGTTACCAACGATATAACTCGAAAGGTTTCAATCAAAAATAACGATGTTGCGCAACCTTCTATGGTAAACTGTACACCGGAAGCGGGTGAGGGACCGCATTGCTCCGTGGCGCCGCGTAGCGGATTAAAACTCGAGGTCTCTCATTGTCCAGTAATTCATTCCATTTCTGTTCGATATTGAAGGTGAGCATGTTGGTATTGCCACTGTTGTAAATGTTTACCTATTGTGATATCTCACAAGATTATAACAAAACTAATATGTGACAAGAATATCGTAAAGATACAGTGGGATAACTACTTCCTGGTTGCCCCAGTGAAGAATTGGGTATCACCCATTACCGATTGATTCGCATCTAACTAGTGTCATCATTTATTAGGCAAAGCCAGTTATTTTTGTGTGACAATCTATATATAATCGAATGTTTGGGGTTCCTTACGTTTTCTGTCGGCTTTATCGTAAACGATCATAATGGCAGAATGATCATAATGCATTTCTATTTTCATAATGTGAGGTAACTGGTCGATTGATCAGAAGAATATGAATATGAATCACAATGTGTATTACGAATTGATCATGATGTTAGATACCAGATTATTGTTAAAAACGATATGTTATTAGCGTAACTAGCGCAGCCATTTATAATTTACGAAGATAAAAATGAGGGTCAATGCACGATTACATACTCAATTTATGGTTAGCCAAAACTGTTACGACGATTTTCTACTTAACCTCCGACTTGAAACAACCTAGTATGTCTCATTTATTTATAATAGTATTAGCACTTTGGAATACACAGGACATTCTAGGTCAATGTACACTTTGCATGGCACTCTGATTTCGAGTAGAAGCGGTTTCAGCTGATTCTAAACTTGTATTAATGTAATCTGTCTATCAATCACCAATTATGAATCTACAATCCCTTCGTTTTAGTATTAAAATAAACTTGTCATTATTCGCACAGATATAACGTGCTCATTTATTGGCATCTTCCTCGTCTCCAGTACTCATTACAATTGCCTAAAACTTTTCATCAAGATATATCAGCTTATGAAGAAAATTGATCTTGATTTATGACACGCCCCCAATCCGTCTCCTAGCAGCATTTGCCTACACACCCAACACCCGAAATTTAAATTCTGCTAAAGTATTTGGTTTCATTGTTACATTTCATTTGTAGGAAATCGTCATGCATGCATTACACGTTACTCCTGCAATCGTTACATCCATGAAATGACAGATTTGAGAATGAATTGTTCAATCTTGTCTTTGTTTTTATTCAGCACCATAACAGAACCAACATGGCCGCCAGAGGACGCCATAAGATCGACATACAGTCAAAGACAGAGGGTTCTGAGCCATAAGTATCTAAATGGGAAGAGACATTTGGAGTCAGGACAAGACAATATGGTGATTTATATGCAACATTCAGGATGCTATGGAAAACATCTGTTGTAGCCGATGTCACCCTGCAGAGCCGTGGGACAACATTTAACGCCCATCGAGTCATCCTTGTCTCCCACTCAACTTACTTCAGGAAACTATTCATAGATGAAGGGTTAGGACGAACAGGCCACCAGAGCACTGCTAGTTTGGATGTGGATCCCAAAGTATTTGATTGGATTATGTGTTTCATTTACACGGGGGAGATCTTGGATATACCCTGTGACCGATGTAATGAGATTGTCGATATCGCAGAGATGCTTGGGATCAGGGAGCTCCAACTCGCATGTCAAGCTCAGCTCCTCAGCAAGATGCAAGCCACAGAGGACAATTGCTTGTTGGGATGGCGCATTGGATTTGCTCTGGAAGACACAACACCTATTGACAAGTTTCAGTCACTTGCACTGAAGAGTGTTGCGGTCGTTAGAAAGCCTTGAGCCGCCAGCCATCCAGGCATATGTAACACACGCAAACCTCGAAGTGAGCAGACCTGATGATCGACTATAGATAGCTGTGGAATGGCTGCGTTATGACAGCGCCCAAAGACTGCAAAAATTCCCGGCCCTCCTCAAGTCTCTCCCATTAGGACAGATGAACCCTACATTGATCGAGTACCTGCGAGACAACGATGCGCTGCTGAGATCACACGCTCCATCACGGGCGGTACTGATGGATGTACCCAGTCACCCATTACCTGTTGCACAAAAGGAAGCCGCTCCAACCAGTCTACTTCTAATGCACATACTGCTGTCATGTATCAATCCACAATGAAAATTTATCCCCCAGGATTCAGCGCGCCATATGAAATCATCGATTTACCTGATGACATAAAATCAGGATGGTATGCCGCCGTTTGTGCTGTAGACCAGCAAATGTTCGTCAGCGGAGTCCTTCAATTGGAGAGTAGAATGTTGAAGTATGACATGACGAGTAAGACATGGCAGACATGCTGTAAGCTTATTGTGAATAGGTACAGCCACTGCATGGCAGAGGTGAATGGTCAGCTGTATGTCTTGGGTGGGAGCACTAGCAAACGTTATCACAACTTGGTGACAACCGTGGAGATGTTCACTCCACAGAACAACAGGGTCAGCAGAGCGGGTGAACTGGTGGGATCACGCTGCTACAGCACATGTTGCTGTCTGTCTGGAAAATCTGACGTGGTGGTGCTTGGGGCATATGACGAGCAATTACATGATAAATCACTTGCGTTCTACATCCAGGTTTATTCCACCACACAACACAATATAACATATCTATTAAAGCTACCATGCCATTTTGAATCTGGTCGGATGAGTGGTTTGGTTAATGTGAAGAACAAGATCATCTTTACTGACGGCGCCCAGCATGTTTATGTTTGTCCTATACAGAGTTTGTATGATGAGAATCCCGACCGCATTCGGAGATTACAAAAGTACAATGCTTTGAACAAGCTCTGCATTTTGACTCTAGACAGCACAAACATGGAGTTGTTCTTAGTGGGCGGTGAAGACAACACAGATCACCCAGTGTACAAGTCCAGTGTTGAGGACGTAATGACCGACACAGGCCGTGGCTGGGCTCCTGTGGAGGCCGACTGGGGTGACTATGAATGGTCTTACCCGGGGGCGTCGTTTTCATTATGGTTACCGACGTCCAACACTAAATGAACCAAAGAGATGAGCTGTGCTTAAGAATAGGCTTGAAGCGTGTAATGATATATGAATTGAATTATTGATTTCTCGTCTAATGTCGCATTAACCAACAATGTTTGTTGTGCTAGGAAATTGACTCGGTAGTGATCAGAACCCGCCTTTTCATTACATGATTTTGTCGGGAGTCTCACATCCCATATCCGACACAACCAAGCAACCAAACCACATATTAGCTACCAAGTCTGGTAATTATTGTATTAGACAGTTGGTTGTCAAATAATCTTTTCTACAGCCTTGTTTCCTTATTGGTCCTTACAACTCGTATACTTATCCTAACGGATTCAAAGTAAATGAACAAATAAATTGGACACAAAAAAGCCATGCGTCCGGACTTTCTTTTTAAAATCGGCGGAAATATCAACCATTTGACACATCGTGACCTACCAATGAACAAGGCGTTGTGGGTGATTCACCATAATAATCCCATCCCTCCTTCGTCGAGCCGTGTCGTCAATGTTTACATACCAAATATGTAAAATGGCAAAGGTCGCTCACAGAATCAGTATACTTTGGCCAATCCTCTTAACTTTCACAGCCTACACGAACGTACAAGAACAAAAGAGATGGCAACTACTACTTCTGATGGGTCAGTTACATGATGACAGCATCAGAGGAGAACCATGACATCATCCGAGACTGAGTTTAGCACATGAACACTGACATCTACACCAAACTCAAACAGTACCGGAACCAGAGTGATGATGACTATGTAACAGCATCTGGAATTACACGGGATGGTGTATGGGCGAATGATGCCGAGGTCATGGCCACAGCCAGTTTAATAGGATGATACTTTGCATTTCACACCTTGGTTGGCGTGTTAATGCAGTGGCTAACACATCTCACCAGTGTTAGCCTCCAATGCTTCACATATCATTCATTATACCTTGAGAATGAGCCGAAGCACAATGTTGTTATCAGTGTTACAATATGTGGACAGGATTCAGTGATATTACATATTATTTATTATATATTTTCATAATGTACATTCAAGCGATTAAAATGATGAATTGTGGGATAAGGGTTCTTTCGTCACTGTTTGAATTAGAATCAAACACTTAATTCTGCATCCTTGACGTGGGGGAGGGGGGTTATAATGTGGTGCATATAGTTTAATCTAGGTCGGAATATACTGCGGAGTATAATCTGGACTATGTCACAATATGTTTTGGCCTATTACAATGGTTTTCAGAGACGCAGAGAGTTTAACGTTGCATACATTGTAATTTGTCTTTTGATTTTAGATATTTGACCTTGTTCTGTTATATTATGACTGATAAAATACAATGGTTAATCGTTGTTGCGTTTCGGTGGGCCGCGGTCCAGCCTAGACGCGCAAGCCTGTTCAAGTTTCCTGACACGGACAAATTAAAGAGACTGATCACGTTAGCTATATTTGACCCTGCCAGCACCAATATATGAATGTTCCATACACAAATGAAATTGAGAGAAGAAACGAGGTGAGGACAGGGGCTGGGAATGCAGTCTTCAAGCTAAGATACCACAAGTTTAAGCAGGGCATGTTGTCACTGAAGTAGCAACAAAGGCAACATTTGGTGAGTGCAGGCTGCAATGTTGCAGGGTGTGTGGAATGCCTGATGGCGGAATTCCTGCTTGTATGCTAAGAGCCAACCCTGCCCAATACAGACGCACTACCTCCAATGTGTGCAGATGCGATGCGACCAGATTGTCAACAAGCCATTGAGGCACACCAGAGTAAGTTCTGCATTTATCAAAACAAGTCCTAGGTGAGTGGAGGTGTAGAAGAAACATTGATAGTCACACGGGTTGTTCTGAATGCAGGATGCTGGAAAATGCATAAATTGTATGGCAAATATGCTTAATCTATGTTCTTCAATAGACAATCATATGACACCATAACATTCATTTCCTTCGGTAATGCATTAATTTCTGAGCTAACTAATATTCTCATACGATAAGAGCTGTTGTACTTGCTCAGAATTAATATACAACAACTATAAAAAAAATATAAAAATATTTATAAGCTTTTGTTGAGGTCAGCTTTATATCAAAGTGCATCTCTATATATGAGCAACAGCTAGTCAGAAATAATTATTATTTGCTAGCAATTCGTGTAGAGTAGTTATCATACACACATGGTTCAACTTTGTTGACATGAATTCTTGCAGCCACATGATCAGAGTGAGACAGACAACTTTATGATATCTCAAGTGTGCTGTCTTATATTGAAGAACTAGTTGCTGCAAAGCTCTGTTGTAAATTATTTTCGTTGTGTTGAAATGAGTAGAGATTTATTTGAACATCAATGTTACTACGGTCTTTTGGCTTTGGTGTTCACCAGGATCGCACCAATGGTCAGGATGCACGATATGTTTGAACTTATATATATCAATGGATTAATGGTGCGCATATACGATTAGCCTACTGGGGATGACCCACGCGAGTCAGACCAATCCCAGACGCAACAGTGACATCGCAGGCATCTATATTCGCGTAATCAGAGATGTCTAATCGCTCCTTTCTGGTTCGCATCTATACGACAGAATTGCCCTGCCGAAGCAATATGGTCTGCAAATGACCTATGCCATCACATGTTTCTTCGTCGCTCTCCATAAGTGATGAAATAGCGAAAGTACCAGCAGCCTTTTTGCGAGAATCGCAACGCAGATCGCTTTTTGCAGTCAAAACAATGCCGGGTCTGACGTTACGCAGAAGCGATTAATTGTTAATGTGCTTGTCGTTTCGACACACCGGACTCCTGTTTGAAATCAAATTTCAACCCAAAAGCGCTCACTTGCACGGCTATTAATTACATAGACAGAATAGGTTATATTTGCTATATTTCGGTAACATGTCGAAGAATATGACATGATTGCTCGTGTGAGAGGCAGTTTCATCCACACCTATTCTGTCACAAAATGTAACTGCGTTATGTCGCGATCATAATGTTATGTTATGGTGCCACTATGTTCGACGATATGTGTATTCAAAGGGTTTACTGGGGATATCATGATTAAGCAAATATCACTTGATAATCGATTAACGTTCAAAAAGTTCTCAAAGGTGTTCAATAAACTAATTAGGAACATGTAACATGTATAAAGTTGACACTTATACTAAGGTTCGATTCGATCAATGCATCTAATAGAGTATAAGCCTAATAGTTGTTGTATGTGAACTACGTACCTCCAATCAATCGATTTACCTGAATCAATATAGTAAGCAAACTTTTCTTAGCAACCTAAGTTCACTCTAGGTATTTGACAATAATTGATCCCTGCTGATATCCTAACGCATGAATGCCTGCTAATGTCTGTGGATTTGTGCGTGGCGTGTTCATGTGTGCAAGTGTGTCTGAATATGGTTGTCTGCACGTCTTTGTGTTGTAGATTGTCAGGGTTTGTGACTGTTTACAGTCGATTGGAAATCTATGGAGTGAATGCCAAGGGCACAAGCAACGCTTGGTAACTGTACCCAATCATCAAACTATACGCACGTGGTCACCGAATGGCCCCATACAATTAATTATTATCAGACTGTTTGAGCTTAATACCTATCCATGTCATACTAACGATTTACAGGCTTTTGCGAGTCAATTAAGTACCAGCCACTGACCAATGTTCAAGAGGGTGAGGCTTTGATACTGACAACTAAAATCGACAACAAAACTGTTGAACTTTGTGCTGGCCTCCACCGCCGGTAATGTGGGCTAATACAACCGTGAAACGAGCCAATTACGTGATGATCAAGAAATGATTGGATAATGAGACCTTCAGATGGAATGTTGAGTGTGTTGGGTTCTGGTGACATCCTCCGTAGACAGCGGATTTATTAGGGACAAAATATGGTTGATATACCTTCCCATTTTACGGCCCCTCACTATACTTGACGTCAACTAGACCAGGTCAATAAAGTAAAGAAAATGATCTAACAATAAATGCCCTAAACTCTATCGAACAGTGCATTTGTTGACGGCACAGTTAATGGGATAATCATGGCAACTTTTGATACTATGACGGGACACTTTAACATGAGTTACAAGGTCGTTTGACTGACTGACTCTATATCGCCCAAATATGCAGCATACATAAATTATATCAATGCGCGGCGCACCCGGCAAACGCAGCAGCCCCCATATAATTTCCTAACTCACGGAATACAGCGTTCAATGAGGGAGTCGCTATTGTAATTTACTGTTGATGCAACACGGAAGAAACACTTCCCCAGGTCGCAGACTTATAAGCTAAGAAACCACCCAAACCTATGCATCATAACTTTAACATGTTGGTGCAAAGGCAAGGGTTGGTACCATAAGAATATCTTAGTAGATATTCACATGATCAATGATTCTCCCCTCGTGGTCGATATTGTTGCTCGCCTGGTTATGGCGACTGAATGTTGGACATTGCACTAATTGAGACCAACAGCAGTTCAACATTGATTTATTTATGTGCGGCTCATACGATGCGCATTTGGTTATTGCAGGTGAGGACGTAGGTCAACTTTTTATAAAATATATCAAAGGTCAATGCATGCTTTGCACATTAATTGAAGTATGCCGGATTATAAAAAAGGACTTCATCGGCAGTTACAAGAACGCAATCATCAGAACAATTTCAACCATGCCAAATGTTTATGTGACATACAATCAGGAGCAACCAAAATACACAAGGCACCAAAGTTATCAGGAAAGCAGCTGCTAAACGACCATTTCATCATTTTTTAGCAAGGGCTGTGAATATTTTCAGTCTAAAGAGATTTTAAAAATTGCAAGCAGCGTTTCCGCCAGCTACCAAATTATTGCAAAATTAATGTATATTTTTTCACTGAGACTTACAAAGCGCGCATACGTTGAGAACCATATAATCAATCATATTTCGCAAGTCGGTAAAACTAATAGATACAATCAATCACTGTAAACCCAAGAAGGCGAACCTAATGCAATATGTTTGATACCTTAACAGGTTATCATGAATATATATTGACATATATATATATATATATATATATATATATATATATATATATATATATATATATATATATATATATATATATATATATATCTATATATATATATATATATATATATATATATATATATATTCATAGATATATTCCAATTAATGCATATATATACACAATATATATATATATATAAATATCTGTATATATATATATAAATATATATATATATATTTATATATTATATATATATTTATATATATTATATATATAAACCAAATGTATATATATATATATATATATATATATAGATATATATACATGTAAGCATGTATATATAACTATAAATATGCATATATATATATATATATATATATATATATATATATATATATATATATATATATATATATATATATATATATGTATCTTCATATGCATATTTATACATATATACATAAATATGTGCATATATATATATATATAGATATATATATATATATATATATATATATATATATATATATATATATATATATATATATTCATGTTTTATATGAATATAGAACTATATATTATCTATACTTATATAGAATATATATATGAATATTTTATTATTTGTTAGCTACATTTTTAGATATTCCAACATGTATGTATATGTTCATATATATAAAGGTGTATATATATATATATATATATATATATATATATATATATATATATATATATATATATATATATATATATATATATATATATATATATATATATAATTGACTTGATTTACTTTGGTATAAGCTAAGATCACATTGCTCTTTGATATATAGATATGCATGAATTGCGTCGTCCAAGAACGAAAGCAATTCCCATGAAGATTATTCCATGTAACGCAAACATGTGTTGGTAGGGGTGGATGGGTGGAGGTGGTGGCAGTATAATGTGTGTTAATAAGTAGAACTTCACGCATCTCCAGCAAAAGACAATCAGACTGGTAAGGTTGAAGCACACATGTCACATGTCATCTAATCAGCTCGTTTATTTGTATAACTTGACATCACTCGAGATAAGGAACTGATCTGGCAGTACCTTCCAGGTAAGAAGAGCAAAGAGCAATATATGCGTGAACGGATAAGCACTCAACCGACCGAACAATATGCTCTGTCATTACCAATGTCTCATCAACGTCCAAAAGAGAAGGGGTTCAAAAAGGAGGTCATTAAAAGTGGCAATTGTTGCTTTCCAGATAAGCAGAGCGAAGTACAATATATGCATGAACCGTTTTTCACTTGATCAACTATGACAAAAGTGAAGGCCTTCCAAATAATTGAGTCTGAACCAACTGTCTCATTGACATGTAATATTTTAAGTGAACTATATATAGGCCTTGGCTTCTTGTTGGTATAATAATATATATATGCAATTGACAAAATAACATTTCAAGATGTGTAATTATGCATTGATAAGCCAGAAGAAAAATTGACTAAAGAAGGAGCCAGGACTGTCCCGTACATATACAGGCTTTGATATCATGTAGGCCTTGCCCTTAGTGACGTCATGTGACCGTCTGTTCATCATTATTAATTTTGTAACAGAAGTGCTTGATTGCATGTCATGGAACTTTTGTTTTTGTTTCAAGCAAAATGTCCCCATTCCAATTAACATGAAAATATAGTCTGGGCGGTTTGAGCGAGGTCACTATGGGTACGAGACTCCTCAGGGCTTGAATATAAACACTAGAAGCCATAGAGGAGGGGCTTTTTTTTACTCGGGTGTCGGAAGTGACCATGATTGTCAGCATCTTGATTCTGTTTATCATCCTTTCTATCATCATGATGCGTTTGCGTCATTCCAATAGCGCATTTCATGTATGCAAGCTATTGTTGGTTATCAGGTATATCTATACTTTAATAGATATACGGGCAAATTATACGGTATATTTTGCTGCATTTTATATCAGCAGTGCTTCACGTTCAACATACAGTTTACGGTGGTGCTCAAATAGTTCTGAACGATTTAAACATTGATTGGCACTGCATGACACCTACATAGTTCCATTTGGGAGGCCAGAGAGTAACCCCTCATTTCCCACCACACACGCCACCCCTCCACAGCGCTCTATTTTTGATATACGTCTGAGCTTGGGCCTACGCATGGACGACTCTAGTGTCCCGGTATCAATAACTCTAGATAAATAAAGTGAAGGGGAGCACACAAATTCTTGTGTCGTTCATTATCTTCAATGTTATTTGCGTATGAATCGGACAAGTGCGTGTTCATTTCTAAATCATCAGTATTGTGTCTTGCATGATCGGCATTCGGTAATGGATGACTTGAACATAATCGTTGCTCCAATGATCTTGTGCATGATGTTTAAGCTACATGGTCCTTGTCTGTTTTTACATAATCTTCATTTTTGGACAGTACCCCCACCCTAACGCAGACTTCAAGTCTTCTTCAGTCTGGACATGCGCAAGCATACTGCGCTCCATTGCCACGGAGTAGACATCATCAGTTCGGTCATCAACACGAATTGTCAAGAAACTCATTCCATTTCTGTTCGATGTTTAAGGTGAGCATGTTAGGTTCCTGCTGCTGTGAACCTTTATCTATTTTGAAATCTCACAAGGTTATTATGTTACCATATGTTTCACGAATATCTCACAAGATTATAACAAAACTAATATGTGACAAGAATATCGAAACGATACTGTGGGAGATCTACTTCTTGGTTGCCCGAGTGAAGAATTGGGTATTACCCATTACCAATTGATTCGCATTGAACTAGTGTCATCATTTACTTGGCAATGTCGGTGATTTTGTGTGTGACAGTCTATGTATTATCGATTGTTTGGGGTTCATTTCTTTTTCTATCGCTTTAATCGGAAACGATCATAATGGTAGAATGATCATAATGTATCACAATGTTCATAATGTGAAGTAACTTGTCGATTGATCTGAAGGCCATGAACGCGAACATGAATCATAATGCGCATTACGAGTTGATCATGACGTCAAATGTTAATAATTTAGAACAAATGAGGGGTAATGCACTATCACATTTTCAATGTATTGTTAGCAAAAAATAATGCGTCAATTTTCTCTTTTTTAATTTCTGACCGGCATTCACATTCTCCTCAACCTCCAACTCTTTTGATAATAGCACTATGGAATACACAGATTATTCTAGGTCAATGCACACTTTACAGGACACACTGATTTCGAATGGGAGCGGTTTCAGCTGATTCTAAACTTGCATTAATGTAATCTGTCTATCATTCATCAATTATGATTCTATAATCCCTTCTCTTTGGTATCAAAAACCACTTGTCATTATTTGCACATCCATCAAACACATTCTGCTCTAATACATATTACTTCCAGATCTAACGTGATCATTTATTGGCATATTCCTCATCAGCAGAACTCAATACAATTGACTAAAAAAAATTCATCAATTTATATCAGTTGAAGAAGAAAACACACGAAATGCAAAATGAGCTGAAGTATTTGGTTTGATTACTACATTTCATTTGTAGGAAATTGCCATGCATGCATTACATGTGACTCCTGCAATCGTTACATCCATGAAATGACAAATTTAAGAATGAATTGAACAATCTATTGTTTTATACTTATTCAGCGCCTTCAAAGAACAAACATGGCCTCTAGAGAACGCCATAAGATCGACCTACAGCCAAAGACAGAGGGTTCCGATCCGTTCGTATCTAAATGGGAAGAGACATTTGGAGTCAAGACAAGACAATATGTGGATTTATATTCAACATTCAGTATGCTATGGGAAACATCTGCTTTAGCCGACGTCACCCTGCAGAGCCGTGGTGCAACATTTAACGCCCATCGAGTCATCCTTGTCTCCCACTCAACGTACTTCAGGAAACTATTCATAGATGAAGGGTTAGGACGAACAGGCCACCATAGCACTGTTAGTTTGGATGTGGACCCCAAAGTATTGAATTGGGTTATGTGTTTCATTTACACGGGGGAGATCGAGGGTATACCCTGTGACAGATGTGAAGAGATCGCTGATATGGCAGAGATGTTTGGGATCAGGGAGCTCCAACTCACATGTCAAGCTCTGCTCCTCAACAGGATGCAAGCCACAGAAGACAACTGCTTGTTGGGGTGGAGTATAGGATACGCTCTTGATGACACAGCACTTATCAACAAGTTTCAGTCACTTGCACTGAAGAGCGTCGCGGTCGTTAGAAAGCAACAAAGCTTCAAGTGCCTAGAGCTGCCAGCCATCCAGGCCTATGTAACACACACAAACCTCTATGTGAGTCGACCTGATGATCGTCTCTTGATTGCTCTTGATTGGCTGCGTTATGACAGCGCCTTGAGACTACCAGAATTCCCGGTCCTACTCGAGTCTCTCCCATTAGGACAGATGAGCCCTACATTTATCGAGTACCTGCGAGACAACGATGCGCTGCTGAGATCACACGCTCCATCACGAGCTGTACTGATGGATGTATCCAGTCACCCATTACCTGTTGCACAAACGGAAGCCGCCCCGACCATTCCACCTCTAATGCAACATACTGCTGTCAGGTATGGTTCCACGATGAGGATTTATCCTCCAGGATTTGTTGCGCCATATACAATCATTGATTTACCTCGTTACATGGAATCAGGCTCGAGCGCCGCCGTTTGTGCAGTAGACCAGCAGTTGTTCGTCAGCAGAGTTGGCCACATGAAGATTAAAATGTGGAAGTATGACATAACGGTTAAGACATGGCAGACATGCTGCGAGCTCGAGTGGGAAAGGTACGACCACTGTATGGTGGCTGTGAATGGCCAGCTCTACGTCTTGGGTGGGAGCAGTAGCAGCGCTAATAACACCATGGTGACAAACGTGGAGATGTTCAATCCACAGAACAACACGGTCAGCAGAGCGGGTGAACTGAAGGGATCCGACTGCTTCAACACATGTTGCTGTCTCTCTGGTACATCTGACGTGGTGGTGCTGGGAGCGTACGACGAGCAACCAAACAAACAGTTCTACATCCAGGTTTATTCCACCACACAACACAAAGTCACACATCAGTTAAAGCTGCCTCGCCAATTTGGGCCGCGGTCTTTGGGAAAGGGTGATGGTTTGGTTAACGTCCAAGAGAACCTTATCTTTACTTTCTACAACCATCATGTTTATGTTTGTCCTACACAGAGTTTGTATGACGAGAATCCGGACCGCGTGCAGATGTTATCAAGGTACGATACATTGAATACCAGCTGCATCTTGACCCTAGACAGCACGAACATGGAGTTGTTCTTGGTGGGCGGTGACAGGAACACAGACCACCCGTTGTACAGGGCTAGTGTGGAGGCCGTGTTGAAAGACAGAGGCAGCGGCTGGACTCCTGTGAAGGCCGACTGGAGTGATTATGTGCAGCGTTACCCGGGGGCGTCATGTTCCATCTGGTTACCGGCGTCCAACACTAAATGAGCAGTGGTGGTGTAGTATGTTTGAGAAAAGGCCTTAATGAATCTATACCACTAAGTGCTTGATTGGATTAGCGTGATACTTGGTTCGCGGAGCTGTTGATTTCCTGCATTAGGTCGTATCAATGAATGGTGTTGGTACATTGCCAGGCCTGAATATTGAGCCGTGGGGTAAAGACTGGCTGCATGTTTTGTAATACTGGATATCATTTTAGCTTATGTATGATAAGTGGAATCGATTGAATTGACGCAGTTTGTCCACTTGGACCATCACAGATCGCATAATCCTCTACCTCAATTGCATCCATTTGATACATGTTGCTGCTATATTATCCAGGTCAGCTTTTATCTTAATAAAATACGATACACAAGACCTTCTGATTCTTCCATTGATGAGGCGAAGTCACTAGGTAATTGATACGTGACTAAAGAGTTGTTCTATGCGTGAATAACGCTCAATGAATGGAGCTTATTCTGAACAAATGACGTGCACGAAGCTCCAAATTATATCTATGTCTCCAACGTTACTATATCGGCTTAATCCAGTATATTTTTTAATATGTCACTACTTAAGTAACTTTGCCCCAGATGGTTGACGATCTGATAATTCATTCAGGCGCAGACAGGTGAGATCGTAGCAAATAGCGCTGACGCTGTCAAGGCAAAGTTTCATCGCCAAATTTGCTACAAAGGAATCGCAGTAGTCACGCTAAATATAGCACACAGCCTTCATTAAGTTACCTGGGCATTTGACTTACCATGATCGATCCCTGATTGATGTCTGCAAATTTCATCCCAATTTGCACGAAGAGAGGGGAGATCATTCGTAAGGTATTATTTTAGGAGCTGGTTGAATTTTATTTCTGTTCAAGGCCAGGATAGAACTGATTTTAAAATGTATGATTGATTCCCTTAACGACTGAAGCGTGCTATCCCAATTGTCATTGTCAGTAGTTTGGTCAGTGAGGGCTGAGAAGTTGCCTGGGATTTTAGGCGTTGCCTTTTTGGACGGGCATGTGGAATAAGCACAAGGAGAGGCTCGTGGGAAGGTGTCAGGTGAGAGAGACATGGGTCACTCAGTGAATTTGAAATCTGAGGCTAATAATTTAGATAAGCTGGATAAAACAGATGCCAACGAGATAAGAGGTTATGATGATGGGTAGGTGTTCCGTCATAATGTTACTTTGGGGCTCACCGTATCCCCAAAGAGTTTATAGCTACGCTTAAAGGGAAATGCTACAGTTCACTGCCGCGCCACCCAGCGGCCGTCGCGTAACTGCGCGTCCTTTGGCGGGAACCACCTTTGACGCGCTGCGCACATTTTCGCGCCCGGTGCGACCGCGTCTGCGCCGCAACGAGTTGGTTTCAAAGAAATTTGTGCGCACATAGCGACGAATTATTTCCTTTGAGTTTAGATCAAAGTGGCACCTCATGTACAGCACAAAACTGATCGGTAAAATATTTTTTTATGGAAGTTCGAATATTGTAATACACCGCACTCAGGTAATACAACCGAAAATCCATTGTGGCTTCCCATAGACTACGTGGACCTATCATTTTTTTAATTTCTGCTCATAGTTTAAATACCACTGCACCATATTACCAAGTATAGTTTAAATCTCAGTGGTCAAATTTTTTTTATGGAGGTTCGTGTCTATGAGTAATACAGTAGAGCTCAACATGACAGAGACATAACAAGTTAGCTCCAATCCTGGCTATGAACTGGCCTACTCATGCTATAGGCAGCAGCGTGTGGCGTGTTTATTGCACCTGACAGGTTGATGTAGCTATATTGTCCAAGGCAATATTGTCTGTGTGATATTGTTGTCCCCATAATAAACGGTCTGAATCTACGTTTAAGTGGCCTTTGAAATTGACCACAGCATGCTCGCGTTGACCAAAATGCCAATGTAGTTTTGGCTTAGGTTAAGAGTGACATATGAACCAGACAATGTCACAGTCATGATACCGGATAAACTCCCTGCAATGTCACCTACCCCTTGTGATAGGCGTCAGTCAAAAGCCCCCCCCCCCCCCCCATCTCCATTTTGTTATGATACAGAGACCTCAATAAATAAGTGTTAATGTTCGGGTGTGCTTCATGTTTTATGTGAGACGAGGAGAGTTTGCGCTAGACAACCTTGACCTCGTGTCCTTTATTTGAGCGAGGACAGGTGTTACGTCACTGTTGTAAATTGTCTAACACATCCGTATCTTCGAAGCTCCACACAAATATAGTTTACAGTAATCGTCATTCCGTACAATTGTCTGAATGTTTGTGTTGGACAATCCTCGCTAACACCACTGTTATTCTATGTTGTTGTGAGATGTCTTACCACTGGCATCAACTACTTCATGACCCCTCATGTTGAATCTTAGTCACTGAACTAGGTAAGACTTGGATGTCTACTTATCATCTTGCTGATATACTGATAAGCGGCGTAATTACACACATTACCTCTTGTATTTGTTAATAAACCTTTCGTGAAATGCTTGTTCAAGCTAATGCTGGTAATGTTAACGAAAAATGAATTCTCTTCCTCACTCAGTGGTAGCACATGGCGCAATAAGGGGTTAAGGGACGAGTTATGGATGAAGGCGTGACCAGTGGGCGCGGGCATGACAAGTGGGCGATAGCATGACAAGTGGGCGAGGACATGACCAGTGGGCGAGGGCATGACCAGTGGGCGGGGTCATGACCAGTGGGCGAGGGCATGACCAGTGGGCGTGGGCATGACCAGTGGGCGTGGGCATGATTAGTGGGCGCGAACATGACCAGTGGGCGGGGGCATGACCAATAATAACTGGTGCTAATAGTTTTGTACCATTGGTAAATATTTCCGAGGGAACCCAAAATGTGACCAAGCAATACGACCATCCCCCCTTGAGGTCAGTTGATTGTCATACTGATCTTTACAAGACCAAGGTAAATCGCTCAAAGCACATAGGATTTTCCCGTTTATTGTTCTCATCCATTGCGGTAGTGGCCATCTGGCCTGTGATAGGAAGAGCTGGGAATTTACACCAAGAAAGCTGCCTATTTTGTTAACATAACAATAGGGTTGAAAATAGCTCGTGAATGATGACATTTGAGATGGGCGAGAGGTGGTCAGACTCTATTGAATTCCATCGTGGGTTCGGGATGTGAAAGGCCGAGCTGCATTGCAACAGAAAGCTAAAATTGTATTGCTTGGGGCATTATAAAAGTGTGGTTCTGTTATTGCGTGGCGTTATTCGTTAACTGGTTCATTTCAGAGCATCTTTGAAATGTCCCCTCATTGTTGAGGAAATTGGACCACTGAACATGGAATGGGGAGTGTTAAGATTGAATTCTCTACGGGAATGCAAAGCAATCTATCTAGTCTTGTGTGAGCGAGCGAGATAACTCTGTTGATAGGATGTGAATATATCAATTGCTGCGAGCTCACAACTCTCAAGGTGGTGGTCACAATGACACCGGAATGGGATAAATTGTGCTGACGTCAACCGCAATGTTAAGATATAGGAATGAAGTTCAACCTGCAGTGAAACTTTTTTCCTTCTCGGATATCCAATGACTCCCCTCACTCAAAACGCCAATCGCCATCCTTTACATACCTTGTGTCTCAACGAGGTTACTTCGGTTTAACCGGATTCGCCCAGGGTTTACTTTGTCCCGTACGATTGTCCGAAACACAAGAGACTTTCTCTGTAGGACAAATCAATTTGAATTTGAAGGAAGCACGAAATCATTGCAATTCCTCTCATATATATATATATATATATATATATATATATATATATATATATATATATATATATATATATATATATATATATATATATATATATATATATATATATATATATATATATATATATATATATATATATATATATATATATATATATATATATATATATATATATATATATATATATATATATATATATATATATATATATATATATATATATGCATATATATGTATATATATGCATATGTATGTATATATATATATATATATATATATATATATATATATATATATATATATATATATATATATATATATATATATATATATTTATATATTTATTGTATTATATGGCTCTAAATATATGGTATTCAAGGAAATTGTTATGATGGATTCATTTTTCATCATTTCATGCACATAGTAGACAGCTCTTGTTGTCGGTGACATGCAATAGAAGTGATTGCACTCATCCTCCGGAGATGAATCTGTATGCTGACTTGGGTTTCTCTGTGTACTTTATGTAGATACAGTTATAAGCGAAGAACTGGGAGGGTGCAATTATGTGGTTTTAGGGCTAGATATTGTCTGCCCTACTGGCAATGTGAACTCTAAAGTTTGGTTTTCAAGCACCTACCAAATACGTTTGCGCCTGACGTTTGGATCTTAGGTTTCCGAGCTGATAATCGGTTCTTTTATATGCTCATATCCGCCAGAGAAGTACTCAACCGCTTTTAGCCAGCGATGTTGGATCATTCTCGTCCAAGCAACGAGCGGGAAATTACATATCAGCGGCGAGATGTGAAGGGACGGTTTTGTACTCGATGCCTCTGGTGTAACACATAAGGGTTTGGAATATATCTGAGGCACGAATATCCAAATGCACACCCTTTGTCAAACATTGATAACCTCATTATGTCCATGCGACAAAGGAAGAGTGAAGAGACCTCCAATTTACAAATCCATCATCATTGTGTTGGATTTGTAAATTAATCTCAGACACGCAGGCCGGAACTATGGGCTATTATCAGACCACGCTATATCCCACTGCAGCAGCTTAAAGGTCTTTTGTTTTGTATTTCCTACTGTTACTTATCTAACTGATAAATTGGAAGCATGATTTGATTACAAGTTACTCGTGCCTAGTTAATCTTCGCTACAACGTGAAGATCTACCCGGTAGGCGGGATGTTATAAGAACAATTTCGTCAAAAGTTCAACCCTCGTTGCCATAGTCTTTTATCTTAGACAACTTGTTGACATAGCTCATAACATGTTACCACTGTTATGTCAAAGGAATGCTGGCTGAACCTCGCCCTAATGTATTTACCGTTGTGAAACGACCCCACCCCCTCTTGTGCTCTTTGGAATACTTGTCAATAGGCAATATTTGAAACTGGTTAGATGTAATATAAATGAGGGAATATTATACTATTATCCTCAATCAAGTTTCCTAGCCCTTGTTTAGTGAGTATAACGATTGGAATATCAACGCTAAGCAACTAATATTATATAAATGATTATATAACTCGCGGTTCGTGGCTATAAAGGTTATCTGTTCGCTGGTCGGTTGCAAATAGAGTAACCTTAGCTTAATGGTCTTTGACGTTGCCTGGTTTCAAAAATCTCTTGGTCAAAAAGTCTTTTTAGGGTCACTGAAGTTTCACATCTGCTGGGCATCGAGTCAATGTTTTTGACAACACATGGACCTATATATTCACCAATCTGTCCAGGAATCTGAACGAGAATTCACAATCTATCATCGCCTGTTTAATTTATATAAACCGAGTGAGTAACATTTGAAACGATTATATAAAACGAGTGCTGCCATTGGTTTGTCACATTGCCGAAACAGCTTACGTGAATTTCCTAATTATGAATGTTGAATAACCATACTACTTTAACCAGTTCAGAACTGACCACGACCACTGTACTGGTCAAGATATATATTACTGCAAGCAATGTTTACAGTAGGAAATAGAGGTTATAACTTGGGTCAAAGGTCAGGGGATGAATTGGGATGATTATTCCTCTAATGGACTACGTCCTGAAAGGGTATTTTGGGTTGGAAATGGATGGTGATAATTACGATTATTGATTTCCGCCATCGATCACTTGTCATTTAGCTTCTTATACCGCGTTTATCTAAATGGCAAACAGACTTCTGTGATACTCAACTATATTGCTGCACATTTAACAGTTTTACATGTAATGATGTTATAGCTCGTGTAATTTCATTGAGTCTTTAAATATAACCAGGTCTTAGCGTCTGCCGTGACGATGCAGTGTGATTTTTTTTAATGATTCAAGTGGTTTGTTGAAAAGAACATGACATTTGTCAGCTTGGCTTTAAAAAAAATACGTAGCGTCGGGTCTACATGATCGTCTGCTTATAACTATGCCAACATAAACATTTCGTTTTACATGAACCCATACACGATGTTCTCCTTTGTATATGAACCAACATCACGAGGCGTACGTTACATCAATCGATAGTGCATATGTATCGTATCCGGGCGTATTCAATAAAGTTCCTGAGTTAGTTTCTGCGGTATTGCCTTTGATATGATATATATTTCATGCAACAAAACTTGGTATAAACCGTGATAGCATAGTATTTGTGTTTCGTGGGTTGAGAAATGTTTGTTTCCATGAGCTCTCGACAGACATTCTCCATGCATACAATCATTCCGATGACGATAATTCCAATGAAAATGAAAGACGAACTGTCTTAATTATCCCGTCATCCATATGTTACCAGCAAGCTGACTTTTCGTGCGCTCAGGTTTATACAAACCATAGCACCTCTTTGTTAAGTCCTCAACACAACGTCTTTATACAAGCAGAAACATAATACACCAAACATTCTTAGCAACAGAGAAAAAAAACATTTAAGATAATTAATAACAGGCGCTGTTTTTTCCTCACATCAACACGGTGAAAATTCCCACGTAGTCGTGAATGTGTGAAACATACCTTCATTGAAAGGTTAATTTCTGTTTCGACTGAACTTTGTTACCCGGTAAAATGAACAAGAATGCCGTTAACTACACTGTATGATATCGTTCTTAGCCACCAGACGACACCATTTTTTATTAAAAACGCTCACTCTTATCATATCAGATATCCTGGAAACCGCTGTCAAAAACAATCATTGATGTTCATATCACGACTGCAATAAACAACCTGAGTTGCTAGGAACGCTGACTTCAATATCCGATAGTGAACTTGACTTTTAACTAGGCCACTCCATACTCTGTCAACGGAGCAACAAAATGTGATACGTTTGATAAGTACCACATTACCTAATGAATGTCGTTTATTTGCAAGCAATAAGTTGCTGCATATTTTAGGCATTAAGTTATTGAACAATTTCATTATCAATTGTGCACACGCTCTCTGGAAATTTAAAACTTATAACCGTTGTTGGGAGAGAACATAATTATGTGTGCGCGTGCAAGAATGACTTTGATACGAGCATGATGGTTGGACCATAAAGGTCTAGCCCATGCACCTTCGGGGTGAATCATCTAATTGGTGATTCCTCCAGCAGTGTTATACTTCACGCCCAACAGAAGTCGAAATACTCCGAGATTGTATATTTGCATGCATGGAAGGTATTCATAATCTACACTATACGTTGGTCCCATAACATAACGCTAGCTTACTACTAGCTACTACAAAAATATATGGCTGGAAAGTTTTGCAGAGGCTTTGTGGTTGTTATGGCAACAAACCTCAACGCTTATATGTGCTTTTTCAGATATCTTTGCAGGGCTTTTTTCAGGTATAGGAATTATGTGCAACGATATACACCTGCATTCTGTTTTGGAGCACATTCTTTTACGTGATATCGTGCGGTTTTGCATTGTATATATCAGAAAATGCCGTATATCCAAGGATAACTGTACTATATCACCGGTCGAGGTTACGAATTCTATTACTGTGCTTTACCCAGCAACAATTCATTCAAAAACTAGAAAGAAATCATGTCCAAATCAGAACAAGATGCAGTGAAAATAATCAGATTGCAATTTGAAACCATTGCCCGGTTTTAAGAAATGATCTATGTGAGTGCCGTAGTACCAGTCAGTTTGCATGATGTTTGCTCTAGCCACAAGCGCGCGAAAGTCGATTGGCGCTTCGGGTACAATACTTCGGTATCTTCCGTTCAACTGTGTCAACGATCTTTTACCACTTTTGTAACGTTACGCTTAAAGTAGTCCCAGGCATTCTGGTTATGTTTTTAATTGTGCCTTTTTAATGTGAAAATTACTGACTTTTATCATATTGTTTTTATTATAGTTTAATTGGTATTTTCATGTTATGTAGACTGATGTACATGAACCTGTCCATTTGATGTCGACCGCCCAAAGTCGGTAAAGCCATTGTCATATGTATCAATTATGCTGTTTGTTTAATTAGACAAGATAAAGATATGGTGTAATTTGTATTGAAAGCAGTTTTGTTGACAACCTATGTTATAATGTATCTCTGTCATCTGTGTTATCTACCAGTTGACGGTCTGAATAAAGATCAGTTTTACAACCAGGGGTGATTAGCAATGAACGTCAAATGTAGACAGCTACAATCTATACAGATTGAATCTAAATAGGTTACCCCCACCCCCGACCCACATCCGAAACACAGCCGCGTATATCTGAACAAACGACCCGGTAACAGTGCAATAGATAAAGCATGTAAGAGTAAAACTGGATCGGCTACTAAGGAAACTACCTCTGACCAGCTAGTGCATCGCACATTCCTGCTGGCTGTTGCCAGTCTATTCATACAATGTAACAACTACATTGGCTATCTGGCACCCGCGTCCTATATCCGAGTCGACACAATTTGCCGGGGATCTAATTATAGCAACTTGTCACACACATCCATATTTTCGCCACTCATGAATGTTACGAAGCAAACAGTGCTTCATTTGAATGCAGCTAAGTGTTTCTGGCTCTCTTTTACGTTCAACAAGTGATTGTGAACAAGGGTTTTACAAGAACGGCAACATAAGAAAGGTATCGCGTGGGATACAGTAGTTTTTTAGTCGCGCGTAGGTGGGAAGGTTGGAGCAAGGCCATGGGTTTTAAAATGTGGACGCTTTTAGAAGTGAATTGTGGATTTCAACAGAACTTCTTTCATCGGAAGCATTTTAAACATCATAATGTGATGTGCGAACTACATATATAACATCATAACGTTTAGCAGTCTATTTTTTTAATGTTCCTCGAGTTGGAAACATTCAAGTTAATAGTGTTATCAAAGATCATGTTATAGTAAGATACCCGACTCGGCAGCTCGCCCGACAAATTCCGTTACAGTGCGTAGGCAGCGCCCCCTACTTTTGTGGAAGCTACTTGACGCGCAGCAGCCAACCAACTTAGTTATGAGATGCGAGTATGTTCGACTAGAAGTCAAACACAAATGAGCATTTCTGCACTGCAATATACGGATTAAATTGATAATTACCTTTCCACCCAGGAAGTGAATGTTCTAGCATATGTCTCTGGTTATATCGCTCGGAAATTAAGTTGTGTGCAACATTTTTGTAGTCAATGATATACATGACCAGAAGAATAACCGAAGTGCAAAGGAAGGGCTCGTTGTCCCAAGCAAATCACTAGCAGATGCATTATGCAGGCTTAAGGAACATTGCCCCAAAATCATTGACACAGTATAATACAGTAAGTAGGTGATAGCAAGGGTGGTAAGCATTCTAGCTAATGAGATCTAATTAGAGAAACTCCAAGTTTTGGGAGATTTGTCCTCTGCGATATAATTCTTTGTTTACATTGCTATTTTCGCTAATTATATGCTCGGTGTTACGATTGCAACGCCTATTGAGGCGATCTAACGATGAAAATGCAAGTAAACAATCAGATTGATAATATTCACAACGCTTGACAGGTGTTTGTTTTCACCGAAACCTCGTCGCTACGGGGTTACTTCCGGCGGACATTAGCTTCCACGATAAGTTCCATAGCAATACGGTAGATTATCTTCAGTATGTTTGATTCGTTCTGACTCAACTTCATTCAAAAAAAGGTGGCGTTCTTCTTCGTCAATATTTCACTGAATACATGGGCACATTGAGTAGTTGTTGTTTTTTTGTTTTTTTTAAATAAACACTCATATTCGGAAGAAAACGCGTCATAAGCTACTGCTTGATAACTACTCTCACGTAAATTCTTCTGTCTGGTATCTGATCACAGGGAGGATGATCCGATGGCCATCCGCAGATAGCAGCACAACAGTGATGCAGGATGATAAAATTCTTTACCGGTGTTTGTTGGACGATTACACCGAAACTTCAGAGTCGTATCCAGGAAAACATCCGGCGAATGCTTACAAAATATAACGAAGTAGATGATATTTACGTTAACATTTGATACACACATAGTAGGATTTATTGAAAGAAGATGTTCAAAACAAAATCGCAAGTTGACCGGCATGTGTCCAAAGTGTTTAAACAACTAAAGGACCCCAAAGAGGTAACGATTTTGACAGTTAATTTGATCAATTGATGTTGATTGGGAGTAGCCCAAAAGACCAACGTCAGGTTCTATTTATCACCTTAAGAGGGAGTGCATACTCCCGTACTTAGTTCGAAAGAGCTAATTGGGAGAGCTGTACGATGTTATGATTTAGGCTCACTTAGCAATATCACCTTACCTTCGTTATGCGTGTGGGTTGTGATTGCTGGTGATTTCTACCACAGAACAGTCTTGATAGGTCAGAAATAAGTAAATCGCACGTTAAACAGTAAAATCTTACAACAAAATATAATCTAGTCTATATCAAATTATGCTGACAAATGCTAGGTATGTGACATAAAAAATTAAAGTTGTCTTGATTTAAAAATAACCTACATCGTAAGAAAGGTATTGAAAATACCTTTCCATTGGTGTAAATTTTTTTTTATTAGGTCTTATATTAAGGAAGTTATGGTACTTTGAATGTAGCTTTTGAAAAGCATTTCAACTTTCAAATAAGGAGCAATCTTAGTATTTAAAGGTGCATTTTTTCCAAGAGTACCCTAAATGGTGCTGATATCCGGATTCCAAAGTTGGAATGGCCGTATATATTTCTTGTTGTTCGTAAATAAACCTTCAATTCCTTATTTTTCACTTCCAGCCAAGAATAGACCATATTTGGAAGCTCATGTATTATTAATTCCGGATGCGCAGAAACGTCATCACTCTGTGCCGATTGCCGCCGGCGGGTGTTTAGTTTGCGCTATTTTCATTGCGATAATGGACGATCAAACCAAGAAACGAAGAAAAGGTGGTGGGGAGAAAGAAGCTGTTAATAGATTCAACAACTAAGAGAAGGAAGCGGGAGCTAGACCAGCTGCGGTCTAACACGAGGGTGTCTTAAGATAGGCATTCAGGGAAGTGAGGAGTGTGACCAATGAAGAAGCTGCAAAGTTTTTGCTGGACATGTAAGTAATCTCGTTGTATTATGAACAGATGAATACCCTGCTATCGAATCGGTCTGTATTGAATCGACTTGTGTAAATGTCACCGATTAAATAAAATCTAAGGGCCTATTGTGAGTTCATTGCACCATTTAGATTTGTAGATTGTTGTTGCAAACATACCTTACTTAATTTGTAAATTTCAGGTAGAGAAATTATTGCATCCTCTTGACCCTAATAAGGCTAATTCAATGGCTGGTGATCAGGTGTTCATCATACCTTACCCAGGTCCGGGCCAAGACTGGATTTCCAGGACGTCCTGGGATTCCTGTCGGCCCTGGGAAATCATAACGAGGCTCATATTATCGCCCGCGCATTCGTTATTGAATCGACAAGTTATTACTCATTCACGCAACAATTCGCTGATTTTCTCTATTCGACTATTGTTTTTGACGTGAGGTGCGTAGTATCTAAGGACTAGAGATCAATGATTTCACTGGAAAACTAAAATGCATGTATTTACTCGTTGAACGACTGCAAGTGAGGGAATGCAATCCTTTTCCAGTAACCCTGGATATATTTTTCACTTCATTGCTATAGCTGCCACTGCATTTTGGAGCATTGTCTTTGTGGTTTTTAATGAGTATATTAAATGAATCAATCTCACTCCTTTTGCTGCCCAAACATTCCATTGTGCATCTTCCCATCTCCTGCTTTTTCATTTACAGAAATTAGTTCATGCTTTGTATCTCATGTGTGTGGATATTCTTTTCGTATCTAGGCAGAGCCAGAAGTTGCTAAAAAAAGCACAATGCCATTCCCGAAGCGTGGTCCTCAAAGGCACTCAAGTTTTAATAATATTGTTTTGTTCTGTTCAAAGTTTTCAGTTATGTGCATGCAAAATTGTTCTTATTAGTTAAAAGGTATACAATATGTTTGCATGATGTTTGTATTCATTCTCCTTAAGTTTGTTTTGGGGGACTGATTTGGCATGCAAAAAAATCACCAATTAATCCTTTTTTCTTCTGCTAGCATAAGTTGAAATCATCGTCAAATGAAGGTATGTTATTGATTCAGTATTCCAACATGATCAATTTTGAGATATTGTTTTTATTAAAATGAGCCATAAACTTTACAGTGGAATCTGTTTATATTTACAGACTAGGGAGTTTTGTTTCTATAGATTTTAATAAGTTAAAAGATATTTTTGGTTTTACCATTTAAATAATCAAGTGATAGTGATGAAAATTCAGTTCAATATTGTTTATCAAAATTGTAATTCATTAGATTGTTTTCCTGACTTTCAGCAATCCAAACTGGACTCTACATAAAGGGCCACATGTTATTGAATATGAGACAGACAGAGAACAGAGGCGAAAGAAAAGAAATGACAGGAGGCGCACCCTCTTCACCAAAGCAAAAGAGCTGACTACAATTGCTGGGGGTGTTATATTCATCAAATATATTGATGAAAATCAGAAGGTATATACCTATACCAACAGTGATTCAGTGTGGGCTGAGTACTGCCAGAGTGGGATTAAACCCAGCCACCAACAGCAAACTCAAACACCAACCACCACAATCACCAAACCAACACCTACAAAAAAGTCAAAATATGACTTATCATGCACACAAAATATTCCAGACACTATCCCCTGTTCTCGCAAATTTCACACAACCCCTGCCACAGAACAGGCATACATGCTTCAACCCACAACACATACCGACACTACTGGCTTTCAGACTCTAATCATTCAACACGAAAATGACCCTGCACCTGAATCACCACTTATCGTACGTGCAGAAATTATTCCACTCAGCCATTCTCCTCAAACAACTCGGTCCCTTGCAGCCCCCTTTCCAACAACTCCTCGGCCATCTCCCACTCAGTCCCTTGCAGCCTCCGTTCCAACAACTCCTCAGCCATCTTCCAGTCAGCCTCTTGCCGACCCCCTTCCAACAACTCCTCAGCCATCTCCCACTCAGTCCCTTGCAGACCCCCTTCCAACAACACCTCAGCCATCTCCCACTCAGTCCCTTGCAGCCTCCCTTCCAACAACTCCTCAGCCATCTTCCAGTCAGCCTCTTGCCGACCCCCTTCCAACAACTCCTCAGCCATCTCCCACTCAGTCCCTTGCAGCCCCCCTTCCAAAAACTCCTCAGCCATCTTCCAGTCGGTCTCTTGCAGACCCCCTCCCAAACGATCACAAAAACTACAAAATATTCTTATGAAATACAAACAAACAAAAAAACACCCACAATCAAGAAAGGCAAATGAATGTTTTGTTTGCAAGGGAAAATACAAAAAAAAAGATGACAAGTCTAATCCATGGGTGGGGTGCGAAAATGAGACTAGATGCCATTCTTGGGCCCATTATAGATGTGTTGGTTGGAAACATTTCATTGGTGAACAAATGAAGTGTATATGTGCCCCGAGTGTAGTCTGTAAGGGCTTTGACCCACACCTTGCACCTGTTATTTTTCTTCTGACAGAAATAGTTGTGAAATGTTTCATTAGCTAAATAAAAGTTATAAACCAATACATTGTGTTCTCATTCAATATACACCCAGCTGTAGTATTCGAAGCAGTAGTTATGCAAAAGTTAGCTGTAGTTATTCAAAGGAATAAATTGGGCAGTCCCAAGTAGTGACTGATTGACAAGAGGTTCTTTTTCTAGAACAAGCAAGAAGTTGACCTTCATCATATACATAACTTTATTAATCAACACGTTAGTTAATAATCTGTTTCCTCATCATACCCATCATTAGGGATTGTGTCTACAAAATCTGCCTCTTGTTCCTTAAATTCTACTAACATCTGGAAAAAGTTAATGAAGTCTACTTTCACAGGCTTCTTTCCTTTTTTGTTCAACTACTCGTGACGAAACTCGTCCATGAAGAATTTCCGCAGGTCTTCATCACCAACTGTCTGCATTAAAGATTCTATTCGAAGCTTGATTTCAGCCACTGTTTTGTTCGCAATGTCCTCGAATTCTAATCTCTCTTGTTTTGTTACAAATATGGGAGGTTCATTGAATGGCAAAGTGCAGTTTGATCCACCATTGTCAGCATTATCAAGATACACTTGAAAGTATTTATTTAGCCCTTTTTTTCTCCCTGGCAAGCTTACAGAAATGTACTAGTTCTGAGTCCAACATGTTGCCACCAATGCTGGTATGGGGACACTCTTTTGTTGGATCTGCAAGGTAGCCACGTTCACGTATCAAAGTTCTAAAAGCAAGAACTTGTTCTTGGATATCTGGAGGTGTCCTTGACGTTGTCTTTTGGTCAGTCAGCTTTAGGTCACTCATGATGACTTTCCTTAACTGCTGTAGAGGGGCCAAATTAGCACAAGCATTTTCCCAGTCAGCTGTAGTGGGCACAGACGGTAAAAAATGTTGTACGTCTTTGTTCACGCTTTCAAGTTTGAAGTCCGCCCCTTCCCCACTGAAAGGCACTCCACTTAAACTAATTGACATGGTAGCTTTGATGTGCTCCTGCATTTCTTTTGGCATACAATGAAACATCATTGTGTCATGCATCTCTAATTGTCTGTACATGGGATGATGCCTGGCACTGAACAACTTGGCCAGTGTACCTCTTCCTGCATCCATCAAATTGGTAGCTCCACTGCGAACACCATCTCGGTAGATAAATAATGAATGGAGGAGTTCAAATATTGCATCCAACATGAAGGCGTAATTTGGATTCTGCACATTGCTCATGGTGTATTTGAGGAAGTTGGCCACTGATAGGACGTCTGAGGTAGCTTTTCTCAACTCTTTCCTTACATATGGCAGCACCAGCTCTTTTGCCATGGAATCTCGAGCAATCCTGGCCAATGTCCAGCCCTTGTGGAAATCATTCACTTTGGCTGCTGATTTTTTAGCATTTTCACTTTTGAAGTTGAACAGCTCTACCATCTCTTCCCAAAAAATTGGCCAGAATAATTTAACAATACCTTTCAGCATATTCCATTCCAAATGCCCAGGGCCTGGTTGGATGACAACCCAGTCAAATTCACGTACAAAATTTGGATGGTCCTCACAAAGATGTCTCTCACAGTTCAATCGGCCCATGAAACTGGCATTGCAATTCAAGCAGAGGAACATTTTTTTCATAACATGACTTCCAAGTACATATGGCAATCCATCACAGACTATACTCAGCCATTCTCTTTGGCCTCCATAGCGCTTGATGCCACTTTGTTTGCCAATCGCCCTAAATACAGTAGCAACAGCTTCAAATGAGCATGGGTTGACCAACACTGGAGCTGCCACAGATACTTTAGGAGGCTTTTCAGGGTGAATATCTTTCAGTGGACCATAGGTATCTTCCAAACTAGTAGGTTCATACTTTACACTGTAGGAGCTTTCATCTTTTGATTTGGTAATATGAACTCGCATTTCCTTCGAAATTTTCTTGGCTGGCTGTGTTTCGGTCGCTACTTGTTCTTGCCGCACATTAACCCCAGTGACCTTGCTTCTGCAACACGGACACACTCGAGCCCTTTTGGGGACTTCATCAAACTTGCACTGAATGTTAGGACAAGTTTTATACTGTTTATCTCTGATTTTGTCTGCAATTTTGTCATCTACAGGGTCTGTAATAGGGGTGCTGCCTTTTTTTTGTTCCTCTGCAACCTCATGAATGACATCCGAGAGCCACTTGTGGAAATGACTGTATCTTGTTTGGCACAGCTCTGGGTCCTGGTCAATGTATTTTACTTTGTCCCTCTTTTCATTTGGTAGTTTATTCATCCATCTGTCAGGCTTAAGATCCTCCTGATTTTGGAGGTCACCTTCTTCATTCATGGCTAAGAAAATCACCATTGTAATGACACTGCAGGTGACAGAGTTATTTACTGAAATGCCCCATCTACGTTGAAGAATTTGATTATTATCAAAGACACCAAGCAAGTCTCCTTTCAAGTCCAAGGAGATTTTATTTGGCAAATCTCTTAGCCAGTTTTTTAGTGTTTGGTACGATCCAAAGGGACCACTCCTACAGAGAATTCCCACTGCTCTTCGACTTCTGGTGAGGCTATAAAGGTGAACCATTTCCCTGAAATGGTAAGGCAGAATACTGATTTGGGCAGTCAGTGACATTGCAGACTCTGTTGCCATACACAGTCTTATTGTATTTTCATTAGCTTCCTGGCTAAAATCAGCATCTGTAATTCCGGCTGTTCCCGCCAAAAAATTCCTTAAGACTGGATTACACTGGCTCATGAATTGACTGGTGCTCAAAGTCATCAAATTCTCAAGTTCTCTTTCGCTTGAAAGTGCTAGAGTTTGATGTCTGACTTGGTCATGTTCACTGAGCCCCAACTCGTATGCAATGGCTGCTTTCTCTTCATTTGAGAGTCCCATTATGTCTGCTCCTAATGAGTTCATAGAAAGAATAATAACTGACTCTGTGTGTGTACTCGAATCCACATAACTGGAAGTTTTCGCCTTTTTTGCAGGAGGGGAAGGATTGCTTGAGCTGGTGCTAGGAACTGGAGTGTCTGTAACCTGTTGTTCTGCATATGCAATGCACCGAGAGCAAAATTTCCGAGAAAAAACAGTCTTGACGTCTTTGTGGCATAGTTCACATAATTTTTCCTTGATAGATTGTTTGACATGACGGGCATGCACTAGTTTGGATGATGAATCAGGAGGTACATCAGTAAACAATGGATGCAGTTCACTTGTCACGCATTGATGTTGGAACATTGTGTCTGCAATAGAACAAACATTTCACAATACTTTGCTCATAAATGCATGCAATATCATTCGAATATCAAGGTTTTACATATGAAAATAGTACCATACTCCATGGACTATGAAAACATGATTTTGCTTAATTTGAAATCTTAAAGTTCGACATGAGGATGAAATTTAACTATCATTTATTCAATTAAATGGGTTGGGTTTTGATAGTAGTTCTTTTATTCTATCAACTAGTAGCCGTGCACAATGTCTTATCGGTAATACGGTATATATATTATATATACTACCATCCGACCGGGGCTAATCAAAGAGTTACCATGTAACAATCGGCCATTTTGAAAAGTTCATATATTCAACTTACCATTGCTTGATAAATGGACGGTAGATTATCAAATGCTGTGGTGAAAATATTCAGCAGAATGTCTTCTGTTTCTTTATCGTTTCGCTTTTTTGCCCGACTCAAAACAAACTTACCACGAAGTAAGTTTACTGCACCACTCATCTCCCGCCTAAGGAGACCGCATCATTTGAATGCCTGTATTTTCACTAAAACATTGCCTAATATAACACTTGAGCATTCAAATTAATGAATGATCCTTCCCCTACCGTCTGCCAATGAGAGAACCTGTTGCAATCTTATTTACATAACTTGTAAACGAATCAAAGTGATGGTACCATACATTCGCCTGGAAAACCAGGACGCCTGGAATCTCAGGCGGGCGACTGGTATTCCAGGACGTCCTGGGAATCCAGTCTTAGCCCGGACCGTTTAGAGGTCAAGACTTATGCCCATATACCAGATATGATGACAGAAATCTTTAGGCCCAAGCAATGCGACAGCAATCACAACAACACCCACAACGCTCTGCTGATGACCCCGCAAAATCAGTTTGAATATTGCTCCTGTGCCAGGCCATCTACCCAAGAAACAGTTGCAGGAGTCTCATTTTGATTAAAAATATGATTTGGATATTTGTTTTTGTTGAAATGTACAATAATTTATTAGTCACATTCTTTTGTCTGTAAATCCAAACTGTAATAGAAGAACACATGTAATTGGCAAATAAATAATACATGAACTCATTTTAATGTCACTTCTTTTTTTATCAGGGCTAGAATTATGAACATGAACAAAAAGTCAAATCTGAAGATAAGTGTCATGACTAATTGACAAAATAATGTGTGCATAATTCTTTTCTTCTGTGTTTGAGAGACGAAAAATTTACTATCATATGAATGCTCATTCCATAAAACAAATAGACAATAAGTTATCAGATTGTTGAAGTAAAAATGTTCAGAACAAATAATACCACATGTTTTGTAAGACTAAGCAATTTATAATCCACACAAAAATACCAATCAGAACAATGTGATATTTCTGGATTAAAATAAAAAATTAAAACATTTAGACTTAGTATATTACCAAAACCTATTTTGTATTAAGCCTGTATACTGTCAATACTTGTTAAGGAAGAGTTCTCTGATCTCCCTTACACAACTAGAGTTACCCTCCTGTTGCACTCCTCCAAAAATACATGAATCCACAGAACCAATTGCTGATAGGCGTGGTGTCTAAGCATCTTTTTTTTGGTCCTCGACAACCGCATCCCATAGCAAGTCCACCCGGTACCTGTTAATAACCTCAATGACCATCGGGTCAAGCACAACTCCTTCCATCTGAGGTAGTGCATATGTGCAGAAGTCTGGGCTGTTAGTGCAACATTGCCACTCCACAGGGGGAGGCATTTCCCTACAGTGAAGGCAGATGCAACAGTCTGGGGAAGTGGTAATTGATGGAGGGTGGAATCCGTCTTTCGGCGGTGTGGGTTGTAGGGTGATTGTAAGCGCAAACTGTGGCTGTCTTTCTAACCAGCAACTGACCCACCCCATCCAAATCCAGCCACCGCACTAAATTCTGAAAATATGAGTAATCAAAAGTCTTCATTTTGATGGATTGAATATCTCCAATACAAATCTCTCTCTGTGACCAAAATTGCATGAAGGTTTTTTGGAGCAGCTGAAGAGTGCTAAATGCTGAGTTGTACAATACCTTCAATTTTTCCTTCTGTGACAGCTCTAAAGATTTAACAGTCACTCTACTCTGCTGTAGGGTCTGGTTAGTTATTGGTGTGTTGCAAAGGTAGCCTCTGCGAACAAGATTGACTCGCTTTCGGCCTGTCGAGGTCTACAAACAAATGAGAACCAATGGAAATTCATGGTTCGATAGTTCAACATTGGACCTATTTACTGACAAAGTGATTCAATTAGGTAAGGCAGGCCCAAAAGTACCTTGTTTGAAGAAGGTGGGGCTCCTCTGCCACCTCTTCAGGCTTGTCTGCAACCTCCACCAACTTGGACACCTGTGTCATGGTGAACAATTTCAAATCATTAAACACATCCTTCCCAGTCATAATGGGTGTATTGAGTTCAATAAAATACCCTTGATAAGAATCAAATAAAAAGGAACCAACCTCAGTTCCACACACGTTGTCAGAATCTGTACAATGACCCCTTCCACTGCCTCTTCTTGTACGTGATCCTCTCCTTGGCGTTTTGATTTCCTTTAAATTTGAAAGTGGGTTGGTTCAATTTAATCAATGAATGAACATGACAAGAATAATTCAATCAATAATGTTACAGTGTTTGAGCCAAAAGCCTGCAAAAGTCAGCCAAACCCATACGATGATACATACTACCCCAAACTCCTAGCGTGGACGTTTCAGTACACAGGGATTTGCATTGGCTGGCCGCTATCTTCTCTGTAGGGTTTATGTATGCATAGAAGATAGCGACTGGCCAGCCAATTCAAATCCCTGTTTCAGTTCACTATAACCAGATAAGGTAGACGTCCTGAGGGAGACCCCAGTCCCTTGATTTATAATACAATTTATAAGTTCATTCAGGGATATTCCAATAGTTTGCGATGAAAAAGCACCGATAATTGCATATGAAATAATCAAACTTCGAACAAGTGTCATGGCTTTACACTCAAAACGTGAAAGACTAGTCAAGAATATCGTTTTCATTACGCTTGAACATGCGCAGCCTCAGTATAAATATAATATACTAAGTCTAAGCCTAAGGGCTACCTCAGGGTTAGCCGTGCACGACGTTTATTAACTATATTTATATTACCGTCGTTCGCGGCTACCTCAGGGTTCGTTCGCAGGTGTAACGCTATCTGTTGTTAAATTTATGGTAATCTATTGTACCGATAGTGTTCACTTTATTGAGGCGGGTTCTTTTTTATATATAACATTCGAAAACTCCAATCAAAGAAGAACAAAGAAGAGAAATGTAGGAATCAAAACACTCACCATTTCGGCTGCATGCGTTTCAACCTTCTGTCGAATCTGCGCTGCGCGTGACGTCACGACTATGTGTTGTCAACAAATGACCCTTCAATACGCATGCGTCATTTTCCCATCAACATCAACAGGAGCATGTCATCCCATGCATGACAGGAGCATGTCCTCCCATGCATGACAGGAGCATGTCTTATTATGCATGACAGGAGCATGTCCTCTCATGCATAACAGGAACATGTCCTCTCATCCATGACAGCAGCAAGGGAGAGAAAATGGAGCCCCCATAACTAACCTGTTTATAATAAAATGTGTCTGTTACAGATATCTCCAGGGCTTTCTCGCTGTGAAGGAAACGTACGCCTCTGCCCATAAGCTCCTCGTCAGATTTATGAGGCCAGGAAGCAGCTCGATCGGGCCCTGGATGCATACAAACGGTGACTGGAGCTCGATGAAAACCAGCAGGATGTGCTTAGGAAAGGTCAGATAGAAACATGACACTCCCATGAATCACCTTGGTGATTATATAACAAAAATGACTTACAGCTGTACCAAAGGAAGAACAAAATTAATCCCTGATAGCATATGAAATAGAGCCACCCCTGAATACTACTCACTCTTGCAGTGAGGTAATTGTTGGTTCAATAGTTTTCACCTCTGACCTGTAACTGGAATCATTTGAATCATCATGTTCATTTTTATGTATATATCACAGTAGATTATTTGAGCAATGTTGGTGTAGACTGTCATTGCATTGCATTGGTGTACAACTGTCTGCTGGATCCCTTGCAGTGTGTGAGATGTGTGTACAAGTGGATGTACCGCCAGACATATCCCAGGTGACCACGCGCTTGTTGCAACCCACTTGACCATAACACCTGATTTCACTGAACTCTTCATTAGTCATCAGATGCATTGTGTGTATGTGTGGCCAGTACTGGGTGGAAAGGGCTAATAAGTCGATCAGAGGAGATCCAGTTGTACTAGCACTGAAGGTAATCTTTTTCATTAGGTGAATTGTAGTGTATCTTATGTAGGTAGGTTATTGTAGCCAGAGGTTTGGTGACATGAGGCCTGCCATAAGATGAGCATTGTCACCTTTATTCACTGTTAGAAGGTTGCTTGTGAATTAGCTTTGCCTTGTCAACATCATTATGTCAGTAAATAAGGTTCGTGAATATGTTTGCATTTTGGTTCTGCAGGGGAAGTTGTGCTGGGGCGGCCGAGACAAGTCGGGAGGGGATGCGGCTGACCCTGAGGAGTTTCTGGCTCAACAGCTGGTGAGTTGAACTACAGATGTTGTCAAATGGTCTCCTCATCATAATGCACTTGACCCGTCATGACCCTGCTGTCATAATGCAGTTTGAAAAGCATCTATTTCTTGGTTGTCTTCGCAATGACGATTTGTAATCATAAAACAACAATTCAATGTGTATTCCAGCCAGTCAATGCATACGGTCACTGTTCATGTTGGACGCTGAGCTGAACTGACCAGTCTGTTGTGGCTGATTGTAGGTGAAGTGCGCCACCTGCTGGAGCGAGGACGAGTCGGTAAGGCTTGCAAACATGTACTGGAGATTGAGCAGACCGGAGTCTTTGTAGAGAACCTCGAGTGGGGTTGTGTTAAGCTGCAGGTGCTCGAGGTACGTGCCACTGGAATGTGTACAGCGTGGGTTCTAGAGTATGAAGAGGTGGGCTCTAGTGATTTCGGTTTGAATAAAAGCAAACTCTGAGCTAAAACTTGGGAGTCAACGTGTTAGGATGTGAAGTTGACCAGCATATATGATATATTGCTAGGGTAATGAGTTTGGATACAGCATGAAAAGATGATTTAAGGATTCTTGGGGGGTTGTCATGAATATGTTGTACAAAACAACAACATTCTTATAATGATTTGAAATCATGATATTCAAATTGTTATTGGTATGAGATGAGTTAGTGTATGATGGAGGTGACTGTTCTAGGGGTAATGTTAAGTCCGATATGACTCTGTGGTCCAGGAATGCATTGAGCGTGCCGGCCCAGGTGCAAACACAGCTGCGCTGGATCAACAGCGACTCCTGGCCTGCTTGTGTCGCTTGTCTTCGATGAGTCTACGTCACGGCAGCGTGGGGGAGAGCGTCCGAGCCATTCACGAGTAGGCCACATGTCATCATCTCTCGCTGGTGACGGTCTTATGTAGCGAGCGTACACAATCTACTTCACCATAATCAATTGTGTTAACATAAAATACCTGGTCATAGATTATAACATTATTGGGGGTTGATATGAGAGGTTGAGGTTGCAACAGTTTTATTACTGATGGCTTTATGTTATCTCAGTGCTGCTATTTGTCTATACATGGTCCTTTAGAAGCTTGGTAAACTCATGTATGCCGGTGCCATTTATGTTGCAGGTTTGACTCAGCCATTGAAAGATGCCAAGAGTTGCGGCAAGTCTCAAAGTCCTGGAACACGTTAGACTTGGAGATGCAGGCCCAGCTGTTCTATTTCTTTGGCACACTCCTGCTGAAGAAAGCGGTTTTGGTAAGACTTTTACATAACAGTGAAGGCTCGTATGTAATATTATACTCAAGCTTTATAATACAATCATTAACAATTTGTTAAAAAAATACATGAATCCTTGCTTATAAGATCTTTTGTGTTTTGGAATGTTCCTCTATTTTGTTATAGGTAATGGTCATGTGGAGTGCCATGCTTGTGTTGTGTACACTATATTCATGTCTTATCCTCCACTGATCTCTGCTGTGTTTACATGTTACCTTGGACTCTAGCGGGGGCGTCTTACGGTGTCAGTGTGTGTGTAGAGCCGTTCACAAGACGTGCTGCTTGGTACAGCAGGGATGGAGTAGAACAACGGAAGACATACGATACCTGGCGGAGTCTGGCCATCCGCAGATACGTCATCACAGGTGCCTGCTAACTCAAACAGGCTGCTGGCTCCATGATTTTTAGAAGTCCATTTGGGAGCACCTTAATTATCATGTTGGGCCTATTTATCGCAGGTGTCTGTTGTAGGTCACATGATGTGTCTTTTAGGTCACATGATTTGTGTGTGATGCAGGTCACATGATGTCAGAGCTTTACACCGGAGCTACCTGGATCTCCGCCCTTCAGGCTGAGTACCTCATACCACAGGTAGTCCTCAATGTTCCTCATTTAGTCCCTCATACTGCAGGTAGTCCTCAAATATCCTTATTCAGTCCCTTATACTGGAGGTGGTCCACATTAGACCTCATTCAGTACCTCACACCTCACGTAGTCCTAAATTTACCTCATTCAGTCCCTCATACTGCATGTAGTCCTCATTGTTCCCCATTTAGTCCCTCTTACTGCATGCTGCCCACAGTAGACCTCATTCACTCCCTCATACTCCACTTAGTCCTCATTGTTCCTCATTCAGTCCCTCTTACTGCATGCTGCCCACAGTAGACCTCATTCAGTCCCTCATACTCCACTTAGTCCTCATTGTTCCTCATTCAGTCCCTCTTACTGCATGCTGCCCACAGTAGACCTCATTCAGTCCCTCATACTCCACTTAGTCCTCATTGTTCCTCATTCAGTCCCTCTTAGTGCATGTGGTCCACAGTAGACCTCATTCAGTCCCCTATACTCCACTTAGTCCCCATTGTTCCTCATTCAGTCCCTCTTACTGCATGTGGTCCACAGTAGACCTCATTCAGTCCCTCATACTCCACTTAGTCCTCATTGTTCCTCATTCAGCAGTTCAGTCCCTCTTACTGCATGTGGTCCACAGTAGACCTCATTCATTCCGTCATACTCCACTTAGTCCTCATTGTTCCTCGTTCAGTCCCTCTTACTGCATGCTGTCCGCAGTAGACCTCATTCAGTCCCTAATACTCCACTTAGACCTCATTGTTCCTCATTCAGTCCCTCTTACTGCCTATCAGTGGTGAATGGAGTAATATCAGTGGTGAATGAGTGATATCAGTGGTGAATGAGTGATATCAGTGGTGCATGGAGTGATATCAGTGGTGAATGGAGTGACATCAGTGTTGATTGAGTGATATCAGTTGTGAATGGAGTGATATCAGTGGTGAATGGAGTGACATCAGTGTTGATTGAGTGATATCAGTGGTGAATGGAGTAACATCAGTGGTGAATGGAGTGACATCAGTGTTGATTGAGTGACATCAGTGGTGATTGAGTGATATCAGTGGTAATTGTGTTTTACTTACAAACAGAAAAAGATGTGGATTCACAAGGAATGGCTGTTCCGTCCAGAACCCCAACTCTCACTGGCTGAGCGTGACGCCTTCATGAGACAGAGCAAGTTATCAGGAATGACATACCTGGCAGAGGTTGATCTGAGGCACGGCAAGCTGGAGGCAGCGCTGGAGAGGTTCTCCGAGGTGGACACGGCAGAGGCATCCTACCAGCAGGCTTAGGTCAATACACCTGTAATTACAGTATACAAGAGACATCCTACCAGCAGGCTAAGGTCAATACACCTGTAATTACAGTATAAAAGAGACATCCTACCAGCAGGCTAAGGTAAATACACCTGTAATTACAATGTTGATAATTGCAGTATTTAGATATCAATCAGGTAAAATGGAGTTACTCTGCCAGTCATAATTCTAGTCTGACTCCTGACCAACTTGTGGAATGTTTTCTGTTCAGAATGAAAGCAAATTACTATTCTCACACATAAAATTTTGGCTGACTAATGGATAACAAGTAAGGGGCCCTCTCAGCTCCAGGTAGATGACTAGTAAGGGCTTCTCAGCTCCAGGTGGATGACTAGTAGGGGCTTCCTAGCTCCAGGTGGATGACTAGTAAGGACCCCTTTAGCTCCAGGTAGATGACTAGTAGGGGCTTCTCAGCTCCAGGTAGATGATAAGTAGGGGCTTCTCAGCTCCAGGTAGATGACTAGTGAGGGCTTCTCAGCTCCAGGTGGATGACTAGTAGGGGCTTCTCAGCTCCAGGTAGATGACTAGTAGGGGCTTCTCAGCTCCAGGTGGATGACTAGTGAGGGTTTCTCAGTTCCAGGTGGATGACTAATAAGGGGTTCTCAGCTTCAGGTGGGTGACTCTTGAGTGGCTGTGATATGACTCTTTCTTGTTCACAGATCTACACCGCTATGGCAGCTGAACCCCCTTCAGGAGACGACCTCGGTCATCTGGAACAGGGCAGAGAAGCACTATGCCTCACTCTGGACCGCCTCCGTGGCAACCAGCACAATGTAGGTTGTATTGAAAAAGGAAATACTCTGAGACAAATAATGTTTTTGTGATGAGCCATCATGAATAGTACAGGGCTGTGTGAGTTTATCAGTTGTGAGCTTGGCTATATAATACATTGATCTCGACCCAGCTGAGACATTGTTGTATATTGTGAGCTGACAGTTATGTTATCAATGATGTTATGCTGGTAATGAGTGTAATTGAGGTCGTATGTGGGCTCTGTGTACAGCCACTGCATCATGAGGTGACATGAATGACTCGGTGGAAACGCAACTCAACCAAAGCACCTTACCGAGAGGTGAATGTCTCGACCAGTACAGCCCGCCACTACTGCGACAACCTGTTGACATGTGACTATTCATGCTGGTGTTATTTTGTTGACAGACCCTTGTGAGAGGGAACTGAGCATCCGACCTGGCTCTGAGTTAGCCCACAGCACCCCGCGATCAGTATACCGCACCCTCTACCCCGCACAGACCTCGTCTGCATCCAGAGTGAGGCTCCACTGTGATCTTAATTATTGGCTGCCCCCTGGTGGTCTGCTATTGTATTTGTTTACATTACCACCAGGTGTCACTCATATTCTTTTATATCATATGGACATGTGGAGCTATATCACTAACTTTATGTGTTAATAGCTGCCTGGTTACAGATTCAGTCCAGGGTTATACGTTTGCTCATGTTATTGCACGCCTGTTATACAGACTGCTATGCTGGACCTGACAGCTGTGTGCGCCCCTGTAGCCGCCAGTCCTGATAGAATAGATGCCCAGCAACGCGCTCTCACCCTCAAACATGAGGAGGAAATGAATGAAATCCGTGGACTCGTCAGGAGTCTACAGGTAGCTGACAGTTGTTTCAACCATTTATGGCGTCATTCTGTCTAATTTGTCTGACATAGGTCATTCTGTCTAATGTGTCAGTATATCTGACATAGGTCATCCTGTCTAATGTGTCTGACATGGGTCATCCTGTCTAATGTGTCTGACATAGGTCATTCTGTCTATTGTGTCTGACAAGGGTCATCCTGTCTAATATAATATAGGACATCCTGTCTCTCACGTCTCATCCGTTGTCCAACCGCTCACCTTGTCTTATGCCTCACACCTGTCTTATATTGTCACCTGGTGAATGTCACCCGTGCTATTCTATTTCCAGGATAAAGTGGAGGATTTGAGGGAGGAAGTAGATGAGGTCAAAGAATTGGTGAAGAAAGTACCACAGGCTCCGCCCCCAGTGCCTGCTCCTGCCCCCGCCCCTGCTCCAAGTGGCCCTCCTATTATACCTCCAGCACCAGGTAACGATGTTGTCATATGAGGAAGCGTCTAGTTAACACCACAAATGTCTGTCATTCTCAGTTTGGACATTGACCTCCTTATGTGTAATGCAAGCCACTCTTTAGATTGGTTGTGTTCTAGATGGGCTTTCCATACTATGGGTACCTGGTGCGGAGCTACGACTTGCTGGCACCCCACGCCTACCCTCCACGCTCTGCCTATGCAATGCCCCTGCCACCTCAGGCACTAGCTCCACTCCACTACGGCTATGGAGCCATCAATGCCATGGGGGTACGTCCCGGTCAGCATCCTGCTGCTGCCGGCCTGGTAACCCCTGCTCCCCCCGCCCAGCATGATGTATATGAGGAAGAGGATGACTGCCGTGAAGGTGTCGACACTAACGACTGGCACCAGCCCCCCTCACACGCACACCACTCCCCCTTCCATGCCCGGGCCATGTTCAGCCCGCGGGCGGATGCAGGTACAGGCCCTAGTGTACTGTCCCCAGACTACTTCTCTAATTCCCCCATCAGCTCCCTAGCTGGACTTCCCGTAATTTCAGCTGTGCAGGCAGGGGGCGCTGTTAGACCTTCCCTGATTGCTAGAACGGGCGTTCCTGGCTCAATTGCCACAACATCCACAGCGACTGTCAGCCTCGCTGCCATTTCATCGGCTAGCAAATCCTCGGCGAGTGTCGTAGTTACCTCTGTGCCCAACCCCACTGCTTCCATTACCCCTCCCGATGTTGTCATGGCTTCAACACCAGCAACCCACCTTCTGAGGCCCATGGCGGCTCAGGGGACAGATGTCAAGGTCACTCAGACCAGCTCGGTCAAACCTCCAGTAGTTGAGGACAAGAAAGTTGCCCCTGTTACAACCCAAGCTTCCCCAAACTCCTTCTCCAACTTCACTTTTGGTGCCCCTAATCCAGCTCCTGTCGCCCCTGTTACAACCCAAGCTTCCCCAGGTAAACCAAACTCCTTCTCCAACTTCACTTTTGGTGCCCCTAATCCAGCTCCAGTCACCCCTGTTACAACCCAAGCTTCCCCAGGTAAACCAAACTCCTCCAACTTCACTTTTGGTGCCCCTAATCCAGCTACAGTTGCTGCCGTCACACCCGCTAGCTCAGTCAAGACTCTTGCCAATCACTTCACCTCCCCAGTTAAGACACCCTCGGCCCAGTATATTGCCCCAGCCAAGTCACCTGCCACCAGGCCCGAGTCTGCCACCTCTTCAACAGCTGATACTGTCACAAGTCCTGGTGGGGGTGATGGTGAAGATGACCACTTTGTACGAAACGTAGATTTCAAACAGATAGTGGATTTGGTGACCGGTGAGGAGAACGAGGAAATACCTCCACCAGGCTTTAGGCAACCTGAGGAAAAATCCACCCGGAGCACGTCCCCTTCTCTGGTCTGTAAATCGCCCCAATCCCCTGATGGGGGATTCTATGTGAACAGTGATGGAGATGATCAGCACATCACCTTTGAACCAATCGTTAGGTTACCAGAGAAAGTCGAGCTCATGACGGGAGAGGAGGAAGAAGATGTGGTTTACAAGGCGAGAGCAAAGCTGCTGAGGTTTGTTGGCAGCGAGTGAAGGGAGAGAGGGGTCGGGGAGGTGAAACTGCTGCAGCACAAATGGACCGGCAAGGTCAGGGTCGTCATGCGACGTGATAAGGTCAGTCGGAATCAAAGTTGTTGACAGTGAGCTTAACCATGCTTACGTGATAGCGATCAGTGCAGTTTGATCTGTTTTTGTGTGTACATAGGTTCACAAGCTATGTCTGAACCACCTTATCAGTGAGTCCATCATCCTTCAATCCATGCCCAGTGGCATGGGAAAGGCTTGGATATGGCAGGCATCAGATTTCTCTGAGAGTGCAGAAAGACCCTCACATGAGACGTATGCAATCAGGTTCATGACAGAAGACGATGCCAGCCTCTTCAAGAACGCTGTGGATGCGGCCAAGTTGACAGAGAGGAAACCCGCTGTGAAGTCGGACAACCGAGCAAGCCAGCAAGGTTGCTGGCCATGCTGCTTACTTCAGCGGGTGAAGGTGAGGGTATAGAGCTTGTGGAATGTGTTATAAAGGTGTTCATTCATAACTAACAGTTGTTGTAGCTATAGTTGTAGGATGGGGTAAATTACATTCACTTGGCAGCAATGCAATATGACAAATGCCTTTGTAGCATAGTTAGGTAGCGTGATTGAATTGACTCCTCCCTGTACTGTATTTACACTATTATATTGTAAACATGGGTATTGTGTACCCAAATAGCTAGAACTATTATAATAGGATTACCTTAAGTATTAGACTTACTTGTGCAATGTAGAGATGTCTGATTGCAATAAGCAGAGTTCGGGAAATAGAAGCTCAGATTTTAAATCTAATCCCAAGTTAAAGTCTTTATCTGCTTATTTGTCAGGATGATATTCTACCAGTTCTATGGAGGCCTGAACTTAACTGCCCCTCTTTGACCCTTTATGAACCTCGTGTTCTGAATTTAACTGCCTTGCAATGTGGTCGACAGATGCTCTAGGGATAAACTATTTAATTGCTATCAGCTTGTAATATTTTGAGTCGCGGGCAGACAAAATTGATTTGTAGTTTTGGCGTTCTCCCCATCGGCTCTTTTGTATTCACAGGCTCACAGTTAAAAGCCTCTAATTCAGTGGTAGCACAGTCAATCAAGTTTCTTTTTCACTTCTTCTTCACCAATCTTACCCATCGTAACTTCGTTATGCTCGATATATCGTGAAAAATGCTACCTCTTACTTGACCGTAACAAAGTTTCTAGGTTTTCAATGGTTCCCGTTTAATCCTGTGAGTTGGCTGAAATGTGGCAGTGGAATCGGACTCGGACATCGACTTTGTAGGAGAGGAGCTGCCGTCACCAGGCAAAGTCAAAGCGGCCCGTTCTTACAGGCTGCCTGACACTTTCTACAACTACGAGAAGCACACTGACTGCCTAGGATGCCTAGGTTGCATAGAGCCTCCGTTTGACTTCAGCAAGATAGTGCAGGCGGGAGTGTATGCTGGAATGGTTGCACAGCAGGGTGGGTGCTATCTTACACACATTGTTGAATATTTTATGGTTATTTGAGTGAACTTTATTCTGACCATGACCTCTGCTGCTGCTGATGCTGTTTGTACTAGATATCTCTTTGTCTCATTCATAAACTGATTGTATGATAATATAAGATAACAGCTGTAGCATCTTTTCTGCTGTGCGTGCAATTGCACTGAAGCGAATTGCTTTATTTATTATTTGTTGACAATTCCAGCTACTTGATTCAGGCCATTAATTCACGTTTCATGGAATGTTGCTGCTAATATTACAGACATAAAGAGGATTACCGATGAAGTAGTTTAGCCAGCAGCGTCTGCCTCCATACCAACCTTAGTTCCATCAGCTGCTGTATCTTCTGTATCATCCTCCACTCCTTCCTCTGTACCAGCTTGTCAGCCAACCGCAGCTCCCTTCAGCTTCACCCGACCATCCACGCTCTTTGGTCTTCAACAAAAGGATGACTCTCTCTCTGCCTGCTGTACTGATGGGGACACCATACCGGTGGCACAACAAACACATGTTGACTTGAATAACATGTTGTGTTAAAACATTTATGTCATACTATTGTTCTTGTAGGTTGAGACAAGTGGTGTGTTATACATGTAAATAAGACGCGTTATGATAAGGCCGCGTTATGATAACGCCTCCAGTATAAACTAGCCATGTTACCAAATTAAATTGCTCCCTTCGTATAAAAGTAGCCATGTTACCACACTAAATAGTGCCTTGCATACGAACTAGCCATGTTATCACACTAAATAGCTAAACTAGCTATGTTACCAACCGTGAACCAACCGTGAAAACCTGCTTGTTAATATAACACACGACTGTATTTATGCTGTCGCATTTTTATGGGAATTATGGAGAAACTAAGCATGTCCTTTGCTGTATAAAATTATCATTTTGAAAATAAGTTTTTGTTTTTGCGCCTCTGAGAGCTATGACATAAAGACCTCCATCGTCTGCCATAGCCATTTCCTGTGCATCTAGTAATGTGGCCACAATGAGCGAATCTCAGCACAACAATCTTTATGCTAACTTTTTGTTACAAAAGGTTTTTTGCTCTATGAGGGCATCCCAATAGTTAAGCCTCTCCTTTACCTACATGTTTATTGTGTAAATATATATTTGTTCATTTTCTGGTTGCAAACATTTATTGTTCACTTGTTTTACATTGTTGGAATTAAATTAGGTCATATCACGAACTCCTTATCTTTCGGCAAGGAGGAAATAAAAATGGCTAAAAAATGTAGTGCCTCTGTTCTGGAAACAGACTTCACCGAATGGATGGGTCAGAGGGTTGAATACGGCAGTGATATGGTGGCAGTGAGCCGCAAATCGCTCACTGATCGTTAAATACTGTCACATCAAAGCCGATCGCGAGATAACCATGGCTGGATTGTATGTACATGCCACGAGGCATCTATATACTCAGGCTACTTTCTGCATGCCAGTATAATCCCACACTGAACATTGCCATATCAATATACTGGGGCTACTTCCATGCTGAAAGTAGTCCCATCTATAAACTCAAGCTGCTTTCAACATGCCAGTTTACTGGCATGCTGAAACAAGGAGTTACGTAACTGAATGCTATAGGTTATAACTCCTTGGCTGCATTAAGCAACATCTATTAAATCAGCCTGCTCTGTTCATGCCATTATTGCCCTCGTGTTGTTGCTGATGTTGGCCATCACATTTCTATGATGATGATAATCCTGACTTCCCTGAGAAAATGACCCCAAGCCTAAGTTGATCATCGGAAACAGAATGGTCCTTGCAAACTATGACGATCTCCACTCAAGATATGCTCCTCGTCTAAACTTAGCTTTTATGATCCTGTCATTAGGATGACATTTCACGAAATGACACTTGTTTTCCACATTGACCGACGTGACACATGCCAAAGGCATGATAAGTTGAAGACCCAAGGACCACAGCTACACCCCAATAAAGTCAAAAGCCCTCTGTATATGGTAGGCATGGACCTCATTGGGTTGAGACACCAACAGTTGATAAGTATGTGCTTATGTTCACGGATTATTTCAATAAGTTTGTGGATCAATATGCCTATATACGTTCAATGTCTGTGGAGGAGGTCTGCAGAGGGATCCGTCGCTTTGTTTACACATGGGGCCCTCTTCAGAACCTGCTGCCTGACCGGGGGAAAGAGTTTGTCAACTTCCTCAATGATGAACTATCAACAAATATACTGCTCCTTGTCACGAATGTATATACCATCCACAATGCAACGGTCTCGACGAAAGAACAAATCAGCGTTTGAAGGACCGTCTCGCCAAGCTGGTGAGTGAGTGCCAAGACAACTTGGACAACTTCCTGGATGAAGGAGCTTATTCGCTTCGAACCTAGAAACAAGCCTCCACGAGATTTTCTTATGTTTCATCGTCAGCCAAGGCTTATCGTGGAAGAGGTCATTGAAGATGAGCAGCACCCGACAGAACTCCAGTCAGAAGAGGTGACAGAGGAGGACCTGGGTACCTTCATGAGTGAAATCACCAAGTCATTAGATGATGTGCAAACGCAGGTTCTCAGCAACATTGACTTAGCTCAGAAAAGGGAAGTCGAGCAAGACAGTTAGAGGGAGGAGAAAAGGGTCAAGGTGTCTCAGTTTTGGGTAGGTAATTTGGTGTTACGTCGGGAAATGAAAAATGTAGGTCATAATATTGGACAAAATGGCGCAAGAATGGACCGGGCCCTTCTGCATAATCAAGATTGAAAACCGACAGAGGGTAGAGCTGCAGCAGCAACAGAATGGACTGCCGCTTAAAGCCAAGGTGCCATATGTGCAACTTAACCCCTATCACCAATCAGATATCGAGCAAACAGCTGCACCATCAAGCGTCACTTCTACTTGCGGTAAATGGTTTCATCGCATCACTATCCCTGATAATGCCTATAAGGATGAATCATTCGAGTGGTTCTGTGCCAGGTATAAATAGTGTTTTCTACGCTGATTCGCATCGTCTTGATTGCAGACGTTCTTTTTCGTATTTTCAGGTTGACAATGTGATTCTTGTAGAGGCTCAATCTTTATTCATTTTTAGGAAGTGTCATTCTGGTTTCATTTTACAACATGTGGTGAATACTGACATGCACAAAGTAGCCTGGGTTTATTGATGGGGCTACTTTAAGCATGGGAGAAGCCCGAATATATAGGTCTGGCTACTTTCAGCATGTGAGTTTATACCTACGTTAAGAGGGCTCACTTCGAGTGGCTCAGTGGGTGTCTGTGTAATTCTTAAATATATGCGTATCAGGGTTACTCACAGCAAATTTTGAAATCAAGGGTGGTCCAGGTTGATATCTGCATGGGGGTTACTCTCAGCAATTTATATATTTATATTTATATATATATATATATACATATAGATTAGTCCAGGTTGATATCTGCATGGGGTTACTCTCGAAGCAATTTAATGGAGTCATATTATATATATATATATATCTACAATATATCTTTATTGATATATATATATATTTACAGGATACATATAGATATATATATATATATATAAAATATATATATATATATTTCTATATATATATATACATATATATATATATATGTATGTACATATATATATATATATATATATATATATATATATATATATATATATATATATATATATATATATATATATATATATATATATATATATATATATATATATATATATATATATATATATATATATATATATATATATATATATATGGGCAAATTATGCGGTATATTTTGCTGCATTTTATATCGGCGGTGCTTCACGTATTAATTACAGTTTGTCCAGGAACTCAAATAGTTCTGAGCGATTTAAACGAAGATTGGCATTGTATGACACTTACATAGTTTCATTTGGATGGCCAGGGGTAGCACCTCCTTTCCCTCATTTCCCACTACACACGCCGCCCCTCCGCAGCGCTCTATTTTTTATATCTGTCAGAGCTTGGACCTACACATGGACGACTTTAGTGTTCCTGTATCAATAACTCTAGATTAATTAAAAAAAGTGAAGTGCACCACCACAAGTGACTTTCATTACCTTCGATGTGATCTGCGTAGGAATCGGAAATTTTATTAAACGTTCGTGTGCATTTCTCAATTCTCAGAATTGAGTCCGGCATGATCGGACTTCGGTAATGGACGACTTGAACATAATCGTTGCTCCAATGAACTTCTGCATGACGTTTAAGCTACATGATCTGTTTCTACATTATCTTAATTTTTGGAGAGTATCCCCACACTAACACAGATTTCAGTCAGGACATGCGCAAACATACTGCGCTCCATTGCAACGGAGTAGGCATCATCAGTTCTGTCATCAACAAGTAACTCATTCCATTTCTGTTCGAGATTGAAGGTGAGCATGTTAGATTGCCACTGTTGTAAACCTTTACATATTGTGATATCTCACAAGATTATAACAAAACTAATATGTGACAAGAATATCGTAAAGATACAGTGGGAGAACTACTTCCTGGTTGCCCGAGTGACGAATTTGGTATCACCCATTACCAATCGATTCGCATTGAACTAGTGTCATCATTTACTTGAAAAAAGTCGGTTATTTTTGTAAGGTAATCTATATATTATCGAATGTTTGGGGTTCCTTTCGTTTTCCATCGCCGTTATCGTAAACGATCATAATGGCAGAATGATCATAATGCATTTCATTTTTCATAATGTGAGGTAACTGATCGATTGATCAGAAGAATATGAATATGAATCATAATGTGTTTTACGAATTGATCATGATGTTAGATACCAGAGTATTGTTAAAAACGATATATTATTAGCGTAACTAGCGCAGACATTAATAATTTCAGAAGAACATGAGGGTCAATGTACGATTACATACTCAATTTATGGTAAGCCAAAGAAATTTCGACGATTTGCTTATTTTGAATTTCTGACAAGCATTCACATTCTACTTAACCTCCCGACATAAAACAACCTATAATGTCTCATTTATTTATGATAGTAATAGCGCTATGGAATACACAGGACATTCTAGGTAAATGTACACTTTGCGGGGCGCTCTGATTTCGAGTAGAAGCGGTTTCAGCTGATTCTAGACCTGTATTAATGTAATCTGTCTATCAATCACCAATTATGAATCTACAATCCCTTCGTTTTAGTACCAAATCAACTTGTCATTATTCGCATATCCATCAAACGCATTCTTCTCTTGTACATAATCCTTCCAGATATAACGTGCTCATTTATTGGCATCTTACTCATCTCCAGTACTCATTACAATTGTCTCAAACTTTTCTTCAAGATATATCAGCTAAAGAAGAAAATTGATCTAGATTTATGACACGCCCTCATTCCGTCTCCTAGCAGCATGGGCCTGCACACCCAACACCCAAAATTTAAAAACTGCTTAAGTAATTCATTTGTATGAAATCGTCATGCATGCATTACATGTGATTCCTGCAATCGTTACATCCATGAAATGACAAATTTAATGAATTGTACAATCTTGTCTTTGTTTGTATTCAGTACCATAACAGAACCAACATGGCCACCAGAGGACGCCATAAGATCGACATACAATCTAAGACAGAGGATTCCGAGCCGTTCGTATCTAAATGGGAAGAGACATTTGGAGTCAAGACAAGACAATACGTTGATCTATATTCAACATTCAGGATGCTATGGGAAACATCTGCTTTAGCTGACGTCACCCTGCAGAGCCGTGGGGCAACATTTAACGCCCATCGAGTCATCCTTGTCTCCCACTCAACGTACTTCAGGAAGCTATTCATAGATGAAGGATTAGGACGAACAGACAACCAGAGCACTGTTAATTTGGATGTGGATCCCAAAGTATTGAATTGGATAATGTGTTTCATTTACACGGGGGAGATCTTGGATATACCCTGTGACAGATGTAAAGAGATCGCTGATATGGCTGAGATGTTTGGGATCAGGGAGCTCAAACTTACATGTCAAGCTCAGCTCCTCAACAAGAAGCAAGCCACAGAAGACAACTGCTTGTTGGGGTGGAGTGTAGGATACGCTCTTGAAGACACAGCACTTATCAACAAGTTTCAGTCCCTTGCACTGAAGAGCGTCGCGGTCGTTAGAAAGCAAGAAAGCTTCAAGTGCCTAGAGCTGCCAGCCATCCAGGCATATGTAACACACGATGACCTCCATGTGAGCCGACACGATGATCGTCTCTTGATTGCTCTTGACTGGATGCGTTATGACAGCGCCTTAAGACTACCTGGATTCTCAGTCCTCCTCGAGTCTCTCCCATTAGGACAGATGAACTCTACATTTATTGAGTACCTGCGAGACAACGATGCGCTGCTGAAATCACACGCCCCAACGCGCGCTGTACTGATGGATGTACCCAGTAACCCATTACCTGGTGCACAAAATGAAGCTGCTCCGACCAGTCCACATCTAATGCAGCATACTGCTGTCATGTATGAATCCACGATGAAGATTTATCCTCCAGGATTCGGCGCGCCATACACAATCATTGATTTACCTTGTGACATGGAATCAAGGTGGTGCGTCGCCGTTTGTGCTGTCGACCAGCAATTGTTCGTCAGCGGAGTCTGCCAAGAGAAAAGTACAATGTGGAAGTATGACATGACAAGTAAAACATGGCAGACATGCTGTAAGCTCAGGTGGGAACGGTACTGCCACTGCATGGCGGCTGTGAATGGCCAGCTGTACGTCCTGGGTGGCAGCAGTAGCAGCGCTAATAACACCATGGTGACAAACGTGGAGATGTTCACTCCACAGAACAACACGGTCAGCAGAGCGGGTGAATTGAAGGGATCAGACTGCTGCAACACATGTTGCTGTCTCTCTGGTACATCTGACGTGGTGGTGCTGGGAGCGTACGACAAGCAACGATACAAACAGTCCTACATCCAGGTTTATTCCACCACACAACACAAAGTAACACATCAGTTAGAGCTACCACACCGATTTGTGTCTGGGAGGATGAGTGGTTTGGTTAATGTGCAGGAGAACCTCATCTTTACTGACAGTGCTCGGCATGTTTATGTTTGTCCTACACAGAGTTTGTATGACGAGAATCCGGACCGCGTGCAGAGGTTATCAAGGTACGATACATTAAACAACCGCTGCATCTTGACCCTAGACAGCACGAACATGGAGTTGTTCTTGGTGGGCGATGTCAAGGACACGGATCACCCGGTGTACAGGGCTAGTGTGGAGGATGTGATGAAAGAAAGAGGCAGCGGCTGGACTCCTGTGAAGGCCGACTGGAGTGATTATGGCGAGTGTTACCAGGGGGCGTCATGTTCCATCTGGTTGCCGGCGTCCAACACTAAATGAGCATTGGTGGTGTAGGATGTTTGTGAAAAGGACCTAATGAATCTATACCACTAAGTTCTTGATTGGATTAGCGTGATACTTGGTTAACGGAGCTGTTGATTTCTTGTATTAGGTCGCATCAATGAATGGTGTTGGTACATCATAGCCTGGCCTATATATTTTGCCGTTGTGTAAAGACTGGCTGCATGTTTTGTAATACTGGATATCATTTTGGCTTATGATATGTGGTATCGATTGAATTGACGCCGTTATTCCACTTGGATCATCACATATCGCATATTCCTCTACCTTAATTGCATCCAATTGTTACATGTTGTTGCTATATTATCCAGGTCAACTTTTAACATAATAAAATACGATACACTAGACCTTCTGATTCTTCCATTAATGAGGCGAAGTCACTAGGTAATTGATACGTGATTAAAGAGTTGTTCTATGGTTAATAGCACTGAATGAATAGAGCTTATTTTGAACAAATGACATGCACGAAGCTATAAATATCGACTTTGTTTACTTTAGCCCAAGCAATCAGCTGCTTATGTATGCATGAGGCGGCCGCTCGAAGGCGAGGCAATTTACAAGATCAGGACATGGCAAGACCGATCAGCGTTTTAAAGAATAAAATTTGACAAATGCGATCCAATCTATTTCAAAATAAATTTTACAACATTATTTCATCATATATTGATAACCCCATCAAATATATCGATGTAATGAATGACCACAGCATTCAAATATAGCTGTATTTTACCATTATATAGCAGGATGTTGGGCTCAAATGTGCAAACATTGACTTTGTTTGAGCACATGCGACCAGTGTCAAATGCGAGGTGTAAAGCCGTGTAGAGTTTAGGCTTGGTTGACCCTGGTAGGAACTGACGGCGCATACATGGGAGAATTGGTCAATATTATTGATAGGCCTCGTCTAGCCCGACGACCATAATAGACGGCATTTACCATGTTGGCCCAACAGTAAACTCATAGATTTCGCTCAAATGACACAGATTATATATATTCATAAAGTTATAAAGATAAATGACCAACCTTTCATGGAATTAGCCCTGCAGGAGTTTTATATAGATTAGGCATAGGTTTTCAAAGCAAACTTAAACTTTATTACTTGACTTTTGAATTTCAGATGGAATTTAGCCTAAAGGTTGGAGTTAGATGTGCTGAGCTCAGAGGCCAGGATAGAACTGATTTTAAAGAGGCAGTTCAGTCCCTTATTAGGAAACCAGGGATCAGTTATTTAATACATTTAACCCAGACGTTAATAATGCCATCTTTTAATTTGTGCTGCAAAGTTTACTTGATCGAAAATCATGTTCATTAATTTTCAACATTATTATTTTTCTGGAAATAATCATGACGACTGTGGAAATCTGTTTTACTTAGTTGTCTTTCCATCGATAATGGTGACTCCCAAAAACCAAGAATCACACGAATGTTAGCTGTAAATCATTATGCGCTCTATATTTACCTCGCTATCAATGTGTATGCTTCCACTTTGGTTACAAAATGTAGGTTTTATCAAATCCTCACTCATTCAAGTTGTAAAGGTAATTTCCGACGACATCAATGTCGACTGCCGAAGTAGGGATCAATTTTCGGAGACCACAGCGCCCGCGTAGCAACTGAAAGTCTGAAAACTTAAAACTTTTGGTTTCCAAGGTGCGGTTGCTCGTTACAAATATGGGGCTGAACAGTCTCTTTAAGTTCCGTCATGACTAAAGATCACAGGCGTCCACAATTTACATATCTGCTTTCGCTGTTCCTCGCACCAGACATACTAAAGTTCCCACCAGTGAGTTCACGTCCGGACCCAAACACACTGCGCTTTATCATAACATAACATAACATCACTGCGCATTAACCTGCTGTTGTTTGTTACCGCACTGTCTGGTACTGATCGCATTTAGCTCATTGTGGCACATCAGCGTTCTCATTGAAGCCGTTGTCCAACATCTAGTGTTCCGCCGAAAGTTGTAGGAATTCACAATTAATATTCGCCTCCGACTGAAATTTGGGATAATTGGTGGTAGGGCCAATGGCCGAGTCGTATGAAGAAGAGTACAACAGTTCTCCATGGAACAGCGGAACTGTTATGTTCGGTTAAAACAGGAACTCATTACATTCTACTCTCTGTATACACAGCTAAATGGGGTCATATTGTTATGCTTGAGCCGTTAACACAGCACGACACATCCAGCTTGGACCACGACTGAAACAGTTCACTATTACCGCTGTGTCCTAGTTAACACTACGCCACATCGCCACGATTTGTGACTGGTTAGTGCTGAGCTGTTATGCATTGTGATATATTATGTAATGCTGTTCCTAATAGGATAGCTATAAATGATTATTTTCATACTGTAACTTAGACTAATGTACAGCAACGTGTACCATCTTAAGTTAATATCAATGCTCAGCCTCCTTCCTAATTATATGGAACTATAGAGCACTAGGCCTAATGATAGTCCAACGACACTTTCCCAACATCTCCCACCCCCTCCGCCACAGCATAAACTGGAGAAACAGCTACTTTATGTCCGACGTTGAGACCCCCAACCCTCCGCCACAACATAGACTGCAGAAACAGCTACATAATGATGTCCGACGTTGCGCTCCCCCCCTACCCACTCCGCCACAACTTAGACTGCAGAAACGGTTATATAATGATCTTGCGTCATTGAACATTCACGCAGCCCCCGGGTCACAATATAGACAGTAGAATTAAATACATAATAGTGTCAAGACTTTGAACTTCCCCCTTCCCAGCCACAACATATACAGCAGAATTAGCGCCACAATTATATCTCCATGTTGACCCCAACCCCACCCCCCCAACCAAAAGCAGCAACATAGCCAGCAAAATAAACTACATAACGATGTCCCGAAGTCGATAACGATGCCCCCCCCCCACTTCCTCCCTCAACATCCTGGAGAGCAATATTAACCACATAATGTTGTCATAAAGTTCACATTATATTCTCCCGCGCACAGACAGTATTAACAGCTATTCTAGCCAGCGATCTTTAATCGTGTGATACATCATGTCAATAGTCCGAAGCGTATTTGGATATTCCAAGCTAAACAGTATAATGTTTTTGTGCACCTGACAACACAATAACCCCAATTTTTTAACCCAGAAATTTTAGCTGTGGACCAAGAAATTACATAGCTGTGGACACAATTGTGACTGTGTATATATATATATATATATATATATATATATATATATATATATATATATATATATATATATATATATATATATATATATATATATATATATATATATATATATATATATATATATATATATCTATATATATATATATATATATATATATATATATATATATATATATATATATATATATATATATATATATAATATGTGAAGGTGGTGGGAAACAGGGTTATCTAGCTACATTGTGAGGGTGGTGGGAGATCAGGGTTATCTAGCTACATTGTAAGGGTGGTGGGAGATAAGAGCTATCTAGATACATTGTAAAGGTGGTGGGAGATCAGGGTTATCTAGCTAGATTGTGAGGGTGGTGGGAGATCGGGGTTATCTAGCTAGCTTGTGAGGGTGGTGGGAGATAAGGGTTATCTAGCTACATTGTAAGGGCGGTGGGAGATCAGGGTTATCTAGCTACATTGTAAGGGCGGTGGGAGATCAGGGTTATCTAGCTACATTGTGAGGGTGGTGGGAGATCGGGGTTATCTAGCTACATTGTAAGGGTGGTGGGAGATAAGAGCTATCTAGATACATTGTAAAGGTGGTGGGAGATCAGGGTTATCTAGCTAGATTGTGAGGGTGGTGGGAGATCGGGGTTATCTAGCTAGCTTGTGAGGGTGGTGGGAGATAAGGGTTATCTAGCTACATTGTAAGGGCGGTGGGAGATCAGGGTTATCTAGCTACATTGTAAGGGCGGTGGGAGATCAGGGTTATCTAGCTACATTGTGAGGGTGGTGGGAGATCGGGGTTATCTAGCTACATTGTAAGGGTGGTGGGAGATAAGAGCTATCTAGATACATTGTAAAGGTGGTGGGAGATCAGGGTTATCTAGCTAGATTGTGAGGGTGGTGGGAGATCGGGGTTATCTAGCTAGCTTGTGAGGGTGGTTGGGAGATAAGGGTTATCTAGCTACATTGTAAAGGATGGGGGAGATCAGGGTTATCTAGCTACATTGTAAGGGCGGTGGGGAGATCAGGGTTATCTAGCAACGTTATAAGGATGATGGGAGATCAGGGTTATCTAGCTACATTGTAAGGGCGGTGGGAGATCATGGTTATTTAGCCTCATGGTAAGAGTAGTTGGATATCAGGGTTAGCTAGCTTCCTGGCAATATAAGTGGGGAATCAGTGTATTACATTATCAGATTAATATGCTAATGCAAGAAGTGATCATTAAATATGGTTGGCTTATGTTATGTAAGAGAACGCTCGCAAGTTGGGTTTATCCAACTTACATATTCCGGTTTGGTCCCTCTCGTCTTTCGACTGGTAAGTCACAAGTTTCACTAGTCGACTCGAATGTCCTGGTCGTGTGATATAGGATATGTTATACGATCCACTTTGGATCCGCATTTACATCCTAGTGAGCTCAATCCGAATAGGAATAGTTGGTCGGGTGAGCCTGTTAGATTACATATATGGGTATCAAATGGATCTTATTCTATATCCTGAAACAACGGCAAGCGACCCATTTGTGACACACACAACGTCTCGTGTTCACACTAGAAGTTGTACTAAACATCTGCTTAGGACGTGAGTGCATAGGTGGCGTTGTAACTCGCAAGGGAAAATCCGTCTTCACAGCGTTTGTTTATATGTGTGAATGTATGTATGTATGTATGTATGCATGTATGTATGTATGTATGTATGTATGTATGTATGTATGTATGTATGTATGTATGTATGTATGTATGTATGTATGTATGTATGTATGTATGTATGTATGTATGTATGTATGTATGTATGTATGTATGTGTATGTATGTATGTATGTATGTATGTATGTATGTATGTATGTATGTATGTATGTATGTATGTATGTATGTATGTATGTATGTATGTATGTATGTATGTATGTATGTATGTATGTATGTATGTATGTATGTATGTATATATGTATGTACGTATCTATGTATGTACATATTTATGTATGTAAACCGTTTTTTTGACTCACGATACATGTCTTAAATCTGGAGTAAACGTGTCGTTTTTCCGTCATTAATGACAAAAAAATCGTGAAAGAAGACCATTGAATTAGCAACATATAACTAATTTCTGTACCATACAAATCATGCTGCACAAGATCACCATTGCTCTCTGTTTGCCTCACGAGCACCGCAGTCTTTATAGTTTTTCCATAAACTAAGCTCAAAGTGAAACGGCGGTACGAAGTCTTAAATACAACTGGACAATATTTGTGCAGGATTTGAACATTGGCCTTTAGCATTACTGTCGAAGGAGCCTTATGAATGACAAGATTATTTATGTTGTTCATGTAAAAAAGTGCACGAGGTGCTTATAACGGGTTAACCCCTTCGTGCACATAACTTGGAGCTATTCAGTATGTTAATGGTTAGGATCACTCATGTACACTGCGTTTTGCAAGAGAACCACTAAACAAGGACTTATTCTAATCCATTGTACTAACCCTGGCATTACTTGCTTCACCAACCCATCTATGAAGCCGGGGACCACACAGCTATTGATCAGTCTTTTTCTTAACTGTTCACATTATGAATATTTATTCCGATCAGGAAAAAAGTGGTTTCATGTTGAATACGACGAATTATCATATATCTTCTAATAAAAAGCATGTAATGTGTTTCGTTTGTATGTATTGTCAAGCCATGTATTGTCAACCCAAGTATTGTCAGACCATGTATTGTCAGACTATATATTGCCCAGTCATGTATTGACAATATAAACTTGGCAGTAGCTGTCACCAGGAGATCAACCGAACATGTACAGTAACTCCCAATGACAAAGCTTATATAATGAGGTCATGGAATTTCAACCTTTTTGTTTCGTCTTTCAATGGATCATCCAATACTTGGCGAGGATTAAAATGCAAATCGGGAGAAATTCAGTTTCTTTTGTAGATGTAGCATATTAATGTCGGGGTTACTGTATATTTTAAAAATGTTTCTTGTCCTGAGCACGTGATTCCCAAATGCAATGAAGCATTATATTATTTGCCAGTTGTTTGGTTAAATTTATAAGTTAACAATACACGAGCCCATCCACATCACCATATATGCAACAAAATTTCTTCTGTGAATTGGCAGTGAACCCATATTACGCAACTGTAGCTGCTCCCGGCCTCGTCACCCGAGTAGCTTCACCGAGCGGGTGATTTTGTTAAAAGCCAGCAAGCCAATGAGACACGATCTTAATCCTAGACCGTGCAAAGGAACCGTGCAGGTAAAATTATACTTTTAACTTCGCCAATGCGTTAGACAAATTACCTTGATTAATCACGTTTGAAGCTATGTATGTTTGTTAACTTGGCGAATTGGCATTCGCCAAGTTATGGCGATCAGTCCAGTTTTTGAATTGTCCTTTACATTTTTTTCATCCGCGATAGAGGTCGCAATTTTTTATTTTTATTTTAAATGATCCGCCTTGATGATGCGCAGAATCAAGATGTTAAAGTTTGACCTTGACCTGAAACTAGTATATCGAATAACTCCTTTAATAATGGTCGGATCGTTACAAAATTTGCATCAATTTGTGGCTGAATTTATGTCCACCGGTTTCTTAATATATGTCAGTGTACAAAACCAATAGTTTTACCATGCGCCCAATGTCGAAAAATCGTGTTATCACTCCAAATGTATTGTTTTACCACATTTTTCCATCACATTTATCAATTAAATCGACAATATATGATCGATGGCCATAGAAATTAGATCAAATTTTGGAGAGGAAAAGTGACTAACGAATGGTTCGTTTTTATGGATGTCAATGGCGTCACTTCAGGTTACGAGCACAAAAAAAATTCAGCAGTGCAATCAGAAGTTAACACGTCGTTTCTCCGTCGTTTATGGTCTTTGTAAAAAAGTTTTCGCCTGACGACAGCCCACGCTATTCCGAACTGGTAACATCTACTTTTATATTCTCATAGTTTTCTCACAAAGTGTTGTTAAAACGCCCCCAAAAATGTATTAATGGGTCAACTTTGAAAATATTTCCATGTATTTGTAGGTAACTCTCCTAGAAACATTTCGATCGCTGCATGTGTGCACGAATTATGCGTATTTTTCTTATGAGTCGCCGGTAAATATTATTAAATCTCGGACCGCTAAAAAAAATCGACAATATGCGTTCGATGGTCATAAAATATGGGTCAACATTCATGGACAGCTTCAACCGAATTAAATTTTTTTGTGGATGACGCGGGCATCACTCCGGTTACAAACGAATCAAAGTTAAAACGGGACTGAAATATGTAGTTAACGTGTCGTTATTGGTCATATGGTAGAAATGTTTTCACTCGATGAAAGCCCATTTAATTCTTATCGCTCCATATAACTGTTGCAAATTGTCTATGGCTTTCTCACACAGTAAGTCTGAATTAAAGCAAGTGTCATTTCTTAATATTGACCCATATATTGCACACTGTAGACATCCACAATACATCCGAGCTGAAAACGGGCAGAGTTCGAGCGATAATGCCAGACAAGAAAATGCTGCTTATTTGAATATTTTTGTAAACCAAGTTAGGAGCTGTTTCACTGCGTTTTATAGAGTTATCAATTATGATTTAATGCGTTCCCGATATGACTATGTTTCTGAACTCAAACACAACCTCTATGTCTGCTACACACGTTAATTGATTCTTTTCAAACTCATTATGTAATGAATACAAAGTCTAACACTATCAAGACTTTGTATCTCCCACGTAGTCCGCGCCACGAGAAAAAGACAGAACACCTGGGAGGTAGAGCAAAGGGGCAAGCGTTGCAACTAAACAAGAATGGCGTTTGCAAAAAGTTTGCAGGATCTCATTTTTACGTTTTCCAAAAAGAAAATGGTGGATCAGCAGTAAACATTGATGGATGCGCTATCGAGAACAGAAATAGTTTATTTATTTGGTCAAATCTCTGTTGCAAACATTATCTACTCTTGCAACTTATCAGACATGATATATAATCCCTCGATTCCCGTACCACTATCAACCAAAATGCAGAGCAACAGCAAAGTTACCTTCCCTTCCTAATAGCTGACGGCATTAAGCGGAATTTAATTGAGTCATGAGGTTATTAGACTCCTTCTAAAGTTAGAGTTGTATTTCATTAAAAATAATCAAAATGAGTGAACAAAACTTTTCGAATGATATCTAAAAATTGATGGTTCTGGGTATTCGCTATTCTTAATTTGGGGCTGATCATACTTGGAAATATTTATAACAGATGTTGGTCTGTTTGGCTATATAGAGCTAAAATATGGTAAGAAAATGGCCAGTGAAACAAGGGTTAAGTTACTTCCTGGTTGCCTATTTGAGCATTATTTAAAAAGCAGTCTTTTTGTGTATTTAACAATTCCCCGTGGAATGGACACAATCGTCTAATACATGCATACATACATACATACATACATACATACATACATACATACATACATACATACATACATACATACATACATACATACATACATACATACATACATACATACATACATACATACATACATACATACATACATACATACATACATACATACATACATACATACATACATACATACATACATACATACATACATACATACATACATACATACATACATACATACATACATACATACATACATACATACATACATACATACATACATACATACATACATACATACATACATACATACACACATAAATACATACACATATGCAAGCGTACACACATACAAACATCAATAGATACACACACACATACATACATACATACACACATACATACACACACATACACATATATAGATACATACATACATACATATACATACATACATACATACATACATACATACATACATACATACATACATACATACATACATACATACATACATACATACATACATACATACATACATACATACATACATACATACATACATACATACATACATACATACATACATACATACATACATACATACATACATACATACATACATACATACACACATAAATACATACACATATGCAAGCGTACACACATACAAACATCAATAGATACACACACACATACATACATACATACATACATACATACATACACACATACATACACACACATACACATATATAGATACATACATACATACATACATACATACATACATACATACATACATACATACATACATACATACATACATACATACATACATACATACATACATACATACATACATACATACATACACACACACACACACACACACACACACACACACACACACACACACACACACACACACACACACACACACACACACACACACACACACACACACATACATACATACATACATACATACATACATACATACATACATACATACATACATACATACATACATACATACATACATACATACATACATACATACATACATACATACATACATACATACATACATACATAAATACATACATACATACATACATGCATACATACATGCATGCATGAATAGAAGAGGCCCATGGGTACATGTGGGAACTTGGCGAACTCCATGAGGAAGACAATTTCAAAATCGGCTCATAATTGACCAAGTTAACAAATATTCTTTTAGTTTCTTCAGTACATATTCTAAGCATTCCTTAAACCTAAATGTAAATAGCTATTTTGCTAAAACACTTTTTTTTTATGGTCCAACAAAACGTTTTGAACCAAAGGTGCATGGCTAAAAGTACTTTAATGCCACTTCTCCAGAAGTCAGCTACTCTTCTAACTTAGTCAAAATACGTTCAAATCCACTCAACGTTGGATAAGCAGTGCACTGAATACTTTAACTCTCAAGTGGCCCTTTATACAAGGAGCTATATCAAAGAGTTTATAGCTTCCAGCTCTAACCAGATCTTACTTTTTGCCTGTGTAGGATAAGTCGTGACTCAATATTTGAGTATATTTTGCAAATTGGCTTGATATTTATTATCTGAGCATTCAATGAAAGGTTGTTTGACTAATTCTGGGTGTAAAGGATATTTTGTTCTGGGCTACAGTGAATATAGATTACAGGTGATGAGTGTTATGTAGTGAGTATAGACTGCACGCTATATTACAGCACTGCATATTGCATTTTACCTGCGATAAAGTTGTTGTTTCCATCTATTGAATGAACCGTCGCGGAATAATAAATACTTGGGGGAATGAATGACTGTTTTAGCTGCCACTTGCATCTATTAAATGACCAGAGCGAGTATGGTAGGTTGCACAAACTATATTTTGTCGCTGTAATGTTGACCAGAACCATCATCTGCTCTAACGTGCCGACATACATAACTTACTCAAGAACACATACTAAAAATGTAGATTCTTAACTATAAATGCAATGGAGCAGTGATCCCTGTTATAATCATTCAGTTTATTTAAACATGAAATCGTTTGATCTCAGTGGAGATATTCAGGAATGTTTGATGTTGACAAAACTAGCAGACATGGTATAATACGAGCTGATGTCAAGCGTTGCCCATAAGGTACGCAATCGAGCGGTCTAGTGCATACTAACTTTTAATGCTTTTTTCAACGATATTTGTGGTTAACGATCCTGAAATAAAGCCAATCGACCTAGACATCAACGGAACCCTTCAGTTGAGGGTGATCACTAAAGAGGACTTGACTCGAATACACTGGAATGTGGTGCGAGGTGAGATATTACAACGTGGGGTAGATATATACACCTCACATTCCATATATGACAACATTAATAAGGCGCACTCTTTAAGTTATCAGTCCTAGCTGGAAGATGCGCTAACATAGTAGCATTAACGATGTTAACCCATTTATTATCTCATTAGCTTTGTCGCTCTCTGGCATACTCTCTGTATTGTATAATCATCAATATACATTTATTCACAGATGAGTCCTTTTGAATAACATAATCGTGAGCTTGTAGCGCCATTAACCCTATGCATTCCCCGTATTCACTTATTAGCAAACTGATCTATGGGGATGCACAAATTGGCATCATTATTATCATAAACTTATCATGGAAATCTTACAATTAGTGGTATATATAGAAAACGCCATTAGCTACAATAATATATAATTGTTTTTGCGACCTCAGTTAGCGTTTAAGATCAAACTAAAACCTTTGGGTTTTGCACGCCAATTACACCTATTTATAAAATAATTTCCAAAATATATTAAAAATTACGATCTGCATCGCGAGACAATCAACCTTATATATTTATTCAGAACCTAATCAATGTTAAGCCAATAGCCCCATAGTGACATGGGAGAACTTGGCGAACTATATCATGAAGTTTTTAAAATTTCAAAATCGGCCCAAAATTTATCAAGTTATTATGGATTTATCGATGATCTAAAACTTCCTTTGATGTTGTTGACCTTAGTTTACAATCAAGGTAAAAATAAAACTTCTGGGTTCTGCACATCTAGGACCCCTTCAACTAAAAAAAAATTTCAAAAATATATCTGAAATTGCGTTTTGTATCGCGAAACAAAAAATACTTAACAAACGTTGATTCAGAAGCTAACCAACGTTAAACGAAATAGGCCCATGAGATAAGGGGGAACTTGGCGAACTTTTGCGTAATTTAACCAATGTTCATGACTATTGCATTTATATGGATGATTTTGTAAGCAATTAAATTCATTAAAGAAATTCTGCAGTCATGGGCCATGATATATTAAATATGATTTGGCTCAATCAAGGAAAAGCAGAGGCGACCTTTCTTCAGCGCGATAACTCGGCTGTCGTAAAAAAACCAGCAAACAGCCAGTAGAAGAGACTACCGCTATACTTTAAGCTCACTTTGTGAGAAAACAGTCGGTCATTTAAAACAAACAATATTTAGTCATATGTTCAGAATTGAATTGGCTTCCTTCGATAAACCAATTAATGATACGACCACTGACGATTGCCAAACGACACGTTAACTTCAGATTTAAGTCCCGTTTTATCTTAGATTCATTCGAAACCGGAAGTTAGGCAACCTATATCAGTACAATTTGCGGATTAGATTCGCGCTGTTTATGTCAGCAACTGAGCTAATTCTTATGACTATTAAATAGATATTTATTATTTTATTACCAATAGAAATTTGACGAAAAAGTGACTAACTCAAAGCGCTTTGAAAATGAATATTTTGATAGCATATGTCATTTATCAAAGTTTGGTAATTGAATCAGCTTTCCGAAAATGTTATTTTTGTTACGATCGAACAATAATCAATTAATAAATTGCGAAATTAAAAAAAAAATTAACGTTGATTTATTTACAATTACATATATTTAGAAAATCAAATTCTAAAGCTTGGAGGCATCAAGCATTGAACTTGTGTCATTTGTTTAGAAGTTTGATACTTTTGCAACCGGAAATTACGTCATCAACAACCATAAAATTTTACGATGCAACTAACCATGGTAGCATAAGCATAGACTCATAACGAAGAGGAGATGCACTTGTTCGTGACAACCCACACAATGACACATCAAAACCTTGAACGCATATATTGATCGTCTGCCGATCACATGAACGCGTTCCCTATGCGTCCTCATGTTTGTTGACGGCCGAGCAAACAAAGTTTCGTACCAGGGGATTTATTGTAGAGCGCATCCACTCGATAAAAGAGCTTCAGAACACAAATAACTCCTTGCCATTAACTACAAACCAATCGGTTTGTCTTTTTGTCAGCCTATATTTGCTAAAGTTCTTTACTTGCAACGTCCCCCACGTTGCCTTTATGCAGAACAATCCAGCCCTGGGTCGACAACTAGAGCATTTTATTGTGGACGGAGTTCTTGCAAACAATCTTTATTGACGAAGCAACAACATGATGAAGTCTCATTCAATTTGTATAGCTTCATACTAAACTCGACGGCTGCACATTTTTAGAGACACAAATAATAAAGTGCGAGATTCGGAACAAGCCACAAAATTGTAGCATATTCAGATTGAAGAGAGCCTATGAGTTTATATACGTTTTATGTATTAATATGTTATATTTAGAAACAGAGAGCACCGAATCGTAGACGAGCGTCGGCTTTAGGGCAACACGACAACAATCAGTCATCACGACAGAAACTCCCTACTTTCAAGTGACAGTTACAATCAGGGGCTTTACCCTTAACTGATTGTGATATGTGAAATAGAATCTCTGTTTCTGAATAGCGTATGTGATTTTGACTGGCGCTCGTCTCTAGAAGCGCAAAAAGCTACGTGCGTATAAATTTGCATTCACTGCGTTATCGCCTCCTCAAATAAAGACTGGTTTCATTCATCGAAAATACCATAAGGTAGATGGTTTGTCGAGAGTTTCGTCGGAGGTAATGAAACACATACTACGCAATAAATGGTTTAGTCATTGCAGTTGTTATTAAACTTCTTTTGTTAAATTCTTTTGAAAAATTCAATCCACGTTGGGTAAGCATTATAATGAAATTCAAAAGAGACACTTCTACTTCCAACAAACACTCAATGGACCATAGCAAGGGGCTCGACCCCACCACTTACGAGAGCGGACATTAGTCAAACATTTTGAGTTGGTGGTCGATGGGAACGATTTGCCGAGGCCCTAGCTAGTACACTACGTGACAGTCACTCGGCAAAAACGTGACAGCGAGGTGGTATGGCGATGTGATGTCCTGGTCCCGTTAATCTCACGTTAGTAGTCAACCATGGTTCTAACGATGAGTGATTGATTACAGAATGTGTCTGGAGAGCTAAGATTAATATCTGATTGCATCAAGATACCACATTGTAACTGTCATGTGCTTCGTGGTTTCATACCCATTAAAACAACCAAACAGCTACAAATGCATTCGAAATGGGGTTATCGAGTTATAATTAACCTGATGACGCTCTAAATCAAATCCAAATAAAATGATCACGCCCACTAAAAGGGTATGATATCACCTTATGGACATCCTTCACGACATAAAAACGCTGAATACATAGATATGGATATAGGAGGAGATCATTATGGGATAGCTACATGGGCTGCTAGATATTGGGATTATTGTTCTGCTCTGTTTCATTTGAGGGAGTCCTTTAAGCGTCATGGCTTCTTTTTATCAAGTGAACTGGGCATGCTTTACATGAAACTTCTTGGTATAACAAAACAAGAATTGAGTCTATAGGGTAGATGTTAAGTAAATAGTGGCTTATTGTGTACCTTTTCAAATGCAGCCATGTGAGTGTGGAAAAGATGTGCCCAATTGAATAACGATTTCAACTTATCTCAAAGTACTAGAAGAACATATGTAAGTTGGCTTGGTCTTCAACAAACATAGAAATGTTGAGGCAATGAAGATGTCTTCTTGTGATTGGCAGGTGATCAATATTAGCCTCCGCTATTTCTTTGTGCCATTGTCTGTCGTGTCTCCAATAACTTATTCGACATCACGTTTCTACTCTGAACAACAAACGGTCTACTCATGCTTATTGAAACTCTAACCCGCCTCACGCATTTTCTCACTACCACGCACAAACTCACTCACTCTTTAACTAATGCGCACAAAATCATTCATTCACTCATTGACTAACAGGCAAAACGTCACTCACGAATACGCACAAAATGGCTCCCTCCTTCATCAACGAGCACAAACTCACTCGCTTACTCACTCACTAACACGCACACACCCACCACAGGACGGGCCGCGTGTTCCTTGTATTCCTTGTAATCCCTTAACCATCGTTTCAATTTGGTAGGGGTAGCAATCACAATATTATTAAAAACAGACTATGAATCACCACCCCGAAGGTTGATATGATATGATGTAAGTAATGATCTCTCCAAAGCGTTTTGTATGATGCATACATTCGTATATGTGAGTCCATTATAGCTATACGTGGTACGTGTACCTCAGGCGAATCAGAAAGTAGCAATATCCTTGTTTCAAATGTTAGTGAGCTACAATGTCATGAATATGGATTATTCGCAATCCAGTGGTTTGTTGACGGCTGCTTTGGCAACTAAACCATACCGCTATTGTTGATAGTATAGCTCATAACCACACTGTGATACTCCGCCTCAATGAGGTAATCTATACACTTCCTATACAATACCAATGATATTCATATATTGCTATCACATATTTATCTGTCATCATTAAGACATGCTTCCTTGGTTGACAATCCGTCACTGGTTTCACTTGAGTTATGGTACAATTTTTAACCTGGAGTATATATCAGTTCCAGTCATTATTCACCTTCAAATGAGTATATCTTTGCCTGTAATATTTGAATTATATGTCGTTAATTATGGCAAATATAACTGGGACTAGACCACTGAACTAGTACCCCTTTCCATCAGATATTCAGTGAATGGTTGTTTTTCTGAAATCAAGTACACGCACTGGTGGCCTTTTACACATGACAGGTTGAACGTACTCTCGATCTGATTTCTGATAAATGGCTTGGCGCAGGTCGTTAATGATCGCTATGGCGGCTTGGTAGGATAAGTGTATATTGATATGATATTTAAAGATTTTGTATGTCACTCAAACCCGGATGAAATGTGTATCTCATTGGTATTGGTAAAATTGTGATTCAATTATTAGAGGCAGTTTATCTTATATATTGAGTTCATATTAGACTTTATTACCAATGCCGAAAAGTTTTTGTTGTGTGGGACGATCAGCTATTTCGTAAACATGGCTATTTATACTAGAAGTCACAGAAGAAGGGCGTTTTGTGACTCCAGTGTCTGAGGTGACCACGACTGTCAGTATCATGATCCTGCCCATCATTATTTCTATTATCAAGATGCGGTAAGTGTCATTCCAGGGCTCGAAATTAGCACCCGCCCGCCCGCCACTGGTGGGTGAAATTGGTGTCGGGCGGGTTAAGCAAGCACAACTAGCTGCCCGGATGGCGGGTAGATTTTTTTCCACGCAAACATCTAGCGCCCAGGTTCAAAATAACAGAAGCGGGGCTTGCGTGATTAAGTGCTGCTCGAACCATAAACCGGACATGCACGTAAGATGAGAAAGTTTCCCAGCTGTAAACTATCATTTTTTATTGCAATTACATTTTTTCACCAATAGTTTATAAACTGAACGTGACCTGTTAAATAAACCGATGGCATAGATAGGCTCACAGAAAACGTTACACAACTAACGTGACTGGATTGTTGGTGAAAAATGTAAACATAGATAAGTGATCAGCTGCTGGCAGTTGGTATTCAATTATGGGGCGCAAACGTTCAACAAGTTGGCCAACAGCCGTAACGACTCCGAGCTATCTAATGGCAGCTTCGCACATTTAAATACAGTATGCACCAACTGACCTGAATAAGTTGAATGGTTGCTTGGCAACAACAAATCAACTAGGCTCCCCATTTCCTGCCTGTTGACAAATTATATAAGGGCGCTTTTTCATCCATAAAGGCATTTTTATTTGAATTCTTTAATTCGATTAACCATGTATCATCTGTGACTGGTATTAATAAGAATTGAGATGAATGCTAGGTTAAGCACTAAGAAAGCTCATATGTTATGCAGAAAAGTGGGGTTCACGCATTCAGGGGGATTTGCAATGATTATGTAGAATGATAATAACCACAACAAAACAAACTTCATGCAACATTGAAAGTAAGCAAGTCAACTGTTCTTGCGTTAGGTAATATATTTGAGTGACTGGCGTATCTGCTGTGTATGAAGCTCATATTTGAAGAGGATACAGAGGGAGGAATACTGACATGCACAAGGTAGCCTGAGTTTATAGATGTGGCTACTTTTAGCATGGGAATAGCCAGAGTATATTTGTATGGCAACTTTGAATGTGAGTCAAGCCTGGTATGCACAAAGTAGCCTGAGTTTATAGATGCGGCTACTTTCAGTATGGGAGTATACTGGCATGCACAAGTAGCCTGATTTTTAGAAATATCTGTGGCTACATTCAATATTAGTGCACAGCACGCGTAAAAACCACTTTCTGCGTAGGCTAATTTCTGCATACCACTCCGGCGTTGATGTTTGAATGAACAAAGCAACAATTGTTTTCGTTATATAACATTGCAAACGTTTCCGTTTAATTATGATGTCAATTGATTCAACATTGCAGTCAGTGCATTTTAGCAACGAGTTTATAGCTACGTTAAGAGGGCTCACTTCGAGTGGCTCAGCGGGTGTCTGTGTAATACTTAAATATATGCGTATCAGGGTTACTCTCAGCAGTTTTAAAGTCAATGATCGACCAGGTTGATATCTGCGTGAGGGTTACTCTAAGCAATTTTGAAGTCAAAGATCGTCCAGGTTGATGTCTGCATGGTGCAACTCTACGGTTTCTTTAGTTCGATGAGATGTAATTAATTTTGATTCATCAAATTCAACAAGCCTATTTCTCTTAGCGTCATGTTAAACATGGGACTTGATATATATATATATATATATATATATAGATATATATATATATATATAGATATATATATAGATATATATATATATATAGATATATATATATATAGAGATATATATAGATATATAGATATATATATATATATATATATATATATATTTTATATAGAGAGAGAGATATATATCTATATATCTATATATATATATATATAGAGAGATATATATATATATATATGTGTGTATATATATCTATATATATATATATATATATAGATAGATATATATATATATATATATCTCTCTCTCTATATATATATATATATATATATATATATATATATATATATATGTATATATATCCATATATATAAATTATATATATATATTTATATATATATATACATATATATATATATATATATATATATATATATATATATATATATATATATATATATATATATATATGGCCAAATTATGCGGTATATTTTACGCATTTTATATCGGTGGTGCTTCACATTTAACTTACAGTTTGTGCAGGAACTCAAATAGTTCTGAGCGATTTAAACGTAGATTGGCATGGCATGTCACATACAGATTTCAGTCTCGACATGCGCTAACACACTGCGCTCAATTGCAACGGAGTAGACATCATCAGTTCGCTCATCAACACTAATTGTCCAGTAATTCATTCCATTTCTGTTCTATATTGAAGGTGAGCATGTTGGTATTGCCACGGTTGTAAATGTTAACTTATTGTGATATCTCACAAGATTATAACAAAACTAATATGTGACAAGAATATCATAAAGATACAGTGGGAGAACTACTTCCTGGTTTCCCCAGTGACGAATTGGGTATCACCCATTACCGATTGATTCGCATCTAACTAGTGTCATCATTTATTAGGCAAAGCCAGTTATTTTTGTGTGACAATCTATATATTATCGAATGTTTGGGGTTCCTTTCGTTTTCTGTCGGCTTTATCGTAAACGATCATAATGGCAGAATGATCATAATGCATTTCTAGTTTCATAATGTGAGGTAACTGGTCGATTGATCAGAAGAATATGAATATGAATCATAATGTGTATTACGAATTGATCATGATGTTAGATACCAGATTATTGTTAAAACGATATATTATAAGCGTAACTAGCGCAGCCATTAATCATTTCAGAAGAAAATGAGGGTCAATGCACGGTTACATACTCAATTTATGGTTAGCCAAAACTGTTTCATTGATTTTCTTATTTTGAATTTCTGACAAGCATTCACATTCTACTTAACCTCCGACTTGAAACAACCTATTATGTCTCATTTATTTATGATAGTAATAGCGCTATGGAATACACAGGACATTCTAGGTCAATGTACACTTTGCGGGGCGCTCTGATTTCGAGTAGAAGCGGTTTCAGCTGATTCTATTAATGTAATCTGTCTATCAATCACCAATTATGAATCTACAATCCCTTCGTTTTAGTATCAAAATCAACTTGTCATTATTCGCACATCCATCAAACACATTCTTCTCTTGTACATAATCCTTCCAGATATAAAGTGCTCATTTATTGGCATCTTCCTCATCTCCAGTACTCATTACAATTGTCTCAAACATTTCATCAAGATATATCAGCTAAAGAAGAAAATTGATCTAGATTTATGACACGCCCTCATTCCGTCTCCTAGCAGCATGGGCCTACACACCCAACACCCGAAATTTAAAAACTGCTTAAGTATTTCATTTGTATGAAATCTTCATGCATGCATTACATGTGACTCCTGCAATTGTTACATCCATGAAATGACGAATTTAAGAATGAATTGTACAATCTTGTCTTTGTTTTTATTCAGCACTATAACAGAACCAACATGGCCGCCAGAGGACGCCATAAGATCGACATACAGTCTAAGACAGAAGATTCCGAGCCGTTCGTATCTAAATGGGAAGAGACATTTGGAGTCAGAACAAGGCAATATGTTGATCTATATTCAACATTCAGGATGCTATGGGAAACATCTGCTTTAGCTGACGTCACCCTGCAGAGCCGTGGTGCAACATTTAACGCCCATCGAGTCATCCTTGTCTCCCACTCAACGTACTTCAGGAAACTAATCATAGATGAAGGGTTAGGACGAACAGGCCACCAGAGCACTGTTAGTTTGGATGTGGATCCCAAAATATTGAATTGGGTTCTGAGTTTCATTTACACGGGGGAGATCTTGCATATACCCTGTGACAGATGTGAAGAGATCGCTGATATCGCTGCGATGTTTGGGATCAGGGAGCTCCAACTCACATGTCAAGCTCAGCTCCTCAACAAGATGCAAGCCACAGAAGACAACTGCTTGTTGGGATGGAGTGTAGGATACGCTCTTGAAGACACAGCACTTATCAACAAGTTTCAGTCACTTGCACTGAAGAGCATCACGGTCGTTAGAAAGCAACAAAGCTTCAAGTACCTAGAGCTGCCAGCCATCCAGGCATATGTAACACACGCAGACCTCCGTGTGAGCCGACGCGATGATCGACTTTTGATTGCTCTTGATTGGCTGCGTTATGACAGCGCCTCAAGACTACCAGAATTCCCGGTCCTCCTCAAGTCTCTCCCATTAGGACAGATGAGCCATTCATTGATCGAGTACCTGCGAGACAACGATGCGCTGCTGAGATCACACGCTCCATCACGGGCTGTGCTGATGGATGTACCCAGTCACCCATTACCTGTTGCACAAATGGAAGCTGCTCTGACCAGTCCACCTCTGATGCAACATACTGCTGTCATGTATGAATCCAAGATGAAGATTTATCCCCAAGGATTCGGCACGCCGCACACAATCATTGATTTACCAGGTGACATGGAATCAGGCTCAAATGCCGCTGTATGTGCTGTAGACCAGCAATTGTTCGTCAGCGGAGTCTACCAAGAGAAGAGTACAATGTGGAAGTATGACATGACGAGTAAGACATGGCAGACATGCTGTGAGCTCAGGTGGAAAAGGTACGGCCACTGTATGGCGGCTGTGAATGGCCAGCTGTACGTCCTGGGTGGGAGGAGTGCCAGCAATACCACCATGGTGACAAACATTGAGATGTTCACTCCACAGAACAACACGGTCAGCAGAGTGGGTGAACTGAATGGATCATACTGCTACAACACATGTTGCTGTCTCTCTGGTACATCTGACGTGGTGCTGCTGGGAGCGTACGACAGGCAACCAAACAATCAGTCCTACATCCAGGTTTATTCCACCACACAACACAAAGTCACACATCAGTTACAGCTACCTCGCCAATTTGAGTCTGGGTATATGAGTGGTTTGATCAACGTGAAGGAGAACCTCTTATTTCATGAAGGCGCTCGGCATGTTTATGTTTGTCCTACACAGAGTTTGTATGACGAGAATCCTGACTGCGTGCAGATGTTATTAAGGTACGATACATTAAACAAACGCTGCATCTTGAACCTAGACAGCACGAACATGGAGTTGTTCTTGGTTGGCGGTTATGGGAAAACAGACCACCCAGTGTACAGGGCTAGTGTGGAGGCCGTGTTGGCCAGAAGACACAGTGGCTGGATTCCTACGATGGCCTTGTTTTCAAATAGAAACAGCGACTGGACTCCTGTGAAGGCAGACTGGAGTGATTATGGGGAGTGCTACCCGGGGGCATCATGTTCCATCTGGTTATCGGCGTCCAACACTAAATGAGCATTTGTGGTGTATTATGTTTGAGAAAAGGACTTAATGAATCTATACCACTAAGTGCCTGATTGGATTATCCTGATACTTGGTTAAGGAAGTTGTTGATTTCTTGTCTTAGGTCGCGTACAGTGTTGGTACATCATAGACTGGCATGAGTATTGAGCTGTGGGGTAAAGACTGGCTGCATGTTTTGTAATACTGGATATCATTTTAGCTTATATATGATAAGTGGAATTGATTGAACTGACTTAGTTTATCCACTCGGATCATCACAGATCGCATATTCCTCAACCTTAATTGCATCCACCCCCCTGTGGGTCCGGGGGTAGAATAGGCCCACTGTATCCCCCTGCATGTCGTAAGAGGCGACTAATAGGGGGCAACCTGTTGGCCGTGGGTTACGACTCGTGTCGGTGGACAATGGGATCCAGGTGGTTGAGTGGAGTGGTTCTTTTGAGGGCCATATCTGCAACATACCACTCTGGCACGGATTTCGCCTAGACGGGAGGCTGGAATGGCCTGGTCCAGTCAATCGGCTTGTGGTGACTGGCCCTAGGATAATCGTTTCCATTTTTATCTTTTCCATCTCCATTTTCATTTATCCTAGAAGGCGGCTGCTTAATCAGGTCAATCTTATCTATTAACCTTTCTTGGCACCATATAACACATACCTGTTGGTGTGCCGTTAAACCCTATTCTCACTAATTGCATCCATTTGTTACATGTTGTTGCTATATTATCCAGGTCTGATTTTATCATAATAAAATACGATACACAAGACCTTCTGATTCTTCCATTGATTAGGCGAAGTCACCAGGTAATTGATACGTTATCAAAGAGTTGTTCTATGCGTGAATAGCGCTCAATGAATGGAGCTTATTCTGAACAAATGATATGCACGAAGCTCCGAATTATATCTTTGTCTCCAACTTCACTATGTCGGCTTAATCCAGTATATCTTTTAATATAAAACTGCTCAAGTTACCTTGCCCCTGTTGGTTGACGATCTGATAATTCCATTTCCGCGCGGAGAGGAGAAATCGTAGCGAATAGTGCTGACGCTGTCAAGGCGAAGTTTCGTTGCCAAATGTGCAACGAAGGTGTCACAGTAGACGCGCTGAATACAGTACCAGCCTTCAATTACTGACCTGGGAATTTGACTTATCATAATCGATCCCTGCTTGATGTCTGCAAATGAACATAAGAAAATGTACGCATATTCACAATCAGTAAGCACCCAAATAAATTAGCATTTTGCAGGGTTTGATATATATTGAGTTGACAATAAATAACTTATAACTACGTTAGAGGGTTCATTCGCAATTCCTCGTGAACACGTCACATGTGAGCAGCGCGCTGCATTGACTCAGCATCACTCAAAATAACAGGCGCACAATCAATTAGAAGAGTCCATATATTCAACAACAGCCGCAAAGCGCTGATACCCGAGCCTTGGATCAAGTCCCTCATGCTTTTATGGATTCTATGGATTATAATTGCATAACAATTCTGCAATTACGTATGCTGACAAAGCAATCGGACTCACTCACAGAATGTAGACGAATTATTGTGGGACTGGCACATAATGATCACATCATTATAATCCCATACGCCGCATGTATTTATATATTCGGTAATAATGGTGTAATAGAAGCGATCAGATCAGCGACAGACTTCCTTATGTGACTGAGATGCTCTTGCTGAATGAGCGACTAGCCAACATGGGGTTCATATTTCTTAAAAGAGCACCTGTCTACTAACAGAAGGAATTTACAAGTAACCTGGCCTCAGGTATTTGCTGATATGTATTCCAGACATTGTACTGAAAGCTCTTTGTTTCGTGGCGTATTATATGTTTATAGAAGTTTCTATAAGAACGCTTTCCACCAGATTTCTTCATCCATGACCCATTTCATGGCATAGTTCAATTATTAATTTGCGTCTATTACCCGTATTCGAACCTGCATTGGGAATATACATGCACTCCTACCAGCAACCCGAGAATGGATGTGTTTTATTACCGCAATAAGAATGCCTAAAAAGATAAAGAAACATAAGAGATAGTAAATTTAATGAAGAATCGAATTGTTCTTTATATAAGTATCCCATTAACAAGTACGGACACATTCCCTGGATTTGTCCCGCGGATTTGTCAAGTGGGATAGGCCATTTTTGTAGCAGGGCGACGGAAATAAGCTACCTATATGTTTAACTTAAGTGCGATAATGAGACCGCCAGCATGAACCCATGATATGGACAAAAGGAGACAACATTAATTGACTTTATTAAATCACCATGTTACAAGTCATCATTGGAGATAGAAACATCCCTTTGGGTATTGCGCCATCTTGGTGGACACTATCAAACGTTGATTAAGCATGTGACGTCACGAAATCGCGTTCTGAAAACAATAAATAGTAGCGCCTCGCCATTGGCAGATAAGCATCCGCCTGATGACAACGCGTCTCACTCGTCAAAAAAAGAGGTACATTCCATCTATTCCGAATAAGTTGCATCAAATAAACCACCATCTATTACGAAAAAGATGTATCATATTCTTCAGTTCATCACAACAACCACCACATGTACAAGGAACATTCAGAGCGTATTATGTAAAACAGCACAGGTGCTCTCCTTGTTCTAGTGAGCGTATTATGTAAAACAAAACCAGCTGCTCAGAATCTCCTTAGCAAGCAGATTCCCATGGTAAAATGCACGAATTCCACAATTTCTATGTCCAGTGTTAAAAATACGCAATGACTCCCCACCCAAAGTTCCAAACATCTATTACTCAGACGTGATATGTGAAATTACCTCAAGCATCAAGATAGCACACCCAAGACACTAATATTGTAGAAACCACAAATAAATCAGTCAACTACCATTGAAAAATAACTTAGCAAAGTGTGAACCTCTTTAGCCAGCCCCGATTCAACAATTAGATACTTACAATTTCACTCTGTCCAGTGTTACAAATCTTAAATGACAAGCCGTTCAAAGTTTCAAACATTTATTACTTGGGTGAGATATGTGAAATTCGTCAAGCATCAAGATAGCAACACGCAAGGGACCAATAATGACGAATCCACCCTGAGATCAATCTACAGCTTTTAAACAAAAACTTAACAATGTGTGAAAACAAATTACTGACAAATGTTGAAAAACGTTGTTGTATTTGATGTGTTACTTGCGAACATTGTCTTAGACGGGTATAATCAATATAGAGGCAATCACTGCTTCTGTAAACTGCATCATCGGTAAAATTGTTTGTGTCAGTGTGACGGTGATAGAATGTGTGTACTTTTTACACCAGATGATTAACTTACTAACAAGTACAGCTGTAAGAGATGAGCACGGCTATTCACACACGTATACACACTAACAACCTCAGTGACTACTCCCAGTTGGAAGTATTCTAACTATCCCCTCATTGTGACAATAACATATGGGCATCAAGCTTTTTCACAGCATATCAGCGTAAATTGCATTCAAAACTTTGTTTTTTTACCCTTAACCCATGGCATTCGGGATACACCTTTTGGTGTAGTAACCCTATCATATCTAACTGGGTCTCAGAATGAAATGGGTTAAGAAACACAGTAATCCTTGATTACATGAAAATGATCACAGGTAGCCAATAATAAAGACAACATGACGCATTCCTTATAGTAGTTGTATTCACAATAACAAATATCACATCTGGTAGGTAGAATTTAGAACCTGTTCAGTAAGATACCAAAGAAATATCCTATCAACTTGAAAATTAGCACATGGAAAAGCTTGTTGTACCAGCGTATTGAGAACAAGCTAATCAAGTGTGTTAATATGAATATGGTGCCATATACGAAGATGCTGGATGATGTCCATACATTCATTGGTGTGACATAAATACCATTGACTCCTTCAAAGTAAATGTCAACCCACTAAGATATGCATGAGGCTGCAAATTTCAGCAAATGACAACAGCCATCAATGCATGACCCAGTGAGTTTAAGGATCCATGATCAAGATTCCTCTAGTGAATCTGCAGACATAAAGGATACAACCAAGCAGGTTTCACAATAACCCGACACACTGAAAACAAACTAAGCATGCATACATTGTATAAAGTTAACAATAAACAACACCTTCTGAAACCTTAAAGATTGTCAGCCAGCTGGAAAACATATATGCAAATCAAATAATCTAAGCCTTACACAAAGAGCAGGAATACTTTACATCCTTGTCCTTTAACACAGCTTGTATGCTCTCACAAGAACAGTGGTGCCATTCAGAGCAGCCAGAGCACTTGATCAATAAACAACAGCCCCCCTGGGGCTGACGGCAGTGGCAATATACCTTCATCTTCTCTTGCTTAGATTCTGTTGGAACACGTTTTTGTCCTGCGGTAGGAAACATCTCCAGCTTGCCTGACCTGAAACAAGAAGAAAGATGGCTTCGCATCGATGCCTGGTCCCATGAACAAGTTGCTGGTTCAATCCCTTCACACAGGGCAACTGCTGCTGCAATGGAACACAAACCAGTCAGTGCTACCTTACTGCTTCATTATGTCGGGCCCCTCCATCACCACTCCCTGTTCCCTGGTGTAAATCATCCAGGCCACCTGCTTCTTCAACTTTGGAGAGAGTTTACCTGTGTAAATACTGTCATACATAAAAACATGTCCAGCTTTAGCTCTGAAATTTGAAACACAAATCCAGTAACTAGAGAAAACATTAAGAATCTGGATAAAGGGTCCTTCTGGCGTCCAACAAATAAAACAACCATTTTCTTCAAAAAGAGTACACCATCCACTTTTGAGTACTGGGCTCAAAGCAGACCTTGGGCTTGATTGATTTCCTCATATGTGAGTTAAAAACCCCGGGACAATTTATCATTTGAATAATTCTGCGCATTTGGCTATTAACAGTTGACTGTCTAACCACTGGTTTCTGTCACCATTTCTGGGTTTCACTGAAACACCCTTTGTAACAGCTATTCATTGGAAAGTCCTCTTGCTTGATGGTCTTGACTTGGCAGTCTTAATTGTTGAGTCTTGACAGGCAGACTGGTAGGCTGAGCTATAGCAGTTTGGTCAGGAGCAGGTTGATAAGGTGTAAGCTAAGCGTATGGAACTTTGGTCAGGAGGGTGCAGTCATCGCTCAGTCTCAGTAATTCAGCCCTCTGGTGGGAGTTGATCTGAAGAATAGTGAAGTAGTCTAGATCAACCCCAGGGTAAATGATTATTGTTGGGAAGACCATGTTAGGTTTAAACAATATTTTGGGACTTCAGGTTGTCCCTGGTTAAGAGGACTTGGAACTTAGAGTAAAAAATATAACTAATGTTTCAAACAGTTTAGGCAAGACCCAAGAAAGCCTAGTTGGCTAGATCAACCTCACTGTCAATGATTATTGATTATTTTTATTTTCCACAAAATGTACAGCTAAACATGCCTTCAGTGTGTCCTCACTTGAGAGCAATATACATGCCTTGAGTGTGTCCATATCTGTATAGCAATATACATTCATTGTGTCCTAACTTGTATAGCAATATACATTCATTGTGACCTCACTTGTCCAGCAATATACATGCCTTGAGTGTGTCCTCACTTGTCCAGCAATATACATGGATTGAATGTGTCCTCACTTGTCCAGCAATATACATGGATTGAGTGTGTCCTCACTTGTCCAGCAATATACATGGATTGAGTGTGTCCTCACTTGTCCAGCAATATACATGGATTGAGTGTCCTCACTTGTCCAGCAATATACATGCCTTGAGTGTGTCCTCACTTGTCCAGCAATATAAATGCATTGAGTGTTTCCACCTTTGTATAGCAACGTACATGCCGTAAAGTGTGTCCTCACTTGTATAGCAAAGTACATGCCTTGAGTGTGTCCTCCCTTGTATAGCAACGTACATGCCTTAAAGTGTGTCCTCACTTGTATAGCAATGTACATGCATTGAGTGTGTCCTCTCTTGTATAGCAACGTACATGCCTTAAAGTGTGTCCTCACTTGTATAGCAATATACATTCCTTGAGAGTGACAGACGAGTTGAAGCAATGAAAGTGACAGCATTGTCAGGTCACCAAAATGTTCTATATAACACTCATGTAAAACTGATACACTTTTCTCACACAACTTTCCAATATCAACACCAATACAAACAATTCAACATATTATAATGAGCTATTTTTGATGTATACTGTGGAGAGTGTCCCTTCCCCACTTTACGTAATGTCCTCCCTCGAGTGGTCAGATATTGCCACTCTTAAACTAGGGACCGTTCATGCAATTATGGAAATGTGTAGTAATTGATAAAATTTACATCTTGTAGATGAATCGTCGGTCACATCTATCAACAGTTATTTGGGCAATTCTACTTCATTATCGTTTTTGGCATATGATTCCACTGAATGCCTCATCTTTAGAAGATATTTTACCTCGATTAACATGCATAACCTTTCAAAATGACCAGAAAACTTACCGTTTTGTGATACTTGTGATAGCCGTTATCTTGATAAAACACCACCAGCAAAGAAATCAGCGCTCGGCCCGAGTGCAGCGAATCAAGCTTTTCCTCAGTCAACAAGTTTCGCCCCGGACATTTCATCCCATGCAGCTACCCCCCATTCTCAGTAGAGAGGATGGTGGGCCTTAACAGGAAGGAGGCTGACGGACTCGCTACGGTGAATGGGCGCACCTAACGGACGACACAATGATTTTTTAATAATACAGAACTATTTCAGTCAAAAGTAACATGCATACTTTCCAGCTTAAATATAGAATCAAGCTCAAGTTAACAATTGGCTGTATGCAAATTTATTGACTTGCTAGACTAAAGCAAGATGCTGACGGCTGTTCTAAAACTTTTGCTCGGGCTTATAAATAACTTTATAACTGGCATATATGCAAACAAATATTTTCCTGTATCGTGTTACTGTTTATTATAGCATGTTACAGTATGATATATTGAGGAAGAAACACTAGCCAGCTTATGGAGGGATTGAATAGCTTTGAATACAATGCACATTTCATTTTTCCATAACTAATAGGCAATGCAAATATCAGGCAACTTCCAATTATGCAACACCAGCTCTCATCGCAGAAACCAAATTCGCAAACTGGACATCTTACAAAACACTGCCCACTAAACACACATCAACAGCAGCCAAGAAATAAACCTTGGCAACCCACCCGTGCATCTACAGTTATTGGAAACCACACTTAAATAACAACAAAAGCACATTCCGTCACAAACCAACTTCAAGGATATATGCACTTCCCGAAAGTTGAAAAAAGTGTCGGACATTCGGTCTGACAAGACAAATAAATACATCAGACCGAAAGAAAATCTGTCAGACCTAAACGTAAAACTTCAGCGACGCCATAGCTGCGAGAACGACTGCCAGTATGTAACATGCACAACGATTGGTTTTTGTACGGGCACAGTGCCGAAAGCGACCAATGAAAACACATGTAAGGTTTTTCTAATGCCTTCATGCAAAACCGGGAATTTAAAAAGCCGGACAGTCGCACCGATTTCTATTCTGAAATCGTCGGACCGTATCGAAATTTGCCGGTCATGTCCGTCGGACGGACGGCTTTCGGTAAGTCTGTATGCATGGCACAATCACAAGAAAAGCTTACACCGAAACTGTACAAAAGCGGTAGGGATTTAAACACCAAACATCCAACACCACCGATAATCACCCCCCTCCACCATGACCATGACCATGGCACACACCACAGCCCTATACATAAAGGACATTCGAAGATAAAACAAAGAAAACCCCACACTTAACAAAACAGAAGCTCAACAGCACACAGACAACCTGTCACCTAATAATATACACATATACACAGATGGATCAAATCATAATGAACTGACAGAAGGTGCATTTACAATTCCACAATTCAAACTCAACAAAGCCTTCAGAATATCCAAATACTACTCAATCTGTAAGGCAGAAGCACAAGCAATATCAGCAACATTACAGCAGTTCTAACACCAAGAAAACAAAAACATAGTCATTCTCTCAGGCTCCTTGTCAGTTATCAAATCAACAGGAAACAATAACAACAACATATCCATCCAATATATCATCCATAAAAACAAACAGCTCCAAGCTCAGATCATCAACGTCATTTCCATCTGGATCCCAACTAGCTGTGGAATACCTGCTAACACAAAACCAATCACTCACTTCACCTAACATACACTTATCATAAGAACCCTAGCTGCTGAATTCCAAGCTCTAGCGCAAGCGGTATATTGCCTTTGAAGTGACTGGACTGTAACAGATAATTTTTTTAACCCACAACCCCAAATAAAAGTACCATTATGGTACTTAATTCTTGAACTTTATGGTCCATATTAAGTTCAAGAATCTGATGTTTTCTTACATGACATAATGCTGATAAAGCAAGCTATACCCTCGCCCAGTGTGGGCATGACAAAATCGAACATTGTCAAGACTAAAATTCGACAAAAGGGCTTCAATCGATTCAAAAATAAACTTGACCAAAGTATTCCACTGTACTTGAATTACCCCCGTATATAGATAGATGTTAGTGCTCAGATTGACAAATGAACGAAAATCGGCTTTGTTTGACAGAGCACGATCAGCGGTGGTTGCGAAAGTGCGAAGCCGTGTTGAGTGAAGTCATGGTTGACTCTGATTCGGGCTCCACAAGTGGACAACGTTTTGAAGTGCAAAATACCACAAAAGGGCTCGATTAAATAAGAAAAAAAACTTCAACCATTTGTAACATCATACTTGAATTTGTCAAAAGTGTGTACCTATGTTGCGGCCATCTGATAAAATTGGGAAAAAATACAATTGTTTACACCGTAACATTTCGTACGTAAGTAATATCATATTTCCTTTGGCCGATTTTTTTAGATTTTATATGACTAAGAACATTAGAATGTTATATTGTCATTTACCAAACAATCTCTCTGTTCCCCCTAGCACTCAAGCGCACCTTCGGAGAGTTCATAAAATCGGTATTTCCTGTTTGTACTTTGGCGACAATTTGCAGGTAGAGAAAGCAGTCTTAGTTTCTCTTCTCACACAGGCCAAGGATGAAATAATGAAAGTGCGTTTTGAACTTCCTTCACCTCTGTCGCATACGAACAACATGATCACTCAATGACCAGATGAAAAACCTGTTGCTATTGACGACGAGCTGTACCGCACTTCTCTTTTTCTAAGCGCTATCAATTTTCAGCTCTGTTTTGCAGTGTAGCGGTGTGTGTGGTCATTTCTAACCAAATAGCATTTCGTCCTCAGATTGTTACTTTGTTACTACAGAACACAACGTCGAGGGTTACTTGTCTATCCTGAAACATGTATTAAGGGCTGAAAATTACCACCTGTCCGCCCGTCACTGACGGGTGATTTTATGGCTTGACGGGTAGATGTTCCCCAATCACACCGGCTGACGGGTAACTTTTCATGGTGAACACTGTTTGTTTATTACACAACCAGATAAGAACATGGCGATCCTGGCAAGACTAATCAGAGAGCGCTGAGTGTTGTCTGATAACGAAAGCTGCTCTATTGTTTACACACATACAGCGATTGTATGTCTGATGTTGATGTAGTTTTACACTTACACACAGATTATTACAAATTTGTCTGCTCTACCAGCTCTTTAACTCTAAAAGACATGAAACACCAATCCAGGTTAACACGTGAATGCATCTTTTTTTTTGACCGGTAACATCTCCTGGCCCACCCGTCCTGATGACGGGTGGCCATTTTAGTTAATTTCCAGCCCTGCATGTATTAAACGCGACGACTATTTTGGTCGCCAGGCTAGATTTCCCTCGATGTTAATTTTGTGCGTAGCCCTGGCCTGATAACATTACTAATACCGTATTATACTGTTAATAAGTCATTAAGACTGTCTGACTGTGTGCGATTATTAAAAGTTGAATCTATGAAAAGGTGAAGCTAATGCTGCATTGAAAAAACACACAAAATCTACATAATGAATGAGCCAATATTTCCAAAGTATTTCCAAAATAAATGTTTGTTGAACTTGTATAGCATCTTTTTTATTGGACGGGTAGAATCTGTAGAAGGACGGGTAACACCTCCTGGTCCACCCGTCCTGATGACGGGTGGCCATTTTAGTTAATTTCCAGCCGAACCGATTTAGAGAATTCGAAATTAGCTATTCGAAATGGATTGAATCTCGAAAAGTCAAAATTGCTCACGAAGAATTTCAATGTATTGCTCCACAAACACACATTTTTTATGGCTGGAAATAAAGTTGGAAATAACATTGAGTCACAAGCGCGGCCACTTGCGGCGAGGTTCGGCTGACACCCATAACATAAACATATGCCTAGGCAGCCCACCATTCTACTACCTATTATCGACCATCCACAGAGACGCATCCGAAGTGCCCCCACTTCCGTAAACTGAGCTCTGTAGTTCTGGCTGAAGCTACACGATCTGTTTTTTTCATTATCTTCATTTTTGGAGAGTAACTCCACACTAACACAGATTTCAGTCTGGACATGCGCAAACACACTGCGCTCCATTGCAACGGGGTAGACATTATCAGTTCGGTCTTCAATACGAATTGTCCAGTAACTCATTCCATTTCTGTTCATATTGAAGGTGAGCATGTTATATTGCCGCTGTTGTAAACCTTTACCTATTGTGATATCTCACAAGATTATAACAAAACCAATATGTGACAAGAATATCGTAAAGATACCGTGGGAGAACTACTTCCTGGTTGCCCAAGTGAAGAATTGGGTATCACCCATTACCAATTGATTCGCATCTAACTAGTGTCATCATTTATTTGGCAAAAACGGTTATTTTTGTGTGACAGTCTATATATTATCGATTGTTTGGGGTTCCTTTCGTTTTCGGTAGCCTTTATCGTAAACGATCATAATGGCCGAGTGATCATAATGCTTTTCATTTTCATAATGCGATTGATCAGAAGAATATGAATCATAATGCGTATTACGAATTGATCATGACGTTAGATACCAAATAATTGTTTTAATCGATATATTATTAGCGTATTAGCGCAGCCATTAATCATTTAAGAAGAAAATGAGGGTCAATGCACGATTACATACTCAATTTATGGTTAACCCAAAATGTTGCGACTCAACCTCCGACTTGAAACAACCTATTATGTCTCATTTATTTATGATAGTAATAGCGCTATGGAATACACAAGACATTCTAGGACAATGTACACTTTGCGGAGCACTCTGATTTCGAGTAGAAGCGGTCTCAGCTGATTCTAAACTTGTATTAATGTAATCTGTCTATCAATCACCAATTATGAATCTACAATCCCTTCGTTTTAGTATCAAAATCAACTTGTCATTATTCGCACATCCATCAAACACATTCTTCTCTTGTACATAATCCTTCCAGATATAACGTGCTCATTTATTGGCATCTTCCTCATCTCCAGTACTCATTACAATTGCCTGAAACATTTCATCAAGATATATCAGCTTAAGAAGAAAATAGATCTTGATTTATGACACGCCCTCATTCCGTCTCCTTGCATCATGGGCCTACACACCCAACACACGAAATTTAAAAACTGCTTAAGTATTTCATTTGTATGAAATCGTCATGCATGCATTACATATGACTCCTGCAATCGTTACATCCATGAAATGAAAAATTTATGAATGAATTGTACAATCTTGTCTTTGTTTTTATTCCGCACTATAAAAGAACCAACATGGCCGCCAGAGGACGCCATAAGATCGACATACAGTCGACGACAGAGGCTTCCGAGCCGTTCGTATCTAAATGGGAAGAGACATTTGGAGTCAAGACAAGACAATATGTGGATTTATATTCAACATTCAGGTTGCTATGGGAAACATCTGCTTTAGCGACGTCACCCTGCAGAGCCGCGGGGCAACATTTAACGCCCATCGAGTCATCCTTGTCTCCCACTCAGCGTACTTCAGGAAGCTATTCATAGATGAAGGGTTAGGACGAACCGGCAACAAGAGCTCTGTTAGTTTGGATGTGGATCCCAAAGTATTGAATTGGGTTCTGAGTTTCATTTACACGGGGGAGATCTTGGATATACCCTGTGACCGATGTGAAGAGATCGCTGATATCGCTGAGAAGTTTGGGATCAGGGAGCTCAAACTCAACTGTCAAGCTCAGCTCCTCAACAAGATGCAAGCCACAGAAGACAACTGCTTGCTGGGATGGAGTATAGGATACGCTCTTGAAGACACAGCACTTATCAACAAGTTTCAGTCACTTGCACTGAAGAGCGTCGCGGTCGTTAGAAAGCAACAAAGCTTCAAGTGCCTAGAGCTGCAAGCCATCCAGGCATATGTAACACACGCTGACCTCCATGTGAGCAGATCAGATGATCGCTTATTGATTGCTCTTGATTGGCTGCGTTATGACAGCGCCTCAAGACTACCAGAATTCCCGGTCCTCCTCAAGTCTCTCCCATTAGGACAGATGAACCCTACATTGATCGAGTACCTGCTAGAAAACGATGCGCTGCTGAGATCACACGCTCCATCACGGGCTATACTGATGGATGTACCCAGTCACCCATTACCTGTTGCACAAACGGAAGCCGCTCCGACCAGTCCACCTCTAATGCAGCATACTGCTGTCATGTATCTATCCACGATGAAGATTTATCCTCCTGGATTGGGCCCGCCATATACAATTATTGATTTACCTCGTCACATGGAATCAGGCTGGAATGCTGCCGTTTGTGCTGTAGACCAGCAACTGTTCGTCAGCGGAGTCCGCCAAGAGAAGAGTAGAATATGGAAGTATGACATGACGAGTAAGACATGGCAGACATGCTGTAAGCTCAGGTGGGAAAGGCACTGCCACTGCATGGCGGCTGTGAATGGCCAGCTGTACGTCCTGGGTGGGAGCAGTAGCAGCGATTATAACACCATGGTGACAAACGTGGAGATGTTCACTCCACAGAACAACACGGTCAGCAGAGCGGGTGAACTGAAGGGATCAGACTGTTACAACACATGTTGCTGTCTCTCTGGTACATCTGACGTGGTGGTGCTGGGAGCGTACGACGAGCAACCAAATTATCAGTCCTACATCCAGGTTTATTCCACCACACAACACAAAGTCACACATCAGATACAGCTACCCCGTCAATTTGTGTCTGGGAGGATGAGTGGTTTGGTTAATGTGCAGGAGAACCTCATCTTTACTGACCGTGTCCAGCATGTTTATGTTTGTCCTACACAGAGTTTGTATGACGAGAATCCGGACCGCGTGCAGAGGTTATCAAGGTACGATACATTAAACTGCCGCTGCATCTTGACCCTAGACAGCACGAACATGGAGTTGTTCTTGGTGGGCGGTAGCGAGAACACATATCACCCCGTGTACAGGGCTAGTGTGGAGGCCGTGATGAAAGACAGAGGCAGCGCATGGACTCTTGTGAAGGCCGACTGGAGTGATTGTGAGCAGAGTTACCCGGGGGCGTCATGTTCCATCTGGATGCCGGCTTCCAACACTAAATGAGCATTGGTGGTGTAGTATGTTTGAGAAAAGGACTTAATGAATCTACACCACTAAGTGCTTAATTGGATTAGCGTGATACTTGGTTAACGGAGCTGTTGATTTCCTGTACATGGTCGCATCAAGTGTTGGTACATCATAGCATGGCTGGAGTATTGAGCCGTGAGTTAAAGACTGGTTGTAATGCTGGATATGATATGTGGTATCGATTGAATTGACGCAGTTTGTCAACTTGGATCATCACAGATCGCATATTCCTCTACCTTAATTGCATCCATTTGTTACATGTTGTTGCTATATTATCCAGGTCAGCTTTTATCATAATAAAATACGATACACAAGACCTTCTGATTGTTCCATTAATGAGGCGAAGTCACTAGGTAATTGATACGTGATTAAAGAGTTGTTCTATGAGTGAATAGCACTCAATGAATGGAGCTTATTCTGAACAAATGACATGCACGAAGCTCCGAATTATATCTATGTCTCGAACTTCACTATATCGGCTTAATCCAGTATATCTTTTAATATGAAACTACCTAAGTAACTTTACCCCTGATGGTTGACGATCTGATAATTTCATTCAGGCGCGGACAGGTGAGATCGTAGCAAACTGCGCTGACGCTGTCAAGGCGAGGTTTCGTTGCCAAATGTGCTACAAAGGTGTCGCAATAGTCAAGCTGAATATAGTACGCAGCCTTCAATTAGTGACCTGGGCATTTGACTTACCATTATCGATCCCTGCTTGATGTCTGCAAAGTTCATCCCAATTTGCAAGAATAGAGGGGAGAGCATCCGTACGGTATTATTGTAGGAGCTGGTTGAATTTGATTTCTGTTCAAGGCCAGGATAGAACTGATTTTAAAATGTATGATTGATTCCCTTAACAACTGAGGCGTGCTATCCCAATTGTCGTGGGATAAGCAGTAGTCTGGTCAGTGAGGGCTGAGAAGTTGCCTGGGATTTTGGCCGTTGCTTAGACAGGACGGGCTTGTGGCGATAGGGAGTGGAATATGCATAAGGAGAGGCTTGTGGGAAGGTGTCAGGTGAGACATGGGTCACTCAGTGAATTTGAAAGCTGAGGGTTATAATTTAGATTAGGTGTAAGGGGCGCCGGGGGGGGGGGGGGGGGGTGGTCTCACTATATGGAGGTTAGTGGGGATGTGCCGCCAATTTGGGTCGGTTTTTCGGCATTTTGGTATACAAATGGGTCGTTATTTCTTGAAGACAGGTATAGCAATGGGTCGGGTTTTTTGGCAGTGACCTGGTATACCAATAGGTACGTATTTTGACAGCGAGTATAGCAATGGATATTTGTTTTGTGATGAGTATCCAATATGATGCTCAATATTGGATGTTTGTTCAAGTCCCCTGGGTCAATGGTTGTCAGCCCTATCAGTCAGCGAGGTTGCGTTGTTTCAAAGACAAGTTTTATGGCATGATAAGCAAATAGAAAGGTCAGGTCCTTACATTCTCCTTGCACTGTTTCCTGCAATATCGTCTACCTCATGGGCCGGACGTCCTGGGGCGCTCGTTCATAGCCTGCCTTGCCATTACGAACCAAAGCATCGTTGGGACTGACCACGGTATCAGCAAAGTTTTTTTGGGTTTTTTTTGCAGTTGCGAAGCTTAATAAACGTACTTTTTCATTCTGAATCGTTAGTTTGGAATATGAATGTGTCCATTGTAGCTCCTCGATGTGGTCTGGATATCATTTGGGATAATTAATTTTTGTATATGTATTGGTGACCCTTTTAAAAATGCTGTATATGAATGGGTATTTTTTCAGAGGATTTGGTATGTAAATGGTTCCCTTTACTCACTTTGGCTTGGTATAGATATGGTCCGGTTTTTGTTTCCCATGGCGGAGGACCATTTTGTTTCCCATGGCGGAGGACCATTTGTTGGCTTGTCAGTAAAGGTCTCGATCAGTGAATTTATAGTTACGCTAACCTGGGTGGTGATTATGAATTGACACGAAATACATCCCAGTCATCAGGCGACAATACCATGATATCAACAAAAGCACAAGGGACTGTTGATTCAACGTCTCGGGGTTCAGCATTTGTTGAAGATATGGAGTCATGTGATTGGTCGAGGTGACCACGGCTCCAAATTATACACTGTTACAAGACGCTATGACAAAACGCTTAGGTTTAAGTGCCAGTCTGAATCAGCTTATTGGTGGGTGTTCGGCTAGTATTTGCAGGCACCATAAGCGTTCCCTTTAGAATACAGCCGCTTTGGCTTCCATCCTCTTCAGACAAGTCATGAGTTCATTGGACCAACAATACACGATTGTATTCACCGTTGCTAAGGCATCATATCGCGCAATGCATTTTGGGTGCCCCGAAAAACCCAGTAAGCTCTGGGCGGCGTGACGATTGCAATGCCAAAGGAGAACCAAGCGGAATTTTGGCTAAGCAAATGTTGATGATCTGATGCCACCTTAGTCTACAGCGCGGATGTGAGAGATCGAAAATAGTAACCAGCGGCGCTGTCAGTGTCAGAGGTGGAGTTTCTTGGCCTAAATTTTGGCCTGCGTGATCGTGTGCAAAAGTATACTTGATGGGGTTTATGATTGCAGTTGATGCTTAATTAATGTTGATGTGCTATGTTAGTAAGGAAATAAAATGTTTTTTTCACTTGCGAAATATGCTTCAACCAGTTAACAGCATTAAATTGTGATTAAGCCGACAATCGTTGTTTACATGAAAAAAAGGTTCTGCATAAGTTATTTGACGATTAGCTGTACCAGATGTTCGTTGTCCCGTCTGGCTCTTAATCGGTTCTACAATTTTGCGCCAGCTTCACACCCGTTCGAAGAAGTTGCCTGTCAAACGCGAAGATGATCTGAAGGATATTGATAATTATCTATGAATATACAAGTACGATTTAAAGGTGTGTGTCCTTTTTAGGGCAGTCGATTTATATTTATGTTTATGTAATTCCTGTGATTTGTCAATGTACTTGAACCTTACTGACAAGTAAAGCCATCCTTCAACTTACCGATTCCACCGCTTGGTAGACTAACACTAGTAACAGCAACATTGGCGACACTGGCAACAGTCGGATTGATTAGATTTAGAGAGGGCACTGTCTCCCGAAATTGGTTCTAAATAACAACTAAGAAGCCCTGCGTGGACAAGCCCCGGTCGGACGATGATATACACATTAACCGTCCTGCAACCATTGCTACCAACGCCATGGGAAAAGATGTATTAAGAGCGGTCAGCTCCTTACAGCCACACTTCAAGGTTCTTCGCACGCGAATCTTATCTATAGACCCATATGCATATACCACACTATGTTACATGCCATCTGCATTAGTCTGAGAAGTCTCTAAAAGATGGTGTGTTGGCTCTGGTAAGATTAAATCATGTGATATACACAGATAGACCCTATTGGTTGCCTATGAACCATTGACCATTTATGGTGACCCCCTGAACTCATCAAACTGCCCTATGTTTGTCTGGCAGATCAATTGCTTAGATTATGTTTATTGATTCTTTCAGAATTGTCATGAACGCCAGAGATGAAAACCTTCCCAACGAAGCCATCATCTTCCCGACAAGTCTACCACAATGGCCGCAGATCAAAGAAGCGTTACAGCACCTCCGTCACCAGCATTCCACCATTAACACCATTCTCACCCAACTTCAACACATCTATAAACTTATCCATGGGTCACCAACCGATCAACAGATTGACAGACAAGCGCATTCCCGTGTGAGTGAACAGGAAGTGTTTTCTGGCTTGAAATACTGGCTACTACATGTTTACTCCCCGGCCGAAGCACAGACGTTCTGCTCCGTGATTCTGCCGTGTATTGTCGAGCGAGCTTTGGAGATTGAACATCTAGTGTCGGCTGAAGGCGTCCGCATCTGTTCGTCCCAGCAGAGTGAGTCAATCTTCAAAACTTAACTTATTTTTTGATTCACAAGCTCTATGGTTTTTAATTAGTCAGATATGTTGTAATAATGTACATGGCTGAAGCAATTTTCAAACAGCTCTACTTTATGAATATTTTGCTAGCTCAGGGTATTGTTCAGTGTGTATCACAAATTCAACTACTGGAATAAATGGTGTACAATATTTATTGTACACCATTTATTATTTTAGGAGGCTCGGTCACATTTATAATCATCTGTATACTTCACCTAACTATTACCAGTCTACTTGGTCGATTATCCAAACATAACAAACACAACATTTGAAAGCGAAGTAAAACCCTTTTATCATGTTTCATTTTATATCTAAAAACATTTTGTATTCTTCTGAAAATTTATGATCTACCAGATACTTCTCAAATTCGAATCAAAACAGAATCAATGACAACCAAATAATAAACAGAACATGCATACATATATGTTTTTTTATGAGTGATTGGCATACCAAGAATTGAATCATTCGATTGTGTGTCTAGGTTGGCGCGTGGAGACCAGGAGGCTGTTAGCTGCCTCCATCCTTGCCTCCTCCTTTCTCTGCTTACTGCCTCTCCAACCGAGAAACAATGCCTCCAGAAATAACCTCAACTTTGATACATTTTTTCTCTCAGTTACAGAAGTAAGTGCCCGTTGTCAGATACACCTCTTGTATTGAATGTACTATACAGCTTCAAACATAGGTGTAGTTTTGAAACGTGAGACTTCACATCTATTCTGGCAAACCTCAATTATCTAAATGAGATGGATGAGTGTATTTTGTTTAGCTAACTGACCATTCGGATAATTGATCTGAGTGTAAACATACTATTACGGGACCTTGAGATCTTGTCTTTATCCAAAATTTGAATAATGGTTCGGATAATCAAGGTTTGCCTTTTTATTTTATCTAGTGTGTTTCTGTAGAGAACAACAAACGTTTCTTTAAAGCGGTTTAAAAAGTAGGTCTCAATATCATGTGAGGAAAGGACAAATTATATGTAGCATGTGTTGTAGTTATTACACTGGGTCTTTTGTGACAGAATTTATGAAGTTTTAGCGCATTTTCCATATCGGCTGCATTTCGCCCTTCACTAATTTAGATAGATAAACTTACTGATAACACCTGTATTAATCACACCTGTATTTGTAACATTGTGGTTGACAACACCTGTATTTATCACTTCATGGTTGATTACAGGTGTAGTTACTGGCTGCACCTGTATTTATCATATTGTGGGTGAAATCACCTGTGTATATATCACATCATAGTTGATAACACCTGTATAAATAGCACCTGTGTTTGATAACACCTGTATATTGATCACATCTCAGGCCTGATCAAAGCTCCAAGATGGTCTGTATCCTCCATTACTTTGAGAGGCTGTCATCAGATCCTGGTGGACCTGTTGGATCCCTGATCATCTCTGTACAGGTAGATGATGATGGAATTTCTATCCTGTGGGTTCTGACTCTCAGTTATTTAGCGGACAGAGTTCCGGCCAGAAATATTGTTGTAACGGGTTTGTTTCAACATTTCAAACATAGTCCAAAGTTGTTATTTAACAATTCTTACAATGTTTTCATCATCATTGTAACTTTCATTTTCATCATTATTAATTTCATAACTTTATAACTACTTTCCATCATTATTTCCATTACCATCATCACCCATTCTTTGACATTTTAACGACCTGATAAATGTTAAACATCTTACTTCAATGTTGACTGGAGCATCAACCACTCGCCTGTCAATTACTGCGTCTTTTTATGATTGATAATACAAATATTAATTAAGAGGGATCAGCCTATAATCTGACCCCCAAATACCTTGTTCCTGTTGCTAGGTTACAACTAACAATGAGATGCCATCGCTAGGAGACTGGAAGTCATGCAACATGACCTTGTGTCCTTTGGAGGTCAAGACAAGAGGCACAGTCTGTGATGCTGGACCTCAGGCCCTACAGGTCAGTAGAACTTTTTATATATATATATATATATATATATATATATATATATATATATATATATATATATATATATATATATATATATATATATATATATATATATATTTATGTTCAGCCCTTACTTATTGTGAATTACCCATATCGGAAAGGAGGCTCTTGTAGCTAGTTGCTGCCAAACTTTTGATGGGGGAAGAAATTATAAAAGGCAGGCTGCCAAAAAGATCATTCTTCCAAAGGAAGAATGACAAAGTTTATTTAAGTCACAACTATGACTCACATATTTAACATGTCATGGTTGTGATATCAATGGTTCAGACTATGTCACATCCATTATTTAGAATGGTGACATAGTTGTTTACACAAATACATATATATTATGTAACTAACATAGCAACTTTAGACACTTAAGGTCATATGGCGTAGTCCAACACAAATATCAACTTGAATATATATGACATTAACCAATACACACTTGATATATATATATATACATATATATATATATGCTACAATAAAAGACATGTATAAAATTGACAGCCATTTACAGTCTCAAAAGTTAAATGAAATTATATACAATAAAACACCAGTGAGTGGCAGCAAGGTGGAGGAGAGATAACCGCCACAAACACCTTGGGATGAGCCATAAGCCCAAGGCGGATATATATATATATATATACACACACATATATATATATATATATATATATATATATATATATATATATATATATATATATATATATATATATATATATATATATATATATATATATATATATATATATATATATAAATGATTGATAGGTCATGCGGTTTTTTTTCATGTATGAATAAAAGCTGGTGTGTCATGATATTGTGGTGGAAACCTTCATTCTTGGTATTCTAAGTTATGTTTTTTTCAAATGATGTTTAGTTAACAGGACCAGGGTTACCGCTTACCTGCTAAAAATATACGTTAGGAGAAAAAATTATACCTTGGACAGAAACTTGCAAAATACACAAATTATCACATGAAAATAATTAAGTAACATGATTGATCGGTTTATGCAATTAACAGATAAATCTCTGTTTCTTTCGAGAGAAAAAGCTGTTAATGATTTAACTGTTACCGGGGACTTCAAAGGCATCCTTTCTATGTTGATGTTCATTTCCATCAATGGACCACCAATGACCTGTTTCAATGCCACTTCAGCCCTTGACTGGTGGTGGAATAAAAGGTCTTGAACTTTGTATTATTGTGACCATGGATGTTGGATGTATTTATGGTGATGTTTTGTAATGATTTCAATTGTACAAATTTGACTGTGAATGAATTTATCAAAAGATATCTTTTATCATTCTCTCTAACAAAAAGAAACTAAAATGCAGTGTTTGTACAGTGTGTTGTATGCTTTCAGGTAACCAGCAGAGAAGGTCTAGTTTCTGGGCCTGTACTGTGTGCTAACCAGGTAGGTTGTATCTTTACATCTCTTCTCTCCTATACAATTTAATCATAATGGAATGCACCTAGAGCCCATTCTATCATCGTAAAACTTCTGACTTTGGACTGAGAGACTTGTGGTTATAGACTGAGAGACGTCTTGTTATCAGCTTACGATTCTTTTGGTTTTGGAGCAGAGGAACTTTAAATTTTGGGTCTTATATAAAACTTTAAAAACCTGACTTGTTATAGAAAGGCTCTTGGGTTTTTGCTGAGAAAGATGCGCTTGTTTTTCAGACTGAGAGACACCTGTGTTGCTGTCCAGAGTTGATTGCAGCTTTGATGTTTGTCGACTCCCCTCAAGACACTGAAGCGATCATGGTTCAAGGTTATGAGACCTATGTATGCTGTGACCTTGACCATGATCCCTGTCTAGCCGAGCCTTTCTATGATAAAGCTAAAGTGAGTGTACATTTCCAACCACTGTCATGGAATGCACTAAAACATCAAAAAGTTGCCACCATTTGCTGTCATGATTTGATCACTAGCTTGATGGTGCTGCGTTTTCTGTTTGTGGCAACATTTGGGCTAAACGTGGAAAGTGGCAACTGCAGAATCTGCCCGAGCATCAATATCTTTCATACCCATAACATTGTATTATAACATGCTTCGGTTGTAATTGATGGATTTCTTGTGGTGGGGATGGGGGGTGGGTTCATATGATAGACAAATTTCCGAAGTATCAATTTACATATGATCGTATCTGGTGCTGAAAGGCAACAATTATATTTGTACATCTTGATTCTATGATATCTAACTATTATATTTCCCATTCTATATTTAATAAACCCTTCAGCACATTTATTTCTCACTTTCACAGTTGTTGCTTATTGAGATGTACCGTATTTATATCACAAAAAATACAGTGCTCGAACATTGGTCTTCAGAGAAATCGCTATGGTAACCTGGAGACTGTATTCTGCGCCATTGAAGCTCCACACTGCAGCGATGTACACAAATGTTACCGTGACAACACAATTCTACATGAAATCACACGGATATTTGCTGGTCTCCAACAGAGGGAATTACAGCCGCTGTTTAGTGCGGGGGTTATGGAGGAAGAGGAGTCGGACCAGGTCAATGCCGAAGGTTTGTTACATATCGTTGCTTTCATTTTACAATATATTGAAGAAGTAATTTTATCTGGAAAGTGTAGGATGAATTATGAAGGTAAAGGAACAGTGATCATTTTTAAAATTTCAATGGCCCCCAAAGTTGTATGGAACACAAACCCTGAATTGAATGGCTGATTATTTGATTACAGATTTGCAGGGTTTTATATATGCAAACGGAAGAGTAAAATTTGACTTCCCTTTATGATGCAACTCAGGAAAAATGGTTTATTGCAAGTTTTTCTGTTTTTCTTTAACTACAGGGGCTGTTGGAGGCTGTTGTCATGGTGATGATGCAGCATCTGTAGCTGCACCAATCACTACCCAGAAAGGCCGCCCGTACCAGTTCCTAAGCCGCTTGCAAAACCGACATCCGACCAAGCTAAGCAAGCAGTTGTATCCTCCCACCCACATTCCCCATCTAGTTCCAATCAACTCCCCCATTCTCCCTCAAGTCCCAGAAAAACCAACCTATCCCCTTCCAGTCCCCGAAAAACCAATAAATCCCCTTCTAATCCCCGCCAACTCCCCCTCACACAGTCCACTTCTAGTCCTCGAAAAATCAACCATTCCCCTTCCAGTCCTCATCAGCTGTCCCCACAATCTGTGCGGGACAGTCCCGATGGCGTCCTGTCATCGTCTCGACACCGACATTTTATGCCAGAAAAACAAGCCTCTGTTACTTTACCTGCAGTTACCATCCCACGCCAGTATTCACTCACCAAGCAAGCAAGTTACGGAGAGGATTGGGAAGATCGCAGACGTAGTTCAAATTTAAGCGATATTACATCCCGTCGAAGTAGCAGTACATCTTCATCTTCTAGGCGCAGTAGCGGGAAAAGAAGCTCATCGGAATTCAGTTCGGAGTTTGAGGAGTATTACGACACGTTCCAGAGACAGGAACGGAAATTGAAGCCCCTTGCTATTGAAGAAGAAGAAGGATTGTCGTGCTTAGCAACGTTGCCGGAAGGATCAGAAATCCACAGTACGATTGGTGAGGCAGTAGGAACTTCTCAAAGCCCCGTTGATCCGATCCGACCTACGGCTTCCCGGCCTCCTTTATATATGATGAAGAAGAACCGTAAAAACGTGGTGTCCGATGATTCAGAACTTGCAAGTCCATGCGGCGGATCTTTGGACGCTTCTGCTTCCCAAGACAGCTTCGATTTGGCGACGAGCGCTGATGTTCCTTCCCCCACACAAAACCCATGGCAAGTGTCTCAAGGGGGAGCAAGAACCCGTACTACACAGCATTCAAGACGGCCTGCTTCCTCGTCATCTCAACATATTCACCGGCATCAACCTGGAATCGTACATTTTGTGGACAATCTGGTCAACCATGCATCAGAAGAATCCCGCCAACAGCTCCACTCTCAAGCATTCTCTCCGCAACCACCTTATAACACAATGAGTCTTGATTTAGTGGGAGGATTTTCCACAGAAGTTGCCCCTGTAGCTCCGATAGATTCCGAGAAACAAACGACTAAAGTCCCAACACGTCGCATAGAACTCAAGGAGGAATCGCCTCCCGCCAAAAATGAGGCCCGTGAAATGGCGAATGCCTCGAGGTCCATTTTAGTGACGGAATCAAGGTCCTCCATGTCATCACAGAGTCCATCAGGGTCTCCGTCAGCCTCCGTATCTTTCTCACCTCAGCTTTTGGTGCATCCCATCCCTGAGGAGCATGTGTACAACGGGGAAGGGGGCGGACATCGTGATCACTTACAGGTTGTCATGCCAATTCAGTGTGCAGCTACACCCCCAAAATCACCTGCTGCTGAATCCCACATCCAAGATGAGGCTTCAAAAGATGATGATGAATTCATCCTTCTTACACACGAAGAGGAGATTTTCCCCGATAAAGATTCAGATATTTCCATGGTACTTTCAGACGACAATCACAGGTTTGAAAGAAATCGTGAAAAAAGAAAGCAGGTGGTGAAGAAAATGGTAGTTCACCTGTAGGCAATACTACAGGTGTTTTATCAAAGGGTTTTCCTGAAGAGAGATCTGCAGGTGTGAATATACCTCTGTGTCAATCCACTGATGATGTTAAAGAACTTGTAGATGGATCAGGGCGATCTGAAAGTGTGAATTTACCTGTGCATCAATATGCAGTGGAATTAACGAGGCAGGTGTACTTCGATGCGATGGCTGTACTTGGTGTGGATTGTGGTGAAACTGACGACACTGAACAACGCGATCAAGCCTCGCAGGGAGTGAATTTATTTCAGCGAAAGATTCTCTACTATGTCGATTGCATCGTCTGTGGGGTTTTAAGGCGTGGTATGCGAATTGCTGCGCAAGAAATGGAACGTATGAAACAGACGCCCAGCACAATGTGCAGTAGCGAAGAAGATCTCATTGCAACTTGCGAACTTCATTCGTATGCGCAAAATTTTGTTGAGGATGTTTTGGAAGATTCCCTGGGATTTTACCAAAGACAATATATGCCCACTATGACTAACCGCAAGCACAAAAGTGTCGAGGAATTGTGGGTTAAGCCCTCGGATACTGTTGAAGACATATCGGATGATTCAAAGTATTTTGCCGCTGAATTCAGCGCTGACGATGGGAAGCCAATTCAGAATGCGTGTCCATCGGACGCAACGTGGCAGGGGTCTTTTGAGAATTTCTTGACAGTTCGAAGGCGTAGTTCAGGATTCAAATCATCTTTGCTGTCTGATTTCGAACATGAACTTATGCGAAGTAATGTTAGCACTCCGAGTTTGTTAGAATTTGAAACCGAATCAAAAGCTGAGAGTAAGAGAAGGGCAAGTGAGCCGGCAACTGGGGTCTCCCTTGATTTTCTGTCTTTGGGTTCCCAGCACGTTAGAAGCTCGCCAGATATCACGGGATCGAGTCGGGAATTGATTTTGGATTGGCTCGAAGAATGTTCAGCGTCTGCCTGCGGAAATCGAGCCACTTCAAGACGCCAACGGACAACTTCCACTCATCTCGAATGGTTCACTCAAGATATACTAGTGGATATATTCAACGATGCTTTCTTGGAGTTATTTGGGGAGAATTATGTCGCTTATTGGGAGCTCAGCCAAGCCAGTCGCCGAGAGCAGCAAAATCAGTCTCCATGTCAATGTTGCCGTCGATCCTTCGGAAATTCTCTCAGATGACGTGCTCAACTACTGTGACAATTTAACCAGCAAAATTATGAAGGGGGCTTATTCTGGGGCTCGGAAGAGAGTCAGGGAGAGGAAACGAAAGAATGACAGAAAATTATCTCCTGAAGATGAAGCGCAGGGCTCCCAGTTGGAGATGGTTGCAGACAGCTTTGCCTGGCAGGTCATCACTGATGCACAGATGTTGCTGAAGCGGGAAATCACACTTGATAGTCAGGTTAGTTTCTTAATGTAATGAATTGTGCCTACTGTAGGGCATTGTAGGTACCTGAGTCTTTAAATACCCATGCTCCCCAGTCTCTAGTATATCAACACTTTCTATGTAAGAATCTGTGGAGAAGAGGTTGATGTAGCGTCGGCTCCCTAAGTACCTACCCGAGAAGCGATGCTTGAGCCAATGTCACTGAGTATTTTATTTTATCAATGTGGCGGCAGGGACGGTGCATTATTTCGCCACATTCAGGGACTATGTATAATTCCACTGTGTTCAACAGTACAATACATTAAATCACTATTTTGAGGGAGTATTTACTATTTCATTGTGCTGACAGGGAACATGCATTATTTCACAACATTGAGGGAGTATTAATTCTTACAGTGTGCTCGGGGCGACCGTGTGGTAGCTATGGACAGTCTGGGAGTGATTGTCGGGGACTCTCAGCTCCGATGTCTGCTCCAGTGGGCGGCAGCCTCGCGAGCGGGCGCACCAAGTCTTCTCTACTTCTCCCTGTCCGACCCTGACATTGCCTCGGTCAGTATTAAGCAATCATGTCTTCAAATGTGCCCTTCCCCATGACCCCTCTGTTATCTGTAATATATATCCTTCATATATTTCTGGCTGTGAGTGAGTGTCAAATGGTGGGGTATTTTGGCCACAGGCGTTTGAGGTAGACCGTTATGATTCAACCTATATGAACATATGCTATGAATATTCATGCACACACACTTACGCACAGACCTGTATATTTGCTCAGCATAGAGATGAACTCAACAAAAGGACATGGGACTGTTGATTAGTTGTCTCTGGGCTTGGCATCTGTTAAAGATGTGGATTCATCTAATTGGTTGCGGCCTGGGAATTAATCTGAGAATACCATGTGGTTTTAAAAGAAGCTATGACGAAACAACAAATGGCCCAAGGGTTGCGTTTCCACATATTTTCTCGAGCGGAGGCTTGATCGAACACTTATGTTTCTACTTCTAATCATAATGTGTTGATCATAAAGTTATGGCCAAAATTAGGGATCTTTAGATAAAAAATTTCTTTTTATATCTATAATCTGTCGGCAAATTAGGCGAGGGTTCTCAACCCTGATAGTTTTTTTAGATATGCTTAATGAATACGAAAAGATTGAGAGCATACAGATAGAATGACTGGGTTTCCATTAACAGAAACCATAACCGTTACTCAACTAGTTAAACTAAGTTCCAAATCCAAGTAATGTCAAGAGATATTGAGACCGCATGTAGACATTGGATATGGTGCAATGACTGTACGAGGTCGGAAATATCAAATGTCTATTCCGGATGTGTGTTTGGCAGCTACTGACTGGGTCCGACTTGGGTGTTAAGTGATTTAAAGGAAGTTGAGGTTATCCTTACAGGATGAAGATATTCCCCGTCAGCATGGTTGATAGCCACTTCCATTGCATGCTAAACATCACTGGCACTCGAGTCTTAAAATGTCCCTCCTCTCACTAGCTGAAGTCTATATATATAAAGGGGGGGGAGGGGGTTGAAGACTTAAATTATTTTTAAAAAAAATTTATTGATAACATTTTCAATATTTATGATCTACAGCTGGAGTCACTGGCCCGGACTTTGCGTCATCAGCTGTTTACTGTAGGAGAACTTATGACAGTCATACTGAAGTACTGTGAGGGTCAGCGTGATGGGGGTCAAGAGGTTGTCACCCTGTTCAATTTCCTCCGTGAGTCCAGCATATGATGTGAAATTGTTGAGCATCTTTGATCAGCAGAGAATGATTTAAAAATACACTCACACATGCACACACACACAGATATATATATATATATATATATATATATATATATATATATATATATATGTTTATATATACATACATGTATATATACATATAATATGGTTGAAGTTAAAATTATGAATTGTTTACTTAAAATACAGTTGGTACGTCAATATATCCCAACCCTGTACTTTGTATCACCCGCAGTGGATCTCATTGTCCAATACTCGACAGATGATTCTGTCACATATTATAAATCCAATGCTACACTGAAGGTCACAGTTCGTATAGTGTTTATTGAATGACGATCTGTAGAACCATAAATGATTCCAATGCCACGTTTTTTGTATTATGCTAGTCAAGGTGTGAATGGAAAAAAACATGCATCTGCAACACATACTAGTCAAGTCACATAATCGAGTATCTTGTATACCAGTATTTTTGTCCTGTGCTTTTTCCTCGTTATTTTCTATTGACTTACTTGCAATTTATTCTTGTCATTTTAATTTGAATTGTCTGGCAAATTATTCTCATTGTCAATGCTTTTGTCTAGCAAATTATTCTCATTTTTGTTAATGCCTTTATTCGGCAAATCTTTCAGTTCTTATTATTACTGGTCTTTTTCAGCATATTTTCCAGGTGTCTCAAAAATACTTTTCAGTGTTGTTTCAAGAATTTTTTTCAACAGAAATTATGCAAATATAATTCTTGAATTGTGTTCCAAGATATTGAACTTTATGCATTGTACTATCTGCATCATTTCCAATAATTGATATCAGTTGTGATCATTTTCTGTTCATCACATTTTCTTCTTCCAAAATGTAGCAATGCACAATGTGCATATATTATGTTAATGAATTCAGGCTATGTTATTTAGAGACATACATTCATGATCCCACCACATTATAAATGTGGTATATTTGTCCGCAAGTATTCTATTTGATAATTGTCTGGAATGAGCTGTACCTGGGCTAGTTAAAGGCGAATCAGACACTTGAAATGCTTTCAAATGCCAGATCACTATTTGAATTGTGTTACATCTTAGATACCTGATATTGGGATCCAAGTACTATATGTAATTTTTTAAAAAGATCACTCTTTGATGAATGTATGAAGTGGTTTCCTATATTTCTGCTCGAACTGAACTAGGTTTATATAAACAATGGTCAGATTCAACCAGTGTTGATTGATCAGCGAGGTAAGCTATGGGTGTATAGGTTAAACACTTATTCAACAGAGGTATCCATGCATCTTCTCATAGTCATTGTTGAAGTATCTGATATGGTTGTGATGTTTTGTGAATTGTTATGTAGGTAGCTCAGTGAAAAATCAAACTAACTTGTCAATGGAATAAATCAAAAACAACTGTACTGAAATATGTTTTATGTATACACAAGCGCAACATCCATTTGAAAAAGTTGAAACAAGAATAGGTGAATTTTGGGTCGTAAAATTGTACATGGTTATAGAATTATGTATATCATTCATAAAATTCAACATATAGGAACGTATTTGCAGTAAAATATGGCACAGAAGTATTGGTAAGCATGCGCAAAGGAATGAAGAGAGTTCAAAGGTCACTGTATGGTCACTGTATAAGGCTCTATAATCAATAGAAGAGATCATTAGTTAATTGTAAATATCAAGAAATAAAAGAAAATCTGAGAGAAAGTAACGAACATTAATGAATACTTGAGATGACAAAAGTCTATCATAGAATATATAGAGGAATACAACTTCATTGAAAAGAAGAAAAATTAAAAATCAGTGATTAAATTAACATCAACAGAATTATCAACCTCGACATCAACATTTAACATTAATAGCATATTTAACATTGACAAAGAAATCAACATAAACAAAATAATTGGCATACTGTACATGAGCAAGGTATCAACAACACACAAGTATTGGTAAACCACTGAGAAACTAACATCAGCATCAACAAATCGTTACAAATAAGCCTCCAAGGGAATGAAATCAATGAACTCAATAATAACATATTCACACTCTTAATTTTCTCCAATGAAGCAATTGATGCAAAGTTTGATGAGTTATAGATGTACATGTTAAATGAAGGCTTGAACAATGTAACAATACTTACCCACATGCATAATTAACTGACTGAGTCGGGCTAGGATGGCCTCATGACAAACTGATAGGATAGGATGAAAAACTAACCAAATCTCAGCTGAAGTTGATCAAGTCAGACTAGGATCAATTCATAGACAAAGTCTAACACTGTGACAAAGTCTAAATTGGGTTGACAATAAGATAGTGTAATGTGTTTAGCTCCAGGAGGATGTCCACGAGGGCCTTCTGCATGGCCTTGTCATTAACCTGACCTGCTTCAGCCAAACTGTTCCTGAAAGCAATAGTAAAGCGGTCAAATGAACCTTTTGGGTTGACATTTTAATTGGGGAGGAAAAAAAGTTCAAAATGATCGATCATGATTTGTTTTGGCAAGCTAAATGTGATATGCAAATGAGATCAAGAATAATTCATTAAATTGAAAAGTTTTAGTGCAATATAACCCTAATAATGTATGCAAGTATTATTCATAGGCCATGTGACTCACTGTAAGTCAGCAGTGTCTTTGTTGATTTGATGACAAACCCTGATGATTCTCAGCTGCTTTCTGTTGTATTTGACCCCCAACAGTGGTTTCAGTTTGTGGAACAACTGGCTGTCTGAGTTGGTCGTTGTAATAGCGTCATTCACCAATTCTGACCACACATTGGATCAGTGACATGTCATTTGCTCAGTAAATGATTTTTACTGGATTAATCATCAACAAAAACATGAACCAACCATAGATGACAATCAGTGACACAAAGCGACAGTGAAACAAAGAGACAGACAATGACACAGAGACAGACAATGACAGAGAGAAAATGACACAGAGACAATGACACAAAGAGAGACAATGACAGCGAGACAGACAATGACAGAGACAGACTGACTCAGAGACAATGACACAAAAAGGGACAATGACACAGAGACAGACAATGACACAGTCAGACAATGACACACCGAGAGACAATGACACAGAGACAGATAGTGACACCCAAAAGACAACGTGACAACAAAAGACAGTGACACACAGAGAGACAGACAATGACACAGAGAGGCAGACAATGACACAGAGAGGCAGACAATGACACAGAGAGACAGACAATGAAAGAGAGACAGACAATGAAAGAGAGACCTAAAAGACAGTGACACTAAAAAAAACTACTAACGCCTCAAAAGCAGACTGGCAGTAAGAAACACACAGTGACACAGAGACACCAAAATGACAGACAGTGACACAGAGAGACAGAGTGACACAGAGAGAGATAGTGACACCATAACGACATACAGAGACATAGAGATACAACAATTCCATGGAACCGCTCCAATCAATGATTAAGTATAAGAAGACGAATTTTATCAATGGATCGACACAACACCATCTCTCTGCACACAGTAACTCACCCTCAAGCTCTCTGGGTACATTCAGCCTCTCATTGCTCAGCAGCTGAGTCAGAGCCTCTGTTGTCATGGTCATAGCGCGAGAGGGCTGAAACTGTAGGATTTCATCGTCTGCGAGGGTGAAGGTAAGGTAGGAGTTGAGAGCTAGCGCTGGGAAGAAGGAATCCCATGAAGGAATCTCAGAGCCCTAAAAAAGATCTAGTCATTATAACATCAGACATGGATAGACGCTAAGGGTTGGTACCGAGTAAGGTTGGGTAGGGAGGCAGTAAGGGCCAGTCGGGTGAAACAGTACTCGATTCTTCATTGGAACGGCGCTATGTCATGTTAGGTGTGAAGGAGAAGGGTATAAGGCTATGTTGAGCATAAAGTAGGGTATAAGGCTATGTTGAGTAAAGTACTCGTAGGACACAGTCTGCGCAAGGGTGAAAGAGGTCAGTTTGAGAGCTAGCGCTGGAAAGAAGGAATCCCATGAGGAATCTCAGAAGAAAGATAGTTATAACATCAGACATGGATAGACGCTAAGGGTTGTACCAAGTAAGGTTCCATAGGGAGGCCGTAAGGGCCAATCAATGATTAAGTATAAGTATGTTGGAACGGCAGTCATGTTAGGTGTGAAGGACCCTCAGGGTATAAGGCTATGTTGAGCATAAAGTAGGGTATAAGGCTATGTTGAGCATAAAGTAGGGTATAAGGCTATGTTGAGCATAAATAGGGTATAAGGCTATGTTGAGCATAAAGTAGGGTATAAGGCTATGTTGAGCATAAAATAGGGTATAAGGCTATGTTGAGCATAAAGTAGGGTATAAGGCTATGTTGAGCATAAAGTAGGGTATAAGGCTATGTTGAGCATAAATAGGGTATAAGGCTATGTTGAGCATAAAGTAGGGTATAAGGCTATGTTGAGCATAAAGTAGGGTATAAGGCTATGTTGAGCATAAAGTAGGGTATAAGGCTATGTTGAGCATAAAGTAGGGTATAAGGCTATGTTGAGCGTAAAGTAGGTGACGTGTTTTTCATAGCGTAGGGTGTGTGTCATTATCAACGTAAAGATGGGAAGGATATGAGACTAATAGACTATTAAACCATTAGATAATAGATATCTGTAAAATGTGAGGTTATTGGATGGTAAAAAGAATATGAAGTCATTGGATGATAAATATAAGAAGGATATGAGATTATAGGAACATGAATATAAGTTAGAAACGAGGCAATCAGGAAGTAAAAACAGGTCAAGTTTTAAGGAATTTAAAAGAAAAGTCAAGTGGGACAAGACACTCTCAAGAGTAAAGATAAGTAAGGCTTAGTCTATCAAAGAATTAACATAGTTGGGGTACGAGGCTAACAGCAGGTTACAAGTCAAGGTAAACGATTAGACAAATGTCTTTATATATCATGCTGCTCCAGTGCATTGACTAGAAGGTTACGATCGTCTGACATGCTGTAAGGCGACTGTGGTAATGCAACCTCACAAAATGGGATCCAGGATTTAACTGTGAGTGCACGATAGAGGTTACAGTATTCAGTGCAGCTTGAAAGCTGTGTCCCAATACAACAAAGGTCAAGAATCACAAATGAATGGGCATCATTGTTTGACATGGTATCATTGTTTGACATAGTATCATTGTTTGACATGGTATCATTGTTTGACATAGTATCATTGTTTGACATAGTATCATTTGTTGATATAGTATCATTGGTTGACATAGTATCATTGTTTGACATAGTATCATTGTTTGACATAGTATCATTGGTTGACATAATAACATTGGACTTATCAACATACAGAGACATTATACAGACCTCAACAAGTAAAGTACCTGGCTAGTGAAGATACATGACGCGAATGGGAGAATATTTCAAACAGAAGACCATTGATATTCAAGGTATCATTTAAACAAAGGTATCCTTTATATGCAGGTATCCGGTGCACACATTTTCTTTATATGCAGGTTTCCTTTATATACAATGAACTTTATATACAGGTGTTCTTAACAAGAAGACGACAAGTCCAATGCTTTAAAGAAGCGACATTACCTGAAGATAGTGGAGGTTGACATAGGAGGTGTGGATGATGTTCAGCCATGGGTTAGTTTCAATGGAGGGCTCTTCAAATGAGCTCCCTAAGTGCATTGGGGAGAGGTCAAGTACCTAAAACCAGAAGACAAGACAGCTATAATCACATGGAACAATTGAATGATTCATAATAATATAACCTCATGGTTTTAACCATGTTTTGGCATGGGATGATTTCTATGACCTTACAGAGTGAATTTTACAACCACATGGCATTTCGATTACTATTGAGAATTTCTATGACCAAACTGTGTTGTAATTTTCTCTTATCATGTGGCATTTGTACAATACAAAACCAAAATTCTATAATCACATGGCGTGAATGCATGAATTTTATAACCACCATGCCTTTCTATTAATATATGATATGATTGCTATTACTGTGACACAATGTCTATAAGCATGACGCATAATTCATACAACCATATGACATGATTTCTATAACCACATGGTTTTGTTATTTCAAATAACCGCATGGCATTTTCACAACAAGTCATAATTCTATAACCACATGACATGAATGCTATAATCACAGGGTCATCTCTTTAAACAACTGACATTATCACTAAAACCACACACCATTTCAATAACCACATCGGATGTTCTCTGTAACCATAACCATGTGGCACAATGTCAATAACCATGCGGCATGTTTTCTATAACCACATGGCATAATTCCTCACTCTCCGTTATGAGCCCGGCATTACGTCCATCAGCCACTTTCTCTTATTTGTAGGGATGACTATTCTCACAATGGAGAATGACGATTCTTATAACCCCAGGAGGTAATTTCTATAACCACAGGTCATGGTTATACACATCATCATCACACTCACCTTAGTGGTTGCATTCTGCACAAACATCTCCATAGCAGAATTAACTGTAGCTGACATAAGGTTCTCTCTGGGTGAGACAGAGTCTAGGTCGATGTAGGCCACAACTTTACCATCGAGAACACCCTTTAACTCCTGCAATAATAATTCAACAACTGCATGTTAGAAACATAACAACATGGCATCATAGCTAAATGTACTTATCAACAAGTCGCTCTTTTTTTGTCCCCAAAGGAAAGTCAGGGGTGCAAGATGTGCACAAGGCTAGGAAATCTTCTGCCGCAATATTAACCTTTAAGATTGATACCATATACATACAGCATAGCGACCTTAACAGAAATTAATTACAGCAATCATACAATTTAACACACTGAAGAATTTTGGTTTGGATGTTACACTACATTTTCAATTTGATATTATAAAAGCAACTTAAAGACAAAAACAGTATTGCGAGGATTCACTTTCATGAAAATGAATGAATGCCACATCAAAATCTAAGGTATAATACAAGGTCTTAAACAAAATCAGCCCGTTTAAAAGATTCCCAAAAATCTGTATATCATTTTTTTAAATCTAAAATCTATGGGCTAACACCAAAAAAAAATTCACCCTAAACAACTCATACATATTTATAAACAGTTTACATAAAACATGCATATTCATAACAATACCTCCAGATATTCAACCACACCAATGTTTCCAAAGTCTCCCCCACCCCAGGAGGCCAGAATAATGGTTCTCTGAGGTATCCACATGGAATAATGAGGGTCATCAAGGTCAATGTATCCCGCCTCCAAAGCATCGGCAAATTCCCTCGCCAACTCCAGGAGTGTTACACTGCCTTGGGCTGCCTCCCCATGCAAACTATTCCGGTTGGCACCCACAATAACTACATCATCTTAGAACCAAAACAAAATATCAAGGTCATATGGAGGTCAAAAATAAACAAGGTCAAATAAAGGTCAACCAAAACCACTATCTACTACAGGTAACAAACGACACATATTACGAGAACTACCAAATGATGGTGCAAAGTTAAAAATAAAACCACTAATAAAACTGATTATTAGTTTGCCTTGAACATATTTTACAAAATGTTAGATACATGCTCAGTAAAAAGCATTGGCATACACTCCCACACAGTGACTTGACATTGAAACAACCACATGGTACAGCATGAATCACAAGGCCATAAAATATGTTTCTTGTTGTACGAAAAGTGGCAATGAGGGATGGTTATATTGAATGTGAAACATCTTTAACAAATGTAACTTCAGTGCACAAAACAAATTCCATTCTTTTTTTCCATTGGGATGTATTTTTCCAAATAGGTAAAGAGACATGGCAACTTTCTACTAATTTTGTTAAATCAGCAACATCTTTTGAGGTACCTGTTATTCGTTTTCAATTTAAAAAAATACCTTGGGCATTTTCATCTAACTTTTCATTGATAAGAAACATATTTATGTAGGCTGCAACAGAAATAAAACCCAAACCAAATAAAGTGTATGAAGTGATGCTGTCTGACAATACCTTGGTCACTGATCCCAGGAATAGAGGTCACAATATTCACGACCTCTCTCAATTCTTCACGGTTATAAGTTGCAACTGAGGCAGTCACAGGGCCATCTGGAAAAAAGGACCACCAGGAGCAAATCAAACAAAATAATCTTGAAATTAAAATTATGAAATAAGTACCAGCATGACCTTTACACGACATTGTGCTATTATGTAGGTCACGGCAATCATTATTGATATTTTAAAGCCGATTTTGCTTTATTAAAAGATGGATTAACCAAGTTTTTTTTATCACTTTCACATTTAATAGTATTTCAACAGAAAGGGCAGCAAAATGGGGCAAAACTCCAAATGCTTAACTGGTTGAAATAGGAAAGAAAATGAAACAAAACCAACATGACAACGGGGTGATATCACAACCGTTATAGATGAGGGTGTTTGTGTTGGTTGAGCAGCGTAAACCTGTAGCCCACAGCAATCTTAACCACCACCCCCAAAACAAACCAACCCCTGTGGCTGGGATGGTAAGCATACACTGTACTATCGAACAACTGGGTAAACAGTCAACAAGGGAATAACAGTGGACAGTATATAAAGTAACACTCACAACAAGCTTTAACAGTCTTTTCTAAATCCACCATTACCCACAAACATTACAAACCCTAACAGCAGACAAGAGATCTAAGAATTGCCATATAATATGCTGACACAGTATTTCCATGAGCTCAGGGTATATAGAATAGCTCTAATGTGCACACCTTCCATCAGCATTTTAATTTGAACAGCATCTTGACAGGAAATCGTCTGGGAGATAATCCGAGGTAATCCTTGACCTCTGAGTTTTTGAATGACACCATCTGAAACAAGAAGGGCATTTTCCCATCAAAAGTATGATAAAGGTTCTGCACATAAATATATGGGATATGAACGACAAATAACATATATGTTCTAACCAGTGACAGAATCGTTGGAGTGAAGTTTGAGAATAGGGTGAAATGGCACTTTGAATATTGCCACAAATGAAAATAGTTCTATGCCATGATCATAACGTTTATTAAGCAATAACATGATGACGGTGCCGATGATTGGAGAACGATGTGGAATATTTGACAATTTAAAGCAGCATTTCATCAAAAATAACAAAATTGCGCTGCAAAAAAACCCTTCATTGACTGATTTCCTATTACTTATGGCCAAGATGCACGTAAAATCGAGTCCAATCTTTGTCCCCTGCTACATCTGAAACCTCTATTGCGTTAGATTGCTTACGTTTTACCTGGCACTGATGAAAGAGAGAGGTAAATGGAAGGAGAGGGGGAGATTAAGAGAGTGAAAGAGGGAGTGAGAAATCAAATGACAAGAAGAGAACAAGAGCGGGGAAGAGACCGAGAGACAGAGGAGGAGAGAAAATATGTAAACAGAGTAGGACAGAGGGTGGCAGCCCAAAAAAAAAAGAGAGAGAGAGAGAGAGAGAGAGAGAGAGAGAGAGAGAGAGAGAGAGAGAGAGAGAGAGAGAGAGAGAGAGAGAGAGAGAGAGAGAGAGAGAGAGAGAGAGAGAGAGAGAGAGGAGAGAGAGAGAGAGAGAGAGAGAGAGAGAGAGAGAGAGAGAGAGATGAGAGATGGAGTGAGGGAGAGAGAGGAGAGAGAGAGAGAGAGATAGCAACACACTTCACCGATTGATGGTTGTCCTGGAGTCCTAGCATCGCCTCCTTCATTTAAACTGATCGTTGGAACAGTTGAGTCACAAGAAGAAGCAGTCGAGCTATCAGCATATAGAAGTACTCCAGCAGCCCCGGCTCTTTCAGCCTGTAGCACCTGCAAGAAGATACATCAGTAACAACTTCATCGCCACTCATTCCAAAGCAGCAGATAACTAAATTAATTTTTGTTGATCATCCTTCAGTAATAAACAATGACTGTGATTGGATTAAATGGGTCTATATTTGTTGATTCCTTCTAATGTGAAAACAAACTAATAGATATTAACACTCCAAACCTTTTCTCGGATTGATATTCCTTCGATTATTTTCATTAGAACTATTGCCCCGGAGAGGTTTATATAATTGCTTGGAGAAGTACATCTATACTGACAACAGGGCCCTGAAAACAATACAAATAATCCTACAGCACATTCAGTAAATATACTCAACAAAAGGCGATACACAAAATAAACAACAAGAAAATTTTTTTTCACAAATCAAACATAGTATTGAGGAGAAATTTTCCAAATGTGTGCAGCAGAGGCACTTGTGGGTGGCCATTATGACCCCACCATCATGATCAGATACTTCCATTATATCAAATAGAAAGCAACTCTTGTCACAAACCTTAAAATGAAAGAGCAACAGTAGTACTGGATGAAGCCTAATTTTGCCATAGCGACTTCGTCAGGAAACGTTGACACGATTTTGTCAGTATTTATTGCAAGCAAGCTTACCTCTGCTGTTCCTTCCGGTGAGTAAGCGGCATATGGATAGCGCAGTCCAGAAATAGTGGAGTTGCTCAAATCTAACACACGTCTGGTGTCATTCATTCCCGTGATTTGGACCGAGTTGGGGTCAGCAAATCCCGGAAGACTCACAAGGACGTTGTATTTATGCTGCCTCGATGGGAATATTCTCTTGAAGACGTCTTCTATCAGATTGATTTTTTCATAGTCTTCGACTGAACCTGTGAGAACTGGTTTTGTTCCAAACTGGCTGGAAACAGGAGGCATAATGAAGATTAAGGTTTAGATCAGGCTGTGAAGAGAAACATGATGATGATGATGACAATGACGATGATTAAGTTGATTTTTCATTGTGGAGATGATTGTCATGATGATGATGATGATGATGATGATGATGATGATGATGATGATGATGATGTTGATAATGATGCTGATGTCGTGTGTGTGTGGGGGGGGTGGGGTTTGGTGGTGACAACATAAGTTAAGTATAACTATAAAATTATCAATGCAACTAAGGCCGTGGTAGCTTTGGAACATGGCAGGCCTGCAGTTCCGTATCAAGCAAGGATAATAAACAGATAAAGGAAACTAGGATATATCTTAAACAAATAATGAAATTCACACCTCACCTCACAAATTCGTCCACACTCTTTTCGGAAAAACTGCCAATGATTTTCCGATAAATTTGCCTTCTCCACAGAATATCTACTCCTCCACATTCGCTTATTCTGGGGACATTGCTTTCCTCGGATGCTATCCCCCTATCTTTGAACTCATAAAACTGCGAGAAGGCGATCCCGAGTCCTACGACGAAAGCCACAAAAACTACGGCCACTGTTAAAGCCACTTTCCAAACGGCAGGCCACTTTTTCGGCTGTTTTTCATCCTCGACCTCTTCATATTTGTAATTGTCCTGCTTATGAACACCGTTTCGTGACATGTTGATCAGTTTGAGCTGTTGGCCACAACAGAAACATGTGAAATTGTCAAACAGGATATAAAAGTTAGAAACAGTGTTGGTGTCGGTGACGAATAATCTCCCTGCAGAGGTCGGTTACGGCCCCAGTTACGGGTCTGATACTTATGTTATGATGAGCCACTATGATTTCACCATCATGATCACATATACCTATCCAAATCAAAACAATATGCATATTTTGACTTACATATTAAGATGAAAATCATCACCAGAAAGCTTGATTGTATTCAGGGTTTTACTCAATCAAGTCACATGCAGCCCTTCTAGGTTTCATTGAATGGGAGCAAGCATCTCTTTTCCACGTACAAAAAAAGCTTTTCGATGACAGTCAGATGTCAGCTCTTAAACTATCTCATTACGAATATTTCATTTGTGGTATAGGATCAAAATTTATTGTACCATAAGGTTAAACAAACAGCTACCATAATTGGCTGGTTAAATCATAATATTCATGTAATATTAAGTGTTTCATTGAAGGAGATTTATGATGTTGTTGGACAATCCATGGAGCATTTAGGGATTTATTCCATGGTCACACAAAGTTTTCATCAGGGCTTTTACAATCCACACACGCCCCCACCCTGCAATTGGGTGTTTAAAAATCATGCTTAGGGTTGAAAAATAACTGGACTTTAAAATGTTGCGTTATGACTACATTTCAATCATATTTAAACATGGATCCAATCTCTCTGGGAATGTCAGAACATAACGACTTTATATTTGCATTAAACTGTACCGATGGTGTACTTATTTAAATTGAACTAGCACATCATTGAAGCATATACCAGTTTCTACGCGAATGGAAACACAAGCGCTAGGGGTTTACCATTATGATTTCATCATTGGTTTACCCGTTAGCTACAATAAATGACAAACATCATCACCTGGGTGAGAGCACGTGAGTTTACTTTTCTTGTCCGACTGTACAACACACTTTAGGTACATTGATACATGAGACATAATGATAGTACATATGAGACATGATGATAACAAGTGCCACATCCCTTTTCTTTTAACGAAATGAAGTATAGATATACTAACGTCCTTAGTTGGGTTTTTTTCATAACTATGATCATAAACACTCGTTAACACTAAGTAATCCACAGAATCAAATATACGGTTTATAATCAAGTAGGTTTGAACTTTAAATAATCCATAGTACTGATCACTGAGTAATCCACTAAATATGATCACTGAAATGAACGCTTAGTATTCCACTATACTGAGAAATAAATAATCCTCTGTGAACATTCCTCAGGTTATACTGAACATATATTATAACACATCCTTAATGCACTTGATAATACTGTGCACACTTATACATATCCTTAGTGAACACCATATCCATGTGAACACATTTCATGTAACATATCCTTAATCCATTCAACATTCATGCGAAGCACTCATTTGGTATATTCCTTAAGGTACGCGGGTACCTGTCTGACACATGTGCTCTTCCTGGTCTCTGGTACTTGTTCCCATTCCTCCTGTACGCGCTCCGGAGTTGTATCCTCTGTTTGTTCCTCGTCTTGAGTTGGTATCGCGACAGGCTCATCCGGATCCTTTGATGTCTTGCGTAAGTCTCTTCGATTTCTACGCAGAACATGAGTCTCGTTCTCTACTTCATATGATCTTGGAGCGACCTTCGCTCTCACCACAGCCTTTTCCGATTCTTTGCTAAATCCAGTCGGTTGGATTCGGACTGTATCCCCAACTTCTAGCGATTTCAAGTCTTTGGCACCTCTATTGTAGTATTGGCCTTGTCTTCTTTTGGTCTTGTCGATCCCTGCCTTAGTATTCTGGGCAACTTCTGGTCTCAGCAAATTCTTCTTCATGGGAAGAAGGGTCTTTGTTCTTCTACTCATCAGACGCTGCACTGGACTACTATCCATGTGTTGTGTAGGGGTGTTACGAAAGTCTAACAAGGCGAAATAGGGGTCTGACCCTGACATCTTGGCCTTACGTAGCAACCTCTTCTATGTCTTCACAGCGCCTTCAGCTTTCCCATTGGATTGTGGGTAGGTCGGTGATGAAGAAACATGGCTAAATTGCCACTTCTCACTGAACTTCTGGAACTCGTTGCAAGTAAACTGTGTCCCATTGTCCGATACCACGATGTCAGGAATCCCATACCTTGCAAAGTGCGCCTTGAGCTTCATAATAACAGTCTCTGCCTTGGTACTTGGTAAATAATCTACTTCCCAAAAGTTTGAATAATAGTCCACAGTGACTAAGTAGCTTCTACCACCAAACTCCATGATGTCCGTGCCAATCTTAGCCCATGGCCTATCTGGAACATCGTGTGGCTTGAGTGACTCTTTCTGCTGCTTATCACTGGCTTCTCTGTATATGTCACATCGACCAACAGCCTCTCTGATGTCTGTGTTCATCCCTGGCCAATAAAGGCACTCGCGAGCTCTTCACAAACAGCCCTCCATGCCAATGTGCGAAGAGTGTACTCTGGTTATTATGGTCTTCCTCATCATCATGGGCACAATAACTCGTTCAGCCTTGAACAAGATACCGTCTTGCACACTTAGTTCATCTCTGATGGTGAAGTAACCTCGAGCTGCTTCTGGGACTTCTTCTCTGGTATCTGGCCATCCAGCCAGAATGACTGCCTTTAGTTCCTGAAGACCTCGATCTTCTTCTGTGTGTTTACGGATGTCATCTAATCTCGGGTCTGAGATGGGGAAGTCCTGTAGCATATTGATTGCCTCAATGTGCCGGTCTGAAACTGATGCCTCTGTGGCCTTCCGTGGTGCTCTACTGAGTGTGTCAGCGAGTGTTATCAGCTTTCCAGGTCTATACTGCAAGTCAATATCATACGACTGCAGCCTCAGTAACATTCTCTGTAGTCTCTTAGGCGTCATGTGTAGCTGTCTTCATTTATGAAGACTCAAGCGGTTTATGGTCCGACTCAACCTTTACCAGTCTTCCATAAGTGTATGTATGGAATTTCTCCATGCCAAATACCACCGCTAACAGCTCTTTTTCTATTTGAGCGTAACCTCGCTCTGTCGGTGTGAGGGTTCTGCTCGCAAAGGCTATTGGTGCTCCATCCTGAGTAAGTGCTGCACCCAGCAAAGTCTGAAGCATCACATTGTAACACAAGTGGTTTACTGCTGTCATAGTACCGCAGCTTCACGTCCTTTGCAATGATGTCTTTGATGGTCTACAGGGCCTTCTTGTGGTGATCATCCCAATGCCATTCTACTTCTTTGTGGGTTAGTTGTCTCGGGCACTCTACATGGTCACTCAAGTTTGGGATGAACTTTGCCAGGTAGTTCACAAATCCAAGAATTCTCTGCACTCCAGCTGCATCAGTAGGATCAGGCATCTCTAGCAGTGCCTTTACCTTTCCAGGATCTGCCTTCACTCCTTCTTTGGTTACTAGGTGACCTATGAACGGTACTTCAGTCATTCTCAGTCTGATCTTCTTCGAGTTAAGCTTCAGATTCTTCTCTCGGCATCTCTCCATCAGGCTCCTCATGACTTTATCATGGTCTTCTATGGCCTCTTCGAGATTGTCTCCAACTCCACAAATGAGTATATTGTCAGCAACACAATGTGTCTGTCTCAGACCTTCTATCACCTGGTCCTGGTGTTGCTGGAAGACCTCTGCTCCGGATTTGATCCCCATCGGAAGCCTCAGCCAAGTATACCTCCCATATGGTGTCTGGAAAGTAGTCAGCAAAGAACTATCCTCATCCTGCTCTATGTGCCAATACCCATTCTTTGCATCAAAGACACTAAAGACCTTCGCTTTTCCCAACTTAGGTAAGATTTCCTCAATAGTTGGTAATGGGTAATGTTCCCTCTTGACTGCCTCATCAAGTGTTCTCAGGTCTGTACAGATCCTCAACTTCTCTGGACGGTCAATCACGACTAAGCTGGATACCCACGGGGTAGGTTGACTGACTTGCTTGATAATGCCTTGTTTCATCAAGTTGTCTAGTTCTGCTTTCAGCTTCTCCTTTGTAGCAATAGGCATCTTTCTCGGAGGGTGTACCTTGGGAGTGATATCTGGGTCGACTTCAATGTGGTATTTTCCCTCTAGTTTACCAGTTCCTTGGAAAACATCTGCATACTCTCTCGCCAGATCTTCTTTGGTAAGTGGCTCACTTACAATGTAGATATATTCATATCTCATGCAAATGTTATCATACTTGATATCCACCAATTCCATCTCCTGCAATGCTCGATTGCCAAGGAGCGGAACAGCATCATCATCTTCAATAATCACGCACTCTGTGATGTATTGCTTTCCATTCTTTGGATTGACAATTTTGATCTTGGTGCGACCAACTGGCCTCACTGTGGTACCGCCATATACTACTAAGCTGTCTTTGCCGCCGTATATCTTCTTTCCTGGGTGTAGAATCTTCTGCGGAACCACATTACTGGAAGCTCCTGTATCAACTTAGAATGGTACCCTCTGTGTGGCGTTGCCTTGTTCCACATCCATGAATGCAAATACACGGTTTCCGCCACCCACTGCTAAGACTTCATAGTAGTCGTCATCACACTGGTGGTCTTCTTGAACGGTGTAGACATGTTTGCCTTTTTGTTTGCCTTTGTCTTTGTGATACATTGGAGTAGATCCCCTTGCTTTAGTACCTGTGCATTTCAAGGCAAAGTGATTCCAGCCTCCGCATTTTGCGCATTTCCGTCCATCTGCTGGGCACTTTCCTTCTTCATGCCGCATGCCACATGCTGCACACTCTTCCTGATTAACTGTTGACGGACCGCTGCTGCCACGTGCCGCCGGGGTTGTTGTTTTCCTCTCGGTCTTCTTTTCAAACTTATGAGGTTTGTAGGGCTTCTTTTTCACTGCATGGACCTCTTGTTCGGTTGACATTTGTTTCATCTGCTGCTTTGCATGTTCAAATGTCCTAGCCACTTCTACAGCTTTCTGCAATGTGAGATTTCCTCCTTCTGCAAGAAGCTTTTCTCTGACTTGCTTGCTGTTTGTCCCAAAGACAATATTATCCCGGATCATTTCTCCCTCTGCACCATAAGCACAGTCCTTAGCTAACTTCCTCAGGTCGGTCACAAAGTCCTCCACTGATTCTGTAGCCCCTTGAGTCCTACACCTGAACTTGAACCGTGCAAACACTGGGTTTGCCTGTGGTGTCACATGATCCTTGAATTTAGTGGTTAGATAGGTTAAGCTCTTTTTGTGGTCAGCGAGTCCATGTGTTATATATTTCTCTTGCTTTTTCTCCTGTCCATAGCAACAGATATTTGCATTTCACCTCTTCAGATTTCTCAGATAAAGGTCCCTCAAACATAAGCTCTGCATGGTCTGTGAACCTTTTCCAGGCCTCTGGTAAATTGTCACTGTCCAAGTTCATAACAGGGAAATTACATCAACCTAATGACTCCATTTTGCACACTAGATAGAGTTTGTATAGGCTGTAGACACCAGATTTACAGCACAGACTTCTATTTCAAAAGCTCCCAATTATCACTCAGTCATGGGGTTTCTCTTTCGGACTTGGAGCTTGTTCAGAATGTTTGGGCCTTAACTTATGGGCATAATGTCACTAAGTTCATAAGTTTTCACTTCTGACACCATATAACACTCTGGTTTACCCGTTAGCTACAATAAATGACAAACATCATCACCTGGGTGAGAGCACGTGAGTTTACTTTTCTTGTCCGACTGTACAACACACTTTAGGTACATTGTTACATGAGACATGATGATAGTACACATGAGACATGATGAGTGAACACCATATCCATGTGAACACATTTCATGTAACATATCCTTAATCCATTCAACATTCATGCGAAGCACTCATTTGGTATATTCCTTAAGGTACGCGGGTACCTGTCTGACACATGTGCTCTTCCTGGTCTCTGGTACTTGTTCCCATTCCTCCTGTACGCGCTCCGGAGTTGTATCCTCTGTTTGTTCCTCGTCTTGAGTTGGTATCGCGACAGGCTCATCCGGATCCTTTGATGTCTTGCGTAAGTCTCTTCGATTTCTACGCAGAACATGAGTCTCGTTCTCTACTTCATATGATCTTGGAGCGACCTTCGCTCTCACCACAGCCTTTTCCGATTCTTTGCTAAATCCAGTCGGTTGGATTCGGACTGTATCCCCAACTTCTAGCGATTTCAAGTCTTTGGCACCTCTATTGTAGTATTGGCCTTGTCTTCTTTTGGTCTTGTCGATCCCTGCCTTAGTATTCTGGGCAACTTCTGGTCTCAGCAAATTCTTCTTCATGGGAAGAAGGGTCTTTGTTCTTCTACTCATCAGACGCTGCACTGGGCTACTATCCATGTGTTGTGTAGGGGTGTTACGAAAGTCTAACAAGGCGAAATAGGGGTCTGACCCTGACATCTTGGCCTTACGTAGCAACCTCTTCTATGTCTTCACAGCGCCTTCAGCTTTCCCATTGGATTGTGGGTAGGTCGGTGATGAAGTAACATGGCTAAATTGCCACTTCTCACTGAACTTCTGGAACTCGTTGCAAGTAAACTGTGTCCCATTGTCCGATACCACGATGTCAGGAATCCCATACCTTGCAAAGTGCGCCTTGAGCTTCATAATAACAGTCTCTGCCTTGGTACTTGGTAAATAATCTACTTCCCAAAAGTTTGAATAATAGTCCACAGTGACTAAGTAGCTTCTACCACCAAACTCCATGATGTCCGTGCCAATCTTAGCCCATGGCCTATCTGGAACATCGTGTGGCTTGAGTGACTCTTTCTGCTGCTTATACACTGGCTTCTCTGTATATGTCACATCGACCAACAGCCTCTCTGATGTCTGTGTTCATCCCTGGCCAATAAAGGCACTCGCGAGCTCTTCACAAACAGCCCTCCATGCCAATGTGCGAAGAGTGTACTCTGGTTATTATGGTCTTCCTCATCATCATGGGCACAATAACTCGTTCAGCCTTGAACAAGATACCGTCTTGCACACTTAGTTCATCTCTGATGGTGAAGTAACCTCGAGCTGCTTCTGGGACTTCTCTCTGGTATCTGGCCATCCAGCCAGAATGACTGCCTTTAGTTCCTGAAGACCTCGATCTTCTTCTGTGTGTTTACGGATGTCATCTAATCTCGGGTCTGAGATGGGGAAGTCCTGTAGCATATTGATTGCCTCAATGTGCCGGTCTGAAACTGATGCCTCTGTGGCCTTCCGTGGTGCTCTACTGAGTGTGTCAGCGAGTGTTATCAGCTTTCCAGGTCTATACTGCAAGTCAATATCATACGACTGCAGCCTCAGTAACATCCTCTGTAGTCTCTTAGGCGTCATGTGTAGCTGTCTTCATGATTGACTCAAGCGGTTTATGGTCCGACTCAACCTTTACCAGTCTTCCATAAGTGTATGTATGGAATTTCTCCATGCCAAATACCACCGCTAACAGCTCTTTTTCTATTTGAGCGTAACCTCGCTCTGTCGGTGTGAGGGTTCTGCTCGCAAAGGCTATTGGTGCTCCATCCTGAGTAAGTGCTGCACCCAGCAAAGTCTGAAGCATCACATTGTAACACAAGTGGTTTACTGCTGTCATAGTACCGCAGCTTCACGTCCTTTGCAATGATGTCTTTGATGGTCTACAGGGCCTTCTTGTGGTGATCATCCCAATGCCATTCTTCTTCTTTGTGGGTTAGTTGTCTCAGGCACTCTACATGGTCACTCAAGTTTGGGATGAACTTTGCCAGGTAGTTCACAAATCCAAGAATTCTCTGCACTCCAGCTGCATCAGTAGGGTCAGGCATCTCTAGCAGTGCCTTTACCTTTCCAGGATCTGCCTTCACTCCTTCTTTGGTTACTAGGTGACCTATGAACGGTACTTCAGTCATTCTCAGTCTGATCTTCTTCGAGTTAAGCTTCAGATTCTTCTCTCGGCATCTCTCCATCAGGCTCCTCATGACTTTATCATGGTCTTCTATGGCCTCTTCGAGATTGTCTCCAACTCCACAAATGAGTATATCGTCAGCAACACAATGTGTCTGTCTCAGACCTTCTATCACCTGGTCCTGGTGTTGCTGGAAGACCTCTGCTCCGGATTTGATCCCCATCGGAAGCCTCAGCCAAGTATACCTCCCATATGGTGTCTGGAAAGTAGTCAACAAAGAACTATCCTCATCCTGCTCTATGTGCCAATACCCATTCTTTGCATCAAAGACACTAAAGACCTTCGCTTTTCCCAACTTAGGTAAGATTTCCTCAATAGTTGGTAATGGGTAATGTTCCCTCTTGACTGCCTCATTAAGTGTTCTCAGGTCTGTACAGATCCTCAACTTCTCTGGACGGTCAATCACGACTAAGCTGGATACCCACGGGGTAGCTTGACTGACTTGCTTGATAATGCCTTGTTTCATCAAGTTGTCTAGTTCTGCTTTCAGCTTCTCCTTTGTAGCAATAGGCATCTTTCTCGGAGGGTGTACCTTGGGAGTGATATCTGGGTCGACTTCAATGTGGTATTTTCCCTCTAGTTTACCAGTTCCTTGGAAAACATCTGCATACTCTCTCGCCAGATCTTCTTTGGTAAGTGGCTCACTTACAGTGTAGATATTTTCATATCTCATGCAAATGTTATCATACTTGATATCCACCAATTCCATCTCCTGCAATGCTCGATTGCCAAGGAGCGGAACAGCATCATCATCTTCAATAATCACGCACTCTGTGATGTATTGCTTTCCATTCTTTGGATTGACAATTTTGATCTTGGTGCGACCAACTGGCCTCACTGTGGTACCGCCATATACTACTAAGCTGTCTTTGCCGCCGTATATCTTCTTTCCTGGGTGTAGAATCTTCTGCGGAACCACATTACTGGAAGCTCCTGTATCAACTTAGAATGGTACCCTCTGTGTGGCGTTGCCTTGTTCCACATCCATGAATGCAAATACACGGTTTCCGCCACCCACTGCTAAGACTTCATAGTAGTCGTCATCACACTGGTGGTCTTCTTGAACGGTGTAGACATGTTTGCCTTTTTGTTTGCCTTTGTCTTTGTGATACATTGGAGTAGATCCCCTTGCTTTAGTACCTGTGCATTTCAAGGCAAAGTGATTCCAGCCTCCGCATTTTGCGCATTTCCGTCCATCTGCTGGGCACTTTCCTTCTTCATGCCGCATGCCACATGCTGCACACTCTTCCTGATTAACTGTTGACGGACCGCTGCTGCCACGTGCCGCCGGGGTTGTTGTTTTCCTCTCGGTCTTCTTTTCAAACTTATGAGGTTTGTAGGGCTTCTTTTTCACTGCATGGACCTCTTGTTCGGTTGACATTTGTTTCATCTGCTGCTTTGCATGTTCAAATGTCCTAGCCACTTCTACAGCTTTCTGCAATGTGAGATTTCCTCCTTCTGCAAGAAGCTTTTCTCTGACTTGCTTGCTGTTTGTCCCAAAGACAATATTATCCCGGATCATTTCTCCCTCTGCACCATAAGCACAGTCCTTAGCTAACTTCCTCAGGTCGGTCACAAAGTCCTCCACTGATTCTGTAGCCCCTTGAGTCCTACACCTGAACTTGTACCGTGCAAACACTGGGTTTGCCTGTGGTGTCACATGATCCTTGAATTTAGTGGTTAGATAGGTTAAGCTCTTTTTGTGGTCAGCGAGTCCATGTGTTATATATTTCTCTTGCTTTTTCTCCTGTCCATAGCAACAGATATTTGCATTTCACCTCTTCCGATTTCTCAGATAAAGGTCCCTCAAACATAAGCTCTGCATGGTCTGTGAACCTTTTCCAGGCCTCTGGTAAATTTTCACTGTCCAAGTTCATAACAGGGAAATTACATCCACCTAATGACTCCATTTTGCACACTAGATAGAGTTTGTATAGGCTGTAGACACCAGATTTACAGCACAGACTTCTATTTCAAAAGCTCCCAATTATCACTCAGTCATGGGGTTTCTCTTTCGGACTTGGAGCTTGTTCAGAATGTTTGGGCATTAACTTATGGGCATAATATCACTAAGTTCATAAGTTTTCACTTCTGACACCATATAACACTCTGGTTTACCCGTTAGCTACAATAAATGACAAACATCATCACCTGGGTGAGAGCACGTGAGTTTACTTTTCTTGTCCGACTGTACAACACACTTTAGGTACATTGTTACATGAGACATGATGATAGTACACATGAGACATGATGATAACAAGTGCCACAATCATCAAAACCCCATTCAAGCCTCAGCCAGACAAAATATGTGAACACGCCACTTGTGAGCAGCGCGGTCCGTGTATATACCGTCTTTTCGTTTTTCGTTTTATCAAAACCAAGAACTAAAAACGAAAAACAAGGGCTAAACCGTAAACCGTTTTTCATGTGCGACAACGAAAGACGAATAACACCAAACCGATTCGTTTTTCGTTTCTCGTTTGATCAAACGGAAAACGAGTGGCGCTGCAGTCGGCGGTGTTTCTACTGATACAAGCGGCTGGATATGTTGGTTGGTATCCAGACTTTCGTCTCCCCGACAGCCCGCCCTGGACATCCCTCGGTCAATCAAAGAGCAGACGAGCCGCGATCTATCAATAACTATAATTACATACAATGGCGGCTTGGAAACTTGGAATCGGAAACCAAAACCCGTTTGATATGCGATTATTCATATGTGTGCGGATATATATATATAAATATATATATATATTAATATATATATATATATATATATATATATATATATATATATACGTATACATGTATTTGAATATTTATATATATAAATATATGTATCCGTAATATATATATATATATATATATATATATATATATTTATATGTATATATATATATATATTTAGATATATGTATTCATATAATATTAACATATATACATTTATGCATATATCTCTCTATATATATATACTATATATATCTATATATATATATATATCTATATATGTCTATGGATACCATATAAATATATATATATATATATATATATACATGCATACATACACACACACACACATATATATATATATATATATATATATATATATATATATATATATATATATATATGTATATATATATATATATATATATATATCTATATATATATATATATATATATATATATATATATATATATATATATATATATCAGCTGATCAGATTCGGAGATTTGTCGGACAATTTAATCCTGCTTACGACGTACGACGGGGTTATGCGTTTGCATAATACCTAGCACGACAGGTCACATTTTTTGCCATTTTAGATGGGTTTTACATTCGCAATATATTGCACGGGGGGGGGGGGGGGGGGGGGGGGGGCACTTGGCCTTATTCTGGATAGGGGTGTACCGCGGGACCTCGAAAACCCGTACCCGTCGTACAAGGTCAAAATGGCCAAAAGCATACCCGTCGTACAAGGTATTATGCAAATGTATAACCCGTCGTACAGATTGAAGCTGATAAACATACCTCGTCGTACAAGTATGAGGCCCAAAAACCCGTCGTACAAGTCGAGAGGCCGAAAAAACCTACCCGGTCGCGCGGCACATATATACTACCTCTATACACTTTAGTGCCAACCCCCCCCCCCCCCCCCCCCCCCCCCCCCCCCCCCCCCCCCCCCCCAGGGTTTTTGAGACATGGCCCTCCGTCCGCTTGTATTAATTGTTTGGAGAGATAACTGTTTTGAGATCTGGTCTGACTCGTAGGAATCGTATATATAGAGTAAGATACGGGTTTTCGAGGTCCCGCGGCACACACCTACCCGAGATAAAGCCTATCCCCCCCCCCCCCCCCCCCCCGCACCTTCGGATACCAACCAACATATCCAGCCGCTTGTATCAGTAGAAACACCGCCGACTGCAGCGCCACTCGTTTTCCGTTTGATCAAACGAGAAACGAAAAACGAATCGGTTTGGTGTTATCCGTCTTTCGCTGTCGCACATGAAAAACGATTTACGGTTTAGCCCTTGTTTTTCGTTTTTGGTTCTTGGTTTTGATAAACGAAAAACGAAAAGACGGTATATACACGGACCCAGCGCGCTGTTTTTGTCGTAGCGTAACAAGGAATTTTCTGAACCTTTCGGGGGCGCGGTCGCCTCGACCAATCGGAAGACTCAAGGGGCAGAAACCCGAGACGATCCAACAACAGTCACGTGTGCTTTTGTTGATTTCATCGCAGCGCCACCTGACAACGGGCGTGTGTTTCAATGCATTATTTGCATTACTCATCACAGAGCTAAGCGTAGCTCATCTCTAACATTTTAACATGGATTCAACTTATCCGAACATGATATCTATGAATTGGCCTGCCCGCTTTCTCATACTGCTTTCTCATTTGCATTAAACTGTCCATGTGTTTTTCTAAGTGAAAGGTTGCTAACACTCAATTTTTTTCCTCGTTTTTCCGTAATTACTTTTTGTAAAGGACACCTCCTCAATGAATAGTGTACAATCATACTCTTTCCACCTTTCCAAACATCTCTGAAAGAAAACTTTAAATGTATAAGATTATCGTTCTATGAATTTTGAACCCTTGGTGTTACAGCAACATGTGGTTTCAGATACAAAGGCAATTCCTACGGTCACATCGCGATTACCATAAATGAACCTTTCACAGCCATTCTTAATAGCCAACATTTTATTCCAATTTCAATTTAATTCTTCTAAGCAGTAGTCAACCGCCTTGATGCACAATGAACTGGTCAACTATCATGAAACAATTCCAGCGCTCGATGACCAACACTACTACCCCCCCCCCCCCCCCCCCCACCCATGACTACATACACAGACGCATAGATTTCATTCAGCATAGGCATCTGGTAGCTATTGCTATATCAGACTAGTAAGCAGTTGGAGTTTTCCTTTCCTCCATGTCTGAGTGATGGCGCAAGATATTTATTTCATTTTTAAGTATATGAATATCTCATTTTTGGCTTATTCACTATATCAATTGGTCCATTTTTCAAAAATATTGATGGGTTCCCGTTCCTCAATTTGGGTTGAACAAGAGAAGTGTAGGTTTGTTACTCAATTGAGGCTCATCCCTACCCTCTTTCAAGGAGAGAACCCCACCCCCCCCCCCCCCTCCACCCAAATCAACTTTTCAGTCAAAGCTCATTTGCATTCAAAGTTCAACAGGAAGTATAATAAGACGAGAGCAGCTGAATATTTTATTTACGAAACTGCTGATTTAACAGAATACTCCACAGCTACATATAAGCAATTGGGAAAAATATTGGGTAACAATGGTTAACACGTAATTTGTTGACTTTTGTCTTGATGTATCGGAATAACATATAAGGATGTATCAGCTTTTTCTTGTGACATAATATCTACGTTGTTCCAATTCAGCCAGCGAATCAACGCATATGAACATTTAAGTACAAGATAAACAAAAAACCATGCAGCAAGCTACTTAAGCCACGGGATGAATGCCAAAAAAATGAAACCATTTTTTTTTACTGCAAATCCTATTTACATTGATTTCATTAGATAATTTTGCAAATTACATGTGCAACATTTTCATAAAAAATAGACGTACAAAATTTGTCCAACACGTAAAATATACCCCACGACATCACCACCGTTTTAACCAGTTCGTTATAACAATCGGTTTCTAATAGCAATCATAATGTTCAACAAATGTCACATCAATTGCAAATTTATAAAAAAAATACGAAACAATCAACTATATGCAGAGCATTTCCAGGTTATGTTAGAACAGATACTTAATAAAGTGACACAACCCACATCCTTTACTACACCTATACCGTATAATGAATACACATACATTTTTCCAGCCTTCCAACTATATCCACAGTATGGATCAATGTTCTTTTTGGTATGAGAAAGTGCGATTTCAAAGGTTGTTTAGAACTTCTCAGCTTGGTAACCTCCGTTGTCAGCACCAACTTCCATCTTATGAAGTGGGATTTGTCATTGCATTTTGTAGAGGCAGAAAAAGAAAGAAACAGAAATTAGCAAGGAACAAAATGTAATTTTTATCCAACATAGAACAATATATATTTATGTGAAAATTTCACTAAATGAGTGAGTGTGTGTTAGTGAGTGGATGATTGCGAGTGAGTGAGTGAGTGAGTGAGTGAGTGAGTGAGTGAGTGAGTGAGTGAGTGAGTGAGTGAGTGAGTGAGTGAGTGGGCGAGTGAGTGAGTGAGTGAGTGAGCGAGCGAGCGAATGTTTTCATCCGTTTATTCAGTTTATTAAATAATTTGTTGGTCAGTCCTTTAATTTGTCCTTTGGTTCTTTAGTACATTACTTCATCCCTTCATTGCCTGACAAACTTACATTGATATCACTCATGGCGACCTCAGGTCCTCTTTCGTTTCCCTTATCACCCCATGGGTCGACTACATATTGATCAGGCCTCAAATAACGACTCATTAGACGGCGATGTTTGGGCAGAGCAGGTCCCCAGAACTTCGAAGGTCGGATGAGATCCATGCAGTCCTTAAAGAAGACATAATAATAATGAATTATTTTATGAGACAATAAAATATTTATCGACTTTGAAACAGAATCGAAATAGCAACAGAATATTCCCAAAATCATTGACCGAATTCAAAATCATGTATTTTCATTTAATGTCTATGATATAAGCTATTGAAGTAACGTTGACACAAGGTGGTTAAGGCGTCATTATGTGATACTTTAGCGTCGGAAGACCAATACAAATCCTTCTTAAAAAGAAATCAATAGAAGAACTCCAGCATTTGGTTTGTTTGACATATATGGGATGGATAATATTAATATACATACAGAATTGAAATGAATCATAACTTTAAACAGCAAATGTTCAGCTTTCGCGAAGACGTTCGACATTACCATGGTTTAACTAAGAAAAACGTCCCCTACGGTTTTCGAACTCGCAGCCTTCGGGTCGAGAAAAATGAACCTTACCTCTCCCCTCATGAATACTTTAACCACGACAAGAATTATCATGGTGCCGAAGATTCCGACCAGCACTGCAAATGTCATCAGCCATCCCAAAGCATTGGCCCACGTGGGGTAGACGTAATCACCATAAGTCAGCTCGTTATAGTCGTAGAGTGAGTAGCCAGTAATCAACTGTCACAAGCATAAATATCAATAAGTCAGTGCATCGTGCAAGATTCGAATAAAACTGTCTGGTAGATCTTAAGTTTACTTAGTAAAATACGATGCGGATTTCGGAGGTTACGAACAATGTTGATTTCTGAATAAATCAATAATGCTGATTTCGGAGGAAATGAACAACTCACCAGCACAGCGACCGGGGTGAAAACATACCACATGGCACCCCAGTAGTAGTAACAACAGTTCCAAGGGAAACAGCAGCACGGGGTGCTTCCGATCATAATGCGAATATCCTCCTTGTATCGTGGGAATCCTGTTATGAAAGAAACCAAATTTTTGGCTAATTGTTGAGTTGTTGTGAGACAAATATGGTGGCGTTCGCATCGCGTTCAATAGGGAGGTTGTAACGCGATGCTGCAATAACGGGGCCCCAGAAATACTTCACAGCGCCAGGTGGTGGGATCGGAGGGTGCTATGGGGGAAGGGGGCGGGGGATAAATATGATTTCAGGGTGCAACCCTTCAGCGCTTGGAATCATTCGATTCGCATTCCTAGCGTATGTGAAAAAGTGAGACTTACCATAAAAGTAGGCAATGCAGATGCATTCACAGCAGGCTATGACGAGCACGTTCCAACCGCCAGCGTAGTAGTCCATCAATTCTAACAAGAAGATACCACCCTGTGACGGAAAACAACCCTTGCTGTGTTATATACATCTACCAATATCACAAAGCTGTCTTATGTTCCATTCCCATCCCCCATACGCAAATATCCCCATCATCCACCACACAGATCTTCAGTTTCGTGTCTTTTAGTGGGAAGTGACCGCGAATCTGGCGGTTGGATTTTTAGATAGTTGATTCATTCAGTACATGTGTCCGTTATCAACCTTGACCCGGTGTCTTTTAAGACCATGTGATCGTTATATCAAGGAATATATGTCCACCAAACAATGATGTTTGTTTACACAGGTGTTCTTATAATATATATGCAGGTATAAAAGTAACATTACTCACATTGGTCGTTAACGGTAATCCTAAGAGGAATCCGAGAAAACAGGTTCCCACGATGATTGCCCACTTCCTCTTCCTTAGGCTAGGGAACTGGTCCAGGAAGGAAGTAGTCACCGTCTCAACCAGTGCGAACTGCAGCACCACACAGGGATATTGATATGTTTCTCCAAATGTTATAGCAAAACACCAGGATTATTTGGTATTTTGCACATTGAATTAACTTGAAATTACTATAACGTAGGAATCGGTTGTATTGGACGATATGGTATAAATAGTATGAGGCTAAATTTTCCTTTTTTAAAATAATGGATGAAAAAATGATAAGTGAATTAGAAATGAAGTACCTCAGAGTCAAGACCAAGCGTGATCAACATGAGGAAAAACAAGAGGGCCCAGAGCGTAGACACTGGCATACGGGTTACAGCGTCGGGATAGACAACAAACGCAAGTCCCACGCCTGAAATCATAACGTACAATCCCTATTGATCATTTAGAATTTGACTACCACATCATTTCATGTTGAAACGCCTACCAAAATGTCCGTTTATTCAAAACAATATGCCCAATTCATTGTTTATGTTCTATTCTTGTTTATCACGCTTGCTACCACCTTGAATTTTGATTCACTAAATCCTTTCTACCGAATATAAGTTGGCTTGTCTATGTGACAAAAAAAAACCTCACCTCCGTCAGCAACCTCGTCGACAGTCACACCCAAACGATGAGCCAGGAAACCGAGGAAAGAAAAGATGACAAAGCCGGCGAAGAATGAGGTCAGGCAGTTACCGATACTCACAATCAAAGAATCCCTGTAATCAACACATCTCCACATTGAGATAAATATATAACCACCTCGCCATGTTCGGAATTTAAAATGATATTTACTCGCTAAGTTACATGGTTCGTGGTTATCCAATGTCATAGCCCTAGATTATAATACATGGTCTTTAAGCTATGCTCTATGATAACGTATACTTGGTACGTCATTCTTGAATACCAGGTTGAACTAGAAGAGTAAATCTTCATGAACAACATCATCAACATTATCATCATCATCATCGTCATTACGCTTATGAAAGTCCTCATTATTTGTGGTCAATATCATAATCACGATAAACACTATCATAATCATTTATAAGAACACATTAGTGATCATCATCATCATCATCATCATCATCATCATCATCATCATCATCATCATCATCACCTGAGGGTATCATTGTGGAAGCGATTGTAACTAGCCAGAGCAATCAGACCGCCCCACGAATCCGACAAGGAAAAGAAAATCTGAACAGCGGCATCCTTCCATACAGCTGAATCCTTCAGTCGCTCCAGGTCCGGGGTCAAGATGTAGAACTCAATACCCTGTACATTTCAGTCAAAGCAATGTAGGCATTTCTTGAATACTCGAAAATGGAAGTGTCCGTTATATGGAGTTGTACGGCAAATAGAGGTGACCGATATCGAAAGGCATGTCTTTGTAGTGTTGTTTCGATGATCTGATCCTGTATGACTGATGTCCGTTATACTCAGACAACCGTTACATGAAGGTACTGCCAAAGACAGGTTTCACTGCTCTCACCTGGTAGTATCCCTCCAATGTAAGACCACGGATGAGAAGGATGATCAGGACAACGTAAGGGAAAAGAGCTGTAAAGTACACCACCTGCAAAGATAAATGTGCATAATAATCTGAGTGTCTTATTTAACAATCGGGTTTATTTTGATTGTTGTGCGGACGATTGTGATTGTTGTGTGCGGTTGATTGAAAATTGGGGTTTTGATTGAGATAAATGTGATTGCAAAAATGCATTATTAATTTCAACTAAACGGAATAACAATAAACAAATAAACCAGCTACGAGACCCTACTTGTTCAACCTGCTTTTATAAGCATTTTGCCCACCTTGCCAGATGACTTGACGCCCTGGATCAGAGCAGCCCCAACGATGATCCACGCAAACAGGTAACACAGGAGCAACTTCCAACGAATGCCTCCCAAATCATCGATCCCAGTGCTCTCATACCGTCCAGTTACTTCACCACTGCAGCACGGTGTTCAGGTTGTTAAATCAAAACCCAACTTGTAATGTCATACCGTATACATACACATATATTTATGTTACTTTTATATATATATATATATATATATATATATATATATATATATATATATATATATATATATATATATATATATATATATATATATATATATATTTTATATATATATATATGTATATATTATATATATATATATATATATATATATCTATATATATATATATGTATGTATGTTATATATAATATATATATATATATATATATATATGAATATATATGTGTGTATATATATATATATATATATATATATATATACATGTGTGTTTGTTAATACTTATAAATGCACACACTATTTGCTAAATTTAATTAATCTTATATGTTATCAACATCATGAAAGGGAACGAATATCACTTACTAAAAATACTCCTCGCTGGCCAAGACTCTTTTGATACCATTGTCTTTGGCGAGTTCCTCATCAAAGAAGCCGTACACAGATTCAACAGCCCCGGACTTGTTGTAACACACGCCATTTGTGAGGTTGGCTACCAGACCCATAGCTGTGCAGTTTGTTGAACTGGGAAGAGTGCGGACCAAGTCCTCGCAAACTGGAGGCAGAAATAAACGGGAGTGTGTATATGGTTGATGTTATGCAGTACCAGCGAGGTGGGTGTTGGTTGGAGTGTTGGTGATTGTTGTGTTGGTGAGTTGTTGATTGCAATTATTGCTAAATTATTGTTAGTTGGGATTGATGCTCGGTGATTGTGATTGTCGGGTTGTTATTTGTGATTGATATTTGGCGATTATTAAGTTGGTGACCATGATTGATGTTTAGCGACATTAAGTTTAATGATTGGCGATTGATACTGATTGAGCTCCTAGCTACTTACGGTCTGTTGCCCACTTGGGATCACACTTCGCCCAAGGCAGGGTAGACGAGAAGGAGGCAAAGAAATAATATATAGACCAGGCTATGATCATATTGTAGTAGATGCCGACCAGCGCGGATACTACCACCATGCCAACTCCGATTCCTTCACACAAACACATATATGATGGCTCTGGCGATGGTCGTGGGAGAATTACAATATATATGATGCATTAAGCATGCGGACTTGATTGTCTCGCCTTTACACAGCGTTCGATCTGGCTGCGTGCGCAGATAATATAAATACATAATGGCATTTGGATGAAATGGTGACAATATATTGAAGACAAAGCATTTGTGTATATTCTTTTCAATGGGAGCTCCTGATAATGTTGAACAAGAATTTCTGGAGAAATTTGGTTTCAAATGACCACGGTTTACATATAAATTGTGATTAAAAGATTTCAACATATGATCGCCGCCATGTTATTTTTCGTGACGTCACTGGAGTTCAATTCGATTGATTGGTTAATCAACTACTTGGTCTTCAACAGCCAATGGCATCACTATAATTGTCATGACGGCGATCAAAATTGACAATTTAGAATGAGGTAGTCTTTAAAGGTATATTTGTGCCAAACCATATGTTGTTTGTAAAATGAATTCCAGGGAATTATTTCGCTGGTAGCATTTTCATAAGCACATTTAACGAGAGGCCAAGGTATAGTGTTAGACTTCCTTTCAATGTCTTGAATAATATGATAGGATGATAAAATATGATAATGATTTTGAAGACGACAACGATCATAAGGTCAATAATAATGACAATGACGACCACGACGACGATGAGTAGGAAGAAGTCAATAATGATTGTGGTGGTGATGATGATGATGATGATTATGATGATGATAATTGTGATGATAATGATAATGATTTACCTTTGAAGATGGGGACACATTCCCAGCAAGTTAGGGGTCCGGAACTCGTGAACTGTCCGAGCGACAGCTCCATAAAGAAGATGGGGATTCCGACCAGCACCAACATGATGACGTACGGGATAAAGAAAACCGCTAAGATCACACAATCGATCACATGATCACTGCTCGTTATGATCATAACGTCAATGAATACGTTATGATTAATACATAACTTTATGACAGAGGGATTACAGAATCTATATTTATGTGCAAGAAAGGTGAAATCAATATTTACGAGATATCTGATACTTCGCGCTTGGAATTAATAAAGCACTAAAAATAAACATGATGTTGATTTTAGAAACAAGGAAGTGTCAAGAGGTTTAATGCGACTTAGTAATCAAGTGTTTTCTTGAAAACCGAACCAGGTTGACACTCTTTGCCAAAACAAATATAAACTAAAGTCAACGCACGGACATATGTATAAAAAGTAAATTTCCTCTTGAAAAGGAAATGATTCGCTAAAACCCCTCAAATCTCTGACGGATATATTGACTGAAATTTTGAGGACGAGCCTCATTCTCTCAAATCTGACGGATATTCGCACTATGCTGTAGGCTATATCCGCAACTTCATTCAATCAATCGAGAACACTACCAACCCCCTTTCAACCATTCGAAACGCATATCGAAAAATTTACCTCCTCCATTCTTGTAGCAGAGATACGGGAACCTCCATACATTGCCCAGACCAACGGCATATCCCAGACAGGCCAAGAGAAAGTCGAGTCGACCACTCCAGTTGCCTCTCTCTGCGTTCTCGTCCTTCGTGAAATCTGTGGTGAAGTCGTCCTCTTCGTCATCGTCATGCTGAACACAGCAACCCAATTAATGGACATATACATACACTGACTCGTCCACACGATGACTCATCCACACTGACTCATCCACACTGACTCGTCCACACTGACTCGTCCACACTGACTCGTCCACACTGACTCGTCCACACGATGACTCGTCCACACGATGACTCGTCCACACGATGACTCGTCCACACTGACTCGTCCACACTGACTCGTCCACACTGACTCGTCCACACGATGACTGACTCGTCCACACGATGACTCATCCACACTGACTCGTCCACACACGGAGTCATTCACACACTGACGTCGACACACTGACTAATCCACATCGACGCATCCAAACGATGAATCTTCCACACACTGACTCGTCCCGAAACAATCAAATTAATTCATCCTTAATACATCCATCTAAAAATACTGCAGAAATATCTAATGCTTAGCCAACTATTTAGCTTAGTGTAAATTAAAGAAGGTTGATGAAACTTACTACTATGACACCGTTTTTCTGAAACAGACAAAAATGATACTCATCAGTTATAACACATGGTCCACATCATTAAGTGATTTGCCAACGAATCCACATGCATACGTACACATACAAATATGGACATATGTGCATTTAAATATGTACGTACACACACATCATATAAACAAATATATATTTGTGTGTGTGTAACCTCGGTCGGACTTTCCAATCGGAGCGTTGCGCAGACAACCTTTTCTTCTGGACAACTTAACGTGGTGGTGCACTGGGTCGTGACTGAAGGCCGAAGCACCCATTTTGATATCGTTCACAGCTCGATCTGGATATATTATGAATCCGCCCATCAAAAATAACCTTCATAACGCACCACCCAGCCCCACACCCCCAACCACTTCCTAATATAAACACATCACCCCACCAATTACACCCCAGGTCACCTTCTCAACCCGACAGCGCCCTCAAGTCCTCAATCCAATCGTTCTGACGAACAGAGCGCTACCGGAGCGAATAGGCTATCCCCATCCAAAATCAACAACTTCACTGCGACCTTCAAAGCGACCCCTACCGGTGAGATCATAAATAGCTTCGTTTGCAGACGAACTGAGTGCTTCACATCCCCGTGACAAAGATCACAATGAAATGTTGCAATTATGCTGGCGAGCTAGATTTTAAGAACCGTCATTTCAGGTAAAGAAGATTCACTGAGGGTTTGCTTAGTAACTGTGCCCTGCTTTACACCAGCTCATCCACTAAATACCTACGATAACCAAAGCGTTTTCAAATATACAACTGATCATCCAAATACCTATATAAGTTTTTAATAAGACTTGCACTACCTCTTCTTACAGTTCAAACAATCGTTCAACATTCATCGTTAGATCTCTATTTGACTGCACTTAGTTCGTGTCCAGACACATCTGTGAACATAAATTCGATCTTTCATTGATTTCGTATTGTAATTTGGGGCCGGGCTTTTGGTAACCAGGTGTTTATCTAGGCCAGATCATCAAACACGAGACGGTTTTGTCATGCAGGTAGGCAAGTGTTAATGGCACAGGTGAGCTGTTGAGATTTTATGTTGTTATAAGTAAGGGCAGGGTTTGAGGCTGGGAATATTGTAAGAGTTTGATACGGACTTAGGCTAGGCGGAGATTGAAAATAAGTGTGGGGGGGGGGGGTTAAGGCTGGGTGGGGAGTAAAACCACACTTAACATGAGGTGAGAAAGACAACCAACACGGGGTTGGGGATTATGTTGCAAATTAAACCAAAGACTCTCGGATTTCGATGAGGGTTTATGGGTTACCTCAACTCAAAGGTCCATTCGTTTGTCATTGATCCTTACTCTCGGAAGCCTTCATTGGAACCTGAGCGTCTGTGGGGTGTGATAAAAGGCTTGCTAGACAGGGGGTTAGGCTTAGTTGTAAATGGAATTAGCCAATTTACGCCTGGGAATATTCTGTCGTTTGTGCATTTGTTGAGGGTAGTGCGTTCAGGTTGGGATGAATGGTGAATGGGTAAGCTAGACTCAACAAGTAAGCCGACTCGTCACGAATGATTGAGTCCGACATACGCAGTCATGCATAAACCGTGTTTCACAGAGTCGACGCAAACAAACTCGCTGCTTATATTGAATAATGTATTTCTTTTAAGGATACATCGTTTAATCGGTATGAATTATCGTAGGGAATTCAGTCTGCTGAAACGGAAACAAAATCGCAAATGTGGAAAAAAATTGCAGTCCTAATCAGTATACGGCTTCGTTTCATCAGAGTGAATTATAAGGAGGAACATTAGCAAATTCTTGCTTCGTTTTATCAATGTGAATTGCTGTCGGAAATTGCGTGTGAATTTTACCGAAAATAATCGTATATGTTAGAGATAAAATGCTCGTTTTTTTTACAGATACGACTTCGTTTCATCAACGTTAATTATTAGCTTAAACACAAATGTCGATGTATATTTTAGCATACAATCGACACGGAATCGATTGCTATGGGACTAGATTTAAATGGAATAAGGCGTGAATTTCAAGATGTCAGGCTATGCTTTACAAACCCCTGTCTTCTGCGATGGGCAAAATAAACCACTGCTCGAAAGATCCTCTCTTGTGGTTAGACCAATTCTTGGCTAGGAGTCAATTAGTAACGCTTCAGCCGTGTAAACATTTTAATGTACGTTCGAGACAGATAAGAGTTCAATAAAGTAACAGTAGGCGTCCGTGACATGGTTCATATTATCGTGAAGAGTTGAGTTTGGGTAATCAATAAATCGCCGTTTGCCAGGAACGACCCGGGGTGTACCAAATCCAAATCCGAATCGGAATACGCTGTATCTAATTCAGGGCGTGTCGAATTTGAGTTGAGAGTTAAGAATCAAAATTCGTGTGTCGACACAGAATATCAGTGTACCGACACAGAATCACACTGTACCGACACAGAATCAGTGTACCGACACAGAATCACAGTGCACCGTCACAGAATCAAAGTGTATCGAAACAGAATCACAGTGCACCCATGTTAAATCAAAGTGTCGGCACAAATAAGAATAATGTATTCAAAGTGTTTCCATGTTCAAAAACGTGCCCCCCCCCCGTTCAGAATCAAAGTGTCGCCATTCAGAATCGAAGTGTCCCACTTCACTAGCGAAGTGTAATCATTCAGAATCTCGATACATATTCATCGAAGAATATCCACTCAATATGGAAATTCATTCGTTACATGTGCACAAACTTACGTGTTGCAATCACTCTGTCACTTTGTAAATAAACCCCGCCCCATTAAATGATATGACGCATACATACATTGTTACCACACAGCTGCGGTTTTTCAAGTTTATATTTTCGATAAAAATGTTATCCTCTCTCACAAACTGCTCAACAGTTGATGGAATTCTTTTCAGACATTTTGTTTTGATGAATGTCCACACCCTCTATTAATAAGTTTTGTGAGACGAAAAGCCATGAACTCGCAAGCCAGTTAACTGGGGCAATAATCGATAGCTTCTGATAAAAAAACATCTTAAGGCGGCTTGCTGGGTTTCAATATATGATGAGAAAGTGCACTTTACTCAAGCATATCTCTCTGAATGTATGCAAATATATGCGAATGGAGAAAACGGTCAAACTATAAAGTACACGGACAAGTCAGTCGTGAAAGCAATTATGTTAAGTTTGCTTAACTCATGAAAATCCGGCATAACGAAACCGCCGCCGAGCCAAACTGAAAGCATGATTCGTTTAAGTCGATGTCCCCCGAATATGACTCATGAGATAACCTAGCTACAAAATGATATAATTCACACAAATAGCTACCTTTTTACCCATCAATTACACAATATATCTCACCTCCACAGACATTTTTGCCTGGTTTCACGGGCGTAAATTCGAAACGTCTGTCCTGGAATGATTCTTCTAATAAAGTCTACATCAGGCTCGTCAGGAAATGAATATATACAATATTGTCTGGTGGGGCGGGGTGGGGTGGGGTGGGATTTTAGGGAGTTTGTATTCCAAAAAAAAGACAATTAGGTAATTAAGGTTTTCCAAGCGCGCTAGATTGTTCCATGTGGATATGTATCGTTCCCTGTTTGTGCGAAGGATGCTGTTAAAGATAGAAAACAAAAGATAGCCCGTGGACAAGATACGCTTCAATGAATTTAAGTAACCAAAGCCTCAAATTGCTTGCAGCTTTAACAGATCCCCAAGTTGGTCAACGGGTACTTTCTCAGAGTGGGGGGGGGGGGGGGGGGAGGGGTGGCGAGGGGCTGCCTTGGATGGTGTTTCACCTTTAACGAATTTATTGTTATGGAATGGACCCAACCTGCTCCACCTACATTCCTTTCAGACTACCCAACCCTCATCTCTGGACATCAAACTTCGGAGGAAACAAAGGGACAAAGGATTGTGGTCTCGTGGGGGTAACCAACAGGGTGGACAGGGTAGTGGGTAGGGGGTGAGGGGCTGGCGGCGAACTTTGGTATGCTCAACACAGCACCCATAAGGCTACAAAGTGTGACGTACATCGCTGGTAACTGGCTCCTTAACATATTTTTGCTGTAGCATTCTTGTCATTGTCAAGCAGGCAATATCTTGGCGACCACTAGCAGGATGAATATCAAACTTCCATGGTTATGAGAGAATCACTGGGGTTATAACATATAAAAGGGGCCCTGGATGAATGCGTGATCGGGTTCAAGGCCACGCTGATTAGAGACAGCCAAGCTTGTGGTTTCTGTCTACCTACTGAAGCGAACCACGCCCCCTCCACCGCCCTCTACCGCCATCACCACCCCACCTATCTCCATGCGTGGGCGGTTTTCGTCATTTCTAACGGCAAGACGCTCCTGCTTCCAAGTCTGTGTTTCATGACATCTTACGTAAGAATTCCACATTTCGATACTGTAAACTGTCATATAAGCTCGATACTTCGCGGCTCAGAATAGCTCGCTCTCTTGCTGCGGGGTGCGCCTAATTTATTCCCCAGTCAGTTGCAAAACATAGCATATTGACACGGCAGTGTATGTTTATTGACGTTCCCTGTATAGCAATCCATTACAAATGTAAAATTTACTAAATATTCTCATTCGACCGAAGTGCTTTAAAGGTTCATGATGGTTTTTGCTAAAGACTACTTCGAGCCACGATATGGGTTGTCTGGATGCTCTCGGTTTAAACAAATAGTAATAAGGTCGATGTTCCTTTAAAGCCTCTGTTACCATGGCCCGAAATGAATCAGTTTTTGTTGGCCACACACTGGCGACGCACAAAACAACAAAAAATGCACGCACACAGGCCGCAGTTATCTTCTAAATTACAGAAACCCTGTTTGCATCTTCTAGAAGATATCTGTGACCGGGCCAATGCTAATTCTTCTGTGAGTGGTGTGTGTGTGTGTGTGTGTGTGTGTGTGTGTGTGTGTGTGTGTGTGTGTGTGTGTGTGTGTGTGTGTGTGTGTGTGTGTGTGTGTGTGTGTGTGTGTGTGTGTGTGTGTGTGTGTGTAGGTGTGTAGGTGTGTAGGTGTGTGTAGGTGTGTGTAGGTGTGTGTAGGTATGTGTGTGTGTGGGGGGGGTGGGGGGGTGGGGGGGGCGGGGGATGTGAGACAATCAATCAAGAGTATTTTCGGATTATTCCCACGAAGATAAAGCTCAAGATTACCCACGGGAAAAATGCAATGCTTTCTTTAACATCTAACGGATACTAATTACGTCATGCTTCGAGGTCATTTATTGTAATTGTACTCATAAAGGCTGGACAGTCTACTTCTTGAATCAAACTCTCTGGCGAACTATCCATAATATTTCAGCCATTTGTGACGCGTGTCCCACGGCAGGAATCGCAAAACCAGGCCTAGGCCAACAGATACAAATTCCACGTTTCTCGTTAATTCGATTACAGGTCCTCTTTTCGGTTTTTAGATATGACTGCGCTTTAAGTAAACAGAGTTTGTCACAAAATGTGGAAGTGTTTGCTTGTTATTATAAGTTACAAGTTTGTGATTTAAGAGTTAGCTGGTATATTAGATCCAAACCAACAATGGACGCGCTGTAATTGATTATCTGAAAACTAATCGGGATTGGTATCATGGTTTGCTAATTATCAAATAAGGTACAGATTTATTATTTAATGGCTGATTGCAGACATGATGAATTCATGATGAAAGCCGCAGGTACTCGGATTCTGTTGTCAGGATTCTGGGTGTGATTGGGATTCCGAGAAATACTTGGATTCCGAGCGCATATTCTGAGCACTATGAAGAAAAAATGATTTAGTATGACGTTTCGTTTACCTTCACTGGCGTGCCACTAACTCCATAGCGCGTGTGGTTGGGTTCTTGAGACTCGAGCTGGGTTGAGAGACGATTCACTTGGCGAGTAAGATCGTCGATTTTTTTCTCCAGGAAGTGAGAATCTTGCGACATGTTTGGACCGGAAACAGTTGTTCTGTCTCCCTGATCGTCCACTGCAATAAATACATCGAAATATATCATTGCGGTTCAAGAAATCGACACTCTGGTGAGTTTAAGAAAAAAAAATGGACAGTCAGGGTTTTTTTAAGTGAAACGAATACTTGGAGTTTGAGATATTAAATGAATAACAACGATTCAGTAGTGGAATGTGTTATTAAAGACTAAGGGTGGAAATTAATAACGAGGATTTTTAGAACTGTAAATAATTGATGGAGTTTAAGTGGTGAATAAATTACAATTGTACAAGAAGTGAAATGGATAGTAAGGGTTTAAAAATTAAATGAAGAGAAGGGGTCAATGATGGTTCGAACATCAGACAGGGCTTAAGAAATGAAATGATTAGTTGGGTTTAAAAGCAATCTCAGTGGTTTTCACTACTGCATTCACCAGGCAAAGTAATAAGCGAATCAAGTTTATTTCTCCTGCGGCCACTTGTGCGATAATTCTTTACTGAGTCGTTTGTATATACATATAGTGCCTTTCCACCGATAGCAAAAACACCATGTTGACACAGTCTCGAGGCTTTTTGATGTTACCTAATACTTCACACGCCTCGTGTTATTGCCAGTGGGTTGAGCACATTGGGGTCAAGCGGTCAGAGGTTCTGGTCGCTGGGCTGTTTACCTGTCAATTTGACGAAGTGTCCTAGAATGGATATCAAATAATTTAAGCAAACGCGACTTTTGAGAGGGGCATGCAGAGCTCGAAATGACGGTCGTCCGTTCGCCAGAAAAACTTTTGACTGACGCGACTGCAAGAAAGGAATAAGCGCATCGTAAAAACACAAACAATCGTCTTTGGGTGACCGATTTCATTTCCCGCATATTTGCGATTATCTGGCAAGTTCTTGTGCTTTGTAATTTGTAAACATTGATGATGTAGTGAATCTGAGAGCGGGCATTTGTCAGGTGGCATTTATCCGGTGGTTGTCTCAATTTGAGTTGAAGATTACGGTTGTCAGCACCTCATATCTAACGCTTAAACGATTCACAACAATAGGGGGTCTATGCAATCTCATGAAAAAAATGCAAAATTTCATCTTAATGAGATTTGGAGAACGGGGTGTTACGTGAGGGTGAGGGAGATAAGTTGGTGACCAACACAGGCACTCGAGTCATAAAACGCCCCTCCTTCTAGAAGCCAGAGAGGAGGGGCGCTTTATTATTAGAGTGCCTGAGGTGCCAAACTGAACAGTTGGGAAATATTTACCATCCAGTATTCTGCTTCCTTCGAAATCTAATCAGATCTTGCCGGCGTTTTATCTAAGTATATACACCAACGCGCCCGATTCAAGACAAGACTGGTCTCCTTAAAAAGAGCTCTCGTCACCTCATTAAGAAAGGATTAAAACCCCAATCACTCACAAATATAAAATATGCACTTTATCAACTGAAATGATCTCCTCTTACCTTCTATAAACACCATATGAAATTAATGGTATCCTTATATATGTGTCTTTGATGTTGGGGAGCAAATGAACGAGACTCCCGCAAGATCGGACGGCTCTTTCAATACTGACTCAAGCTAACTCTGTGGGAGCGGAATAGTTGTCTCGTTTCGCACCATTGCACCGACTGAAAGCGTTCCTGGCTGGTCTTCGCCTATCGCAGACCCCAAGAGGAACCAAAGAAGGAGTTTGGGTGACGAAGTTTGGAGCGGGTGAGTTCGTGAGATATTTACCTTGGGTCACGTGGGTTGAAGCTCAAGTTCACTGCTTGCGGAGCATTTCAGTAGAAGCGAATATCCATTGGTGGCTGTCAACCGTTTCACTATTCATGATTGGTTAGACCCACACTCTGTTTATCCCCCAAAGTTGCATTCTGATGAATTAAGCCTTTTAATTATAGGTAAAAGAGCAGGTATATGTTTATAAACTCAATGAAAAATGTCACATTTCGTAGGCGGTTATTTGATCAGCGAGGTGTTTACACTCTGCCGTTTTAAGGCAAAGATATTTTAAATTGAATCCGGTTTGGGCAGATTTATTGGTGACGGACATAAACGGACGCGAAGTTACTATTTCCAGACATATGCACATTTTTCTTTGGAATGAAGGCCGAATGTCTTGAAGAATAGAGCATGAAAGAATGAAATCATTTAAGCTTGGCGAGTCATAGAAATAGAGGGTTGCATAAACACTGTGTAACCAGACTTAAAGATCGAGGCGTTCAGTGGTGCTGGCAGTAAACGTTGTTACTACTAGGCGTGCGTTGAGAGGGAGGGTGGTTGGGAGGGGGTTGATTTGAAGGTTTGTGGGGGAGGGGTCGGTCGTTAATGGATTCGAGACGGGTTCAATGGGATGTTTCGCGACTTCGCAAATAACCATGTTGAGTTAAAGTGGTGTCGTAGCTATTCCTAAATAGATAAGAGAGCCCAATGGCATCGCGCTGGACCTACGTCCCGGTAGTGTGGGGTTTGCAGCCCGGCCTGGGCAACGGGTTTGTGCCACTGGACACTGGCGCTTCAGGAGAGCTGTCCAAGCATCACAATCATCCTCACCCATCATCGTCGGATTATCCCATCATTGTTGAAAGTAATGTAAAAGCTCATTAGTTCCATTAGCTATGTCACTCAGGTAGATGTGTTGGACACATTGCTTGCACAACTATTAAAGAAACACATACTGATATGTTCACAATCATAGTTTGAAATCAACAGGACGATGTGAATCGTAGTAAAGATATGATCCATTTTCGACCCGACATGATTTGTTTGTGTGATTGTGTTTACATGCACGTGTACCCTATGACTCATGAGGCTTGCTTAGATAACAAGATACACCCATGACAAGAGCAACTCCCAACGCCTTTAAGAGATCATTGAAAATCCATATTTCTCTACTTTCTTTCAAGTGGGATATCTCGGGACAAAATCTTAAGAATGTTGTTTTCACGCAGCCTGGTTGCTGTTGACGTGGGTCTTCAGGGGATATTTGAGATCAGGACTATATTTCTTAGCGCGGCGCATTGCGAGCGCTGATCAAGTTAAAGGGCCAAATCGTTCATATTGATAATCAAGATTACCTATTTATGTGCGACGAAATGTTACCCTAAGTCACAAATTGTCAATTATTTGAAGTCAACGCCAGATTTCTCTCCATGAATCACAACTCATGAAAACAATTTGGTCAAAATATTTTTGTGCGGCTTGAACCTACTTGTAGAGCGTTAAAATCCAACGCGGATTTCTGCCTTCCAAGCTCATTCTATACATCAACCCGAATGCCCACCTGAATAAATTATGATAACAGATTAGTCCAGATTGAAGATAAAAGGTACTAATTGACAAGGGACAGACGACGAACGTTTGAAAATTCCCTAATGATGTTGTCATCCTCTCGTAACTTTAAGTGCCTAACAAATCGATATGCGACACAATTGTTTGCATAAGGTCTTAACTACGTCTAACAATACAGGTTCGACTTAAATCTCACGCGAATCGGGTTTGGATCGAGTTGCTTTATCATGGCAAGAGCGATATCGATTTTTCGGGTAGATACTACATGGCTTGGTAGGGAATTTTGTTTGACTTGACCAATAAAAAGGGCGATTTGGGGCAAGGATTGGTAAATAGTTGGCGGGGTTTGGTTCAGTGTAGGATTGGAGGTTCAGTGTATGGTTGGAGGTTCAGTGTAGGGTTCGAGTTTTAGTGTATGGTTGGAGGTTCAGTGTAGGGTTGGAGGTTCAGGGTTGGAGGTTCAGTGTTTGGTTGGAGGTTCAGTGTATGGTTGGAGGTTCAGTGTTTGGTTGGAGGTTCAGTGTAGGGTTAGAGGTTCAGTGTAGGGTTAGAAGTTCAGTGTAGGGTTGGAGGTTCTGTGTATGGTTGGAGGTTCAGTGTATGGTTGGAGGTTCAGTGTTTGGTTGGAGGTTCAGTGTAGGGTTGGAGGTTCAGTGTAGGGTTGGAGGTTCAGTGTATGGTCGGAGGTTCAGAGTAGGGTTGGAGGTTCAGTGTATGGTTGGAGGTTCATGGTTGGAGGTTCTGTGTATGGTTGGAGGTTCTGTGTTTGGTTGGAGGTTCAGTGTAGGGTTGGAGGTTCAGTGTAGGGTTGGAGGGTAGGGTTGGAGGTTCAGTGTTGGAGTTCAGTGTAGGTTCAGGTAGGGTTGGAGGTTCAGTGTATGGTTGGTTAGAGGTGGAGGTGTAGGGTTGGAGGTTCAGTGTAGGGTTAGGGTTCAGTGTATGGTTGTAGGTGGAGGTGTGTATGGTTGGAGGTTCAGTGAGGGGTTCAGTGTATGGTTGGAGGTTCAGTGTATGGTTGGAGGTTCAGTGTAGGGTTGGAGGTTCAGTGTAGGGTTGGAGGTTCAGTGTATGGTTGGAGGTTCAGTGTAGGGTTGGAGGTTCAGTGTATGGTTGGAGGTTCAGTGTATGGTCAGTGTAGGGTTGGAGGTTCAGTGTATGGTTCAGGATGGTTTGTATGGTTGGAGGTTCAGTGTAGGGTTGGAGGTTCAGTGTATGGTTGGAGGTTCAGTGTAGGGTTGGATGTTCAGAGTAGGGTTGGAGGTTCAGTGTATGGTTTGAGATTCAGTGTAGGGTTGGAGGTTCAGTGTAGAGTTCGAGTTTTAGAGTATGGTTGGAGGTTCAGTGTTGGAGGTTCAGTGTGTTGGAGGTTCAGTGTATGGTTGGTTCAGTGTAGGGTTGGAGGGTTGGAGAGGTTCTGTGGTGGAGGTTCAGTGTTGGAGGTTCAGTGTAGGGTTGGAGGTTCAGTGTATGGGTTGGAGGTTCAGTGTATGGTTGGAGGAGTGTGTTGGAGGTTCAGTGTATGGTTGGAGGTTCAGTGTAGGGTTGGAGGTTCAGTGTATGGTTGGAGGTTCAGTGTATGGTTGGAGGTTCAGTGTATGGTTAGATGATCAGTGTATGGTTGGTGGTTCAGTTTATGGTTGGAGGTTCAGTATATGGTTGACGGTTCGTAGTGTGTCGGAGGTTTTGTGAGGGTTCAGTTGTATGGTTGGTGGTTCACTGTATGGTTGGACGTTCAGTGTATGGTTGAAGGTTCAGTGTATGGTTGGAGGTTCTATGTATGGTTAGTGGTTCAGTGTATGGATGGAGGTTCAGTGTAGGGTTGGAGGTTCAGTGTAGGGTTGGAAGTTCAGTGTAGTAGGGTGGAGGTTGTGGTTGGTTGGAGGTTCAGTGTATGGTTAGAGGTTCAGTGTAGGGTTGGAAGTTCAGTGTATGGTTGGAGGTTCAGTGTATGGTTGGAGGTTTGTAGGGTTGAAGGTGTAGTGTTAGTGGGTGGTTCAGTGTAGGGTTGGAGGTTCAGTGTGAGTTGGAGGTTCAGTGAAGGATTGTTGGAGGTTCAGTGTATGGTTGGAGGTTCAGTGTAGGGTTGGAGGTTCAGTGTAGGGTTGGAGGTTCAGTGTAGGGTTGGAGGGTAGGATTGGAGGTTCAGTGTAGTGTTGGGGTTGGTGTGTTGGAGTTTCAGTGTTTGGTTGGAGGTTCAGTGTAGGGTTAGAGGTTCAGTGTATGGTTGGTGGTTCAGTGTATGGTTGGAGGAGGATTGGAGGTCAGTGTATGGTGGAGGTTCGGTGTTGGAGGTTCAGTGTGTATGGGTTGGAGGGTGTAGGACTGGGTTCAGTGAATGGTTGGAGGGTGTATGGTTGGAGGTTCAGTGTATGGTTGGATGTTCAGTGTATGGTTGGAGGTTCAGTGTATGGTTGGAGGTTGTGTAGGTTTCAGTGTATAGGGTTGGAGGTTCAGTGTGGTTGGAGGTTCAGTGTAGGGTTGGAGGTTCAGTGTATGGTTGGAGGTTCAGTGTATGGTTAGATGTTTGGTTGGAGGTTCAGTGTATGGTTGGAGGTTCGGTATAGGGTTAAAGGTTTTGGAGGTTCAGTGTATGGTTGGAGGTTCAGTGTATGGTTGGAGGTTCAGTGTATGGTTGGAGGTTGGAGGTTCAGTGTATGGTTGGGGTTGTATGGTTGGAGGTTCAGTTGGGGTTTGGAGTTCAGTGTAGGGTTGGAGGTTCAGTGTAGGGTTGGAGGTTCAGTGTAGGGTTGGAGGTTCAGTGTATGGTTGGAGGTTCAGTGTATGGTTGGAGGTTCAGTGTTTGGTTGGAGGTTCAGTGTAGGGTTGGAGGTTCAGTGTAGGGTTGGAGGTTCAGTGTTGGAGGTTCAGTGTAGGGTTGGAGGTTCAGTGTAGGGTTGTGTAGGGTTCGAGGTTCAGTGTATGGTTGGAGGGGTGGAGGTTCAGTGTAGGGTTGGAGGTTTCAGTTTGTAGGTCAGTGTATGGTTGGAGTTCATGGTTGGAGGTTCTGTGTCAGGTTGGTTGGTGGTTTCAGTGTATGGTTGGAGGTGTATGGTTGTGTATGGTTGGTAGGTTTCAGTGTTGGGTTGGAGGTTCAGTGTAGGGTTGGAGGTTCAGTGTATGGAGGTTCAGTGTTGGTTGGAGGTTCAGTGTATGGTTGGAGGTTTGGTGGTTGGGTTCAGTGTATGGTTGGAGGTTCATTGTGTTGGAGGTTTTGGTTCAAGTTAGATGTTCGTGATGGTTGGTGGTTCACTGTATGGTTGGAGTGTATGGTTGGGTTCAGTGAGGTTCAGTGTATGGTTGGAGGTTCAGTGTAGGGTTGGATGTTCAGAGTAGGGTTGGAGGTTCAGTGTATGGTTTGAGATTCAGTGTAGGGTTGGAGGTTCAGTGTAGAGTTCGAGTTTTAGAGTATGGTTGGAGGTTCAGTGTATGGTTGGTTCAGTGTATGGTTGGAGGTTCAGGGTTGGAGGTTCTGTGTTTGGTTGGAGGTTCAGTGTAGGGTTGGAGGTTCAGTGTATGGCTGGAGGTTCAGTGTAGGATTGGAGGTTCAGTGTATGGTTGGAGGTTCGGTGTAGGGCTGGAGGTTCAGTGTATGGTTGGAGGTTCAGTGTATGGTTGGAGGTTCAGTGTATGGTTAGATGATCAGTGTATGGTTGGTGGTTCAGTTTATGGTTGGAGGTTCAGTATATGGTTGACGGTTCCGTATTGTGTCGGAGGTTTTGTGTAGGGTTCGAGTTTCGTGTATGGTTGGTGGTTCACTGTATGGTTGGACGTTCAGTGTATGGTTGAAGGTTCAGTGTATGGTTGGAGGTTCTATGTATGGTTAGTGGTTCAGTGTATGGATGGAGGTTCAGTGTAGGGTTGGAGGTTCAGTGTAGGGTTGGAAGTTCAGTGTATGGTCTAGGGTTGGAGGTTCTGTGTATAGTTGGAGGTTCAGTGTATGGTTAGAGGTTCAGTGTAGGGTTGGAAGTTCAGTGTATGGTTGGAGGTTCAGTGTATGGTTGGAGGTTCAGTGTAGGGTTGAAGGTGTAGTGTATAGTTGGTGGTTCAGTGTAGGGTTGGAGGTTCAGTGTGAGGTTGGAGGTTCAGTGAAGGATTGGAGGTTCGGTGTAGGGTTGGAGGTTCAGTGTATGGTTGGAGGTTCAGTGTAGGGTTGGAGGTTCAGTGTAGGGTTGGAGGTTCAGTGTAGGGTTGGAGGTTCAGTCTAGGATTGGAGGTTCAGTGTAGTGTTGGAGGTAAAGTGTATGGTTGGAGTTTCAGTGTTTGGTTGGAGGTTCGGTGTAGGGTTAGAGGTTCAGTGTATGGTTGGTGGTTCAGTGTATGGTTGGAGGTTTAGTGTAGGATTGGAGGTTCAGTGTATGGCTGGAGGTTCGGTGTAGGGCTGGTGGTTCAGTGTATGGTTGGAGGTTCTGTGTATGGTTGGAGGTTCATTGTAGGGTTGGAGGTTCAGTGTATGGTTAGAGGTTCAGTGTATGGTTAGATGTTCAGTGTATGGTTGGAGGTTCAGTGTAGGGTTGGAGGTTCGGTATAGGGTTAAAGGTTTGGTGTATGGTTGGAGGTTCAGTGTATGGTTAGAGGTTCAGTGTATGGTTGGCGGTTCCGTATTGTGTTGGAGGTTTTGTGTAGGGTTCGAGTTTCGTGTATGGTTGGTGGTTCTCTGTATGGCTGGAAGTTCAGTGTATGGTTGAAGGTTCAGTGTATGGTTGGAGGTTCAGGGTATGGTTAGTGGTTCAGTGTAGGGTTGGAGGTTCAGTGTAGGGTTAGAGATTCAGTGTAGGATTGGAGGTTCAGTGTAGGGTTGGAGGTTCGGTGTAGGGTTGGAGGTTCGGTGTAGGGTTGGAGGTTCGGTGTTGGGTTGGAGGTTCAGTGTATGGTTAGAGGTTCAGTGTAGGGTTCATTGTTCAGTGTATAGTTCGCCTTTCAGTGTATAGTTCGAGGTGCCGTGTATGGTCCGAGGTTCAGTGTATGTTTCAATGTTCAATGTATGTTTCGAGGTTCAGTGTAAATTGAAAACCCTATGTTTTGACTCGTGTTTCAATGTATGACTCGATGTTCAATACAAATGGTTCTACGTTCAGCTGAAATTTAGAACATAGATAAGCAGCAATACAATATGGACGCATTCAAATTCATACCATATATAAGGGATTTCTGGAACAGAATCGTTTTATAGAGCAGAACGCGCTTAACAACAACACTTTTGAACAATTTCATAGAACTATTTACAAATCAGTGTATTATTCCGCTATTGTGAATTGGCTTTGTGTGACTTCCGGTTCGAAATGTTTCTACTTTTATCGCAGTGATTTTTTCCTTCCGTCACATAACATTTTTTTTGCAAGTGTATAAATTAGTAATGTCAAGTAGATAAACCAAATACATCCGGCGTAGGAAACGTTGAATATGATTAACTTGGGGTTATGTTTCCATTACCTGATAATAAAAAATTACAAAACATTACAATTCGGTTCAAATTACGCGTTTACAATGTGCATATGTAACAGTGTTTATACCATGTGGGTACTATGTATACTTCGATGTTTATATATACATAAGTGCTTGAGGACGGGTGCTATGTGGATTGGATTGTTATCCAGTTCGTCTTATCTTTTACATCATTATTATAATCTTCATCATCATCATCATCATAACCATCATCATTGTCATCAACTGAATCATGTGTTCACCTTTTTATTAGCATTGTCTTTGTCGGGTTCATTCATCATTATCATCGTCATCATTATCATCGTCATCATTATCATCGTCGTCGTCACTAAATATGAGGTATTGGTTGCGCATCAATCATTTATCTTATCTCGGCTTTTATTCTATCTGAACTAAGGTCCTATTATGTGGTCCCGTTTGTACTTCCTGTTCCAATAAAATTTTGTCATAAATTCGCCATCTTATTTAAGTAGATGGTAAATCATACACTTCGTATGCCGTCTTAAGAATGAACTCACGATTCTGCTGCTCGCGTGATGACGTCATAACTTCTCATAGTCTGGATTGCTGCCGTCGTCATTATCATCGTCATTATCATCGTCATCAATATGATCGTCGTCATCAATACCATTGTTGTCTTCATCATCATATCATTCTTATCATCATCATTATCATTGTCGAAATCACCCTTCTCACAGTACATGAACTCTTTGTTGATGCGAGTAAATACGCTAGCTCCACATTAAACTTGAGCAAGCAATTCGAATGCCAAGGATTCAACATGACCCACGTAAGCCAATAAATGCAATGGTTACTTCGAACAGATGAGGGGTTTGAGATATAATAAGGGTTGACTCGTAATTAGAGGGCAGTGAGTTTGAATGTGCAAAGGGGTGGCAATATTTCAATGATTGTCCCAAATCTCACGAGCCTCTTGGACTCGAAGCCTTGAGGTTGCGGGTTCGATTCGGCTGTGCGGAGTTAGTCGGGCGATGGAGCCTTACATTAGAGAGTTTTATCATTATCATCTTAAGCTGTCTCGATACCTGTCAAAATGAAACAGTCGTCCAGTTTGAAATACAAATATGTCAGCACCATGCCAAATTGGGATCGCATAATAAGCCAGTACACAAATTCTGCAATTTATTTCAGGTCTGCTAACCCATGGTTGTAAAATAACATAAAGAACCAATCCTACAAAAACTATCATAGCTATCAAACTCACTATTTCTTCTCATTCTACCTCACTTGCCCCACCTACCTAACCTGCCTACTCACTCAACCTAACATGTCATAGTTATCTTACATACCTAACTTATCGGCCTAACATATCCAACTACCTACGAAACCAATTACCCGACCTGACTACCTACCCTACACAATTTCACTACCTAACCTACTACCTGCCTGCCTGCCGAACGACCGACCTACCGACCGACCCACTGTGGAGTGGAAATACGTCTGAAATACTAAACCGGCTCTTCTTGATTCCACAGGACATTCGGATAAATCCACAAAAACTCGAATCTCGATTGAATTTTTTTAACAAGGAATGCGATGAATGCTGTATGTGCCTACTAAAGGTACGGTTTTGATGCACTAGAAAGTGGAATGTTTAGTGACACGCGTGCATTTTTGTATTAAATTGTTTAAGTTTTAGAAAAACGAGGTGAGAATGTTATCATAACGATACCTGCGCTTCTGATCATAACGGCCCGGCCTCTCTCGAGCTGATTGTTATTTCTATGAAATAAACATTTACCTTTTTTTATTTAAAGCACCAGACACTATACTTATGCGGTTACGAATCAAATTGTTCAAGAATACATAGTAATTTTTTCTTTGTCGAAAACATAATGCAATCATATTTAGCGCGTTAATCTGTCATGGATGCGAACAGAACGAGAAACTATTGACGCTCGGATTCCGATGCTAGGATTACCCCAAAGATGGTGAAATCAATATCTTGTTAATTTGTTGTAATTTGAATCACCTGGCGTGCATAAATGATCCACGCGTGTATTCGAATACGCGGATCTCAGACTGGGCATTTACTATTTTCGATAATTTAACTGGTGTCGAATAAATAACCTAGTATTATATCGACAAACGGTATTAAAAGGCACACTTAAATTTATTTTATATGTTGTCGCGTTCCCTAATAAAGAGCATGTACTTAAAATATAGTTAGTGAAAGAAGAAGATTCTGAACAAACGACATATTTAATTCTAGAGGTAACTGCACAAAACACGAATCTGTAAAGTAGAGGTAGTGAATCATAATGTTACAATATTCATTTGCAAATATTATTTTCAACGCTCTATGACTTATCAGACTATATCCCCCATCTGGCGAGTTGAGACCCTCATACCTGCATGCAAACATTTCTAAGCTACACCGTCTAACAGAATATAAACAGAGGACGCCGAAACCACATGTTATCTGCGGTAGTGGTAACTGGATGGTGATGTCAAAGTGGATTAGACAGTTAGATGCTTTCATCTTGAATGGGATAAGATAGCGATAAGATAACCTCAAGCATATCACTGATTGTGTGTCGCAAATGCTGTATCGGTATGTATGTGAAGGGCGGAGCATATTTAGAGTGCTTTTTGATAGATATTTCGATAATGATCTTTAGTTTTACTACAGTGCTACACCGTACACGGTTTGCTGATGATTCTGTATGACTATGAGCGATGAAGTTACTGTTGTTATTGTTCGTAGAGATATATGTTTATTGTGTATGAGGGTTGCTCATTAAAAATTAAATATTTTAACGACCTGAGTGATTGACATTGATCCTGTTGTGAAGTGTAGGTGGTTTTAAACGGACACTGATTGTCAGATTTATCATCAGATGTATGAAATTATTGCCGATATCATCTGGATATTTGTATACGGCTTTGCCCTCATTGATGCTTGTAAGTTACGTACTTACTTAGCCGCGTAATATTCTTTTATTTGTCTGTATCCCTAAAGGATGTCCTTGACTTTAAAAGTGATTAATTTTAGATTATTTTCAGAAGCTTGGGTAGGTGTTTCATTAATTAATTGAATGGCTACTGACTACGACTTGAAAAAAAATAATATTGATGCTTCTCCTTACTCCTAGTACCACCGATTGACTTGTGATTATTGTTTCATGCAGGATTGATGCGGATTAAACTCAATGGTTGATCAGTACATATTTGGTATAAACAACATTTCCTCTGTGACATGTGGAGGCCTTTTATGTGCTTTGCTACCTGCATCAGAAGTAGCAATACAGTTTAAAGCATTATAGTTAACACTGGTGTAAAAGTCAGGATATCTTTTGATCTTGCTGCATACATCTGCATTCAATATGGCTTCACCGGTTGAGAAAGGATTCCATATCCTTGATTACATAATCTTCGGAGCTGTTTTATTAACTTCCACCGGGATTGGATTGTACCATGCGTTCTCTGGTGGAAAACAGAGAACCACAAAGGAATATCTCACAGGGAATCGTAATCTGAAGACAATTCCGGTAGCATTGTCGATATTGGTGTCGTTTGTGAGTGCTATATTGGTGCTCGGAACTCCAGCAGAGATGTATACAAGGGGGACACAGTTGACGATGAGGACATTGGGTTACTGTATTGCGTGTGTCATATCAAGCCTCCTCTTCGTTCCTCTGTTCTTCTCTCTCAAAGCTACATCTTCTTTTGAGGTATGTTATAATTACATTCATGCTTCCAACATCAACATTTAAGTTTTATTTAGTTATTGATGACTAATTATCAATGTTATTTTGATACAATTTGGTTATTTATCCCTCCTATTTTGATACAGCTCAGGTTTCCAATGATAGAGGTCCACTAATTCTGAGCACTATGGCCTTAGGAAGATATAATGGGGACAACACCTTGTATTGTTTAGTTTAAACTGTGTGTGCATGAAATTAGACAGCCCATAGTCCGTTCATTCAAACACTCCAATGATTCCCATGAGTTAGTAAAGAATTCAATATGTAACTGCTTAGACCACCTGTCTATCCGGCCGGTGATATTCAGTTTTGTCTCGAAGGCTGCAAGAATAAGCGTAATTTTGTCAGGATGTGATTTACATATGTTAGAATGGTTTGTATGAACATTTGTCAACTCCCGGGATTGTGTTTGGGTAATGATGGGCAAGCAATATTTACATTGTTCTTATATTCTGCACTCCACGTCTCATTTGTTTGTACTGTTAGTATCAGGTTAAATACTTTACAAAATGTTAAAATACAGTACTTCATTCATTTACTCAAGCACTGTAGTGACATTAATTGCTGGGCAAGCCCTATGTCTTATACCTAGTGATGATAAAATGTTGCTGGATTGTGTCTTGAAATCAAATTAGAAGATGTATATTCAATATGGTCTAAGATTTATAATTTTATGAAGCTCTAACAAATGATGATTTACATTATTTGCAGTATCTGGAAAAGAGGTTTCAATCGAAGACTGTGCGCCTTATTGGGACTATCAGTATGCTGGTTGGAAATGTAATTATGCCAGTTTCATAAAAAATTTCCAATTTTTACATAGGTGAAAAGTACTTCATGATATTAGAGAGTAATATGTTGTTATCATCATTATCACAATCATTGTAGGCATCATTGTTGTCATAATCGTTGTCATCATCATCAGGACAGGATATTAAGGCCAAAAACCTACTTCCCGTAGTACAGGTAACAATCTTAAACCACTTACCAGAATACCAAAACCACTTGCCCGAAAAACTGAACGAATCGAAACATTAATAAGGTTTATTAAAATACACCAAATATGTTGCATAAAAGAAAATTGTTCTGAGACTATGCACAAGACTGTGCCCTAATTTGAATCCCGATGCAGCTGTTACACATTGGGTTGAAGCCTGGATGTCTTGGCTTTTGGCCTGAATTCAGCCAATGGTCAACAGCATCTTCATCAACATTGATTTCCCACCCCCCACATTTATATCAGAAGGCAGCTGCTTATTCAGGGCAAACTTATCTATTCACCTTTGCAGGCACCATATAACACATCAGTATTGGTGTGCCGTTAAAACCTATACTTACTTACTTACCTACTCGTCCATCACCATTCGATATCACCTTGTTGTTGAAAGTGACGTAAAACCTCAGTATAAACATCTTCATCTTTATCATCATCGTCATCATCATATTATCCATTATCTTTGTCATTGTCATCATCATCATCAGTTGTCATTTTGGTCATGAATATCATTGTCATTGTCTCATGTCAAAATAATCACCATGAGCTTTGTCGCCACCATCCCAATAGTCAGTGATCATCATTGCCTGTGTTGCCATCATCACCATTGTCACCAAAATCAGCAATTATTGATCAAACTCTTTGATTCACACCTGCTGTAAATAATAATGGTTTTCTTGCAGGTATTTTACATGGGACTCGTAATGTATACTCCATCAACAGCACTGGAAGCAGGTGTGTTTGAAGTTTGTATGCACTCCTAGTGACATTACACTAGAATTTATTGCGTGAGTTGACTGCAAGTAACCACTGATGTGACATGATTGTTATGAAAGATACTGAATATTCATTGGTGTTGAAGTTGACTTTTAACATTGTTGTTGTTGCCACTATTGGTATTGTGTAGTCATCATCATGACTGTTGCTAACTTAGTCATCAACATCGTTGTTGTTATCATCATCATCATCATCATCATCATCATAATCATCATCATAATCATCATCACAACTGCCATTGATCATAACCGTTCACACATTTCACCGCTGCTTTGACCTGGCGGTTTGGTGCAACGGGTACAAGTACAAAGTAGGCAATGACACTGACTGGCCACTGACTGACCACTGACTGACCATCACAATCATCCTCATCCATCAATTTAAATGTAACCTTTTGTTGTTCGATGTGAAGCCTCATTTCAACATTCAATGTCTCGTTGACCTAGGATGCTGAATCTGCATGAGATAGAGTTTGGTGTGTTGTTGTTTCAGTGACTGGCTTCCCTTTATGGGGGTCCATTGTGGCATGTGGTGCTATTTCCACGCTCTACACGACAATGGTTGGTAATCTTTCCTCCGTCATTCCACGTGATTACCTTTGATGAAGTTTATAACTTTTGAGGTTATGTGTGTATATATATGCATTTATATATATCTATATATTTATATATATATATATATGTATGCATTTATTTATATCTATACATTTATACATCTATATATATATGTATGCATTTATTTATATCTATATATTTATATATCTATGTATATGTATGCATTTATGTATATATATGTGTATATATATATATGAATATATTGATATGTATATATTATGCATATATCCAGTGGCTTGGTGCTTCGAAGCTTCTTATAGGGTTCCCAATGCCAGTGATCTTGAGTATATTTGAGCAGATAAAAATCGATATCTAGATATTCCTTATAGCTTTTTTCCTCATATCAGGGAATCAGGCTTGGCCCGAATATTTTTTATGCCATAGACCCCTACTTTAGCTGTGAACCGCTGTCATTCATTAGAAGAATTGTTCTTGCTGCATTCAACATGGCTGTGTTTTGTTCATCAGGGAGGTATGAGGGCTGTGGTGTGGACAGATGTTTTCCAGGCCTTGGTCATGATCGGTGGAATGCTGGCGATTGTTATACAGGTCAGCCGTCGTTGTCAGTGATGTTCCGTTGTTAAATCAATACGGTAGCCAGATTGCTCGTTGATTCTATCATGGAACTGAACTCATTGTTTCTTGTGGCTGATGAGTTAGCTGGGGTCATTTTCTGCTGGTTGTCTAATTTGGTTTCACCTCAAACAGGGGAGTCTAAAAGTAGGGGATCTCAGAGGTGTGGCGCATTAGTCAAGAAGGGGGTCGTCTCATCTTCTTCAAGTAAGTTGTAATCATATCCAAATCAATAACAAAAGCAAAATGAATCATCAAGAAATTTTTGGGGAAAAAAAGGCTTTTTCAGGGTTTTTTTACATGTGATTGTTGATGTGGTGAGAATAAGTCCAAAAAATCGGGTTGACATTACAAAGATAACTAAAGATTGTGTCAACATTGCATATTAGTCACTGACAATTGTTTAAACACTCCAAATGGTAACTGACGTTTGTGTCACCATATGATGATTGACAGCTTTGACCCTGACCCCACCCAGCGGTTGACCTTCTGGTCTACAGTCATCGGGGGCATGTTTTCAACGCTGACCATGTTTGGAATCGGTCAGACAAGCGTCCAGCGATACTGCTCTCTACCAACCCTTGCCAAAGCAAAACAGTGAGTAACAATCTGAAATGTTTGGCGTTTGACGTCACTTTGGCAGCCGCGGCGGTTGTATTGCTTAGACACCTCCACTTGCCATTGATCCATTGCCCAGGACTGCTTGGAAACCCACGCCAGTCTCTAGAGTTATCAGTGCTGTCTTGCTGTCGAACGCAGTGGCTCCTCAACTTCAGGGCCCCAGTGCTGTTGGTTTTTGTCACATGGTTAGGGCAATTAGAATGGGGCAGTGACATTAATGGGAGCTGACCAAGCATCACAATCATCCTCATCCATCACTGTTACGACATCACCTCATTGTTTCAAAATGACAGTCTTTAATTCAATTTGCAAGCCCGTTTTTTGTCAATCATTCGTGAAGAACATGACCTATTATGAAACATTCAAAATTTTATCTCTAATTATTCCTGCCAAGCATGGGTCTTATGGGATAGAAATTAGGCAGATTCTTCACCGGCCAGACGGGCCGGTAACCTTGAAATTCTACCGGCCCCACAAATTTATTACCGGCCCTACAATTTAAGTTATAAATAATGGTAAAAAATAAAAATGTATGAGTTTTTATTGTTTTTTTAATATTTTATTTTTATATTAAATGCAACATTTAAATCAATATTTACAAACTTGCCAAAACATACAAATTTTCATGATCCTTGACACTCTCCAACTTGTAGTTTCTATTATTCTATTTCTATTCATATGGTCCTTTACGTTGACCTTCTTTGACAGCAAACGGTCATCATGCAGAACACTTCCTTCTCGTTTTCATGCAAAAGCTATTCGCGTTTTTCTCCTCAAGGATTCCAGCGTCTGCAGCGCTTCTCTTTTTCAGTGCTCTCTGAGCTTTTTTGTTCTCTTCAAATTTTCGTTTTAGAACCGTGAACATAACGCCACATCTTCAGAAATTGTGTACTGTTGAAAAATCGCATGCCCTTATATAGGCTTGCTTACCGACGGCTTGGAAGTCAACTCGCAAGAAACGCTTAAAGAAAACATGCCACGCGCGTTATGTAAGTTATACAACTGTTGGTGGGCCTATCGTTAAATGTGCACTGCAATCACAAAGCAGACGCGAAAGAAAAGTCACGATGAGCACGCGAAGAAAACATCGCGCGCGTATGGGTGATCGATCTCCTTGCGCATCAGCTTCTGCGCAGGCTAGGACTCGTCTCTGCACCAAATAGATCGCTTTGGGGCAAATTCGGGCAATTACGCGAGGAAATATTGATACGAATTATCATCTCTTAAATGTTAAAAAAATATTTTCTACTGTGTCCGATTAGAAGAAGTTGACTTGCCTAATTTCACAGCCGTATTAATTTTTTTTTTTTGTGGTTATTACGATTCTAGATAATCATTACAAATGTTCTTGTATGCATGAATTCAGCTTTTCTGCATAACCTGGTTTTTATCTAATTTTTAGGAATACCATTCATAGATGATACATGGTAAATCAAATTAATGAATTTAAATAAAAATGCCTTTATGCGATGGAAAAGCGGTTACATAAAATTTGTCAAGAGACAGGAAATGGGGAGATTCGTTGTTGCCAAGTAACCTTTCGACTTATTCAGGTCAGTAGGTGCATGTTGTATTTAGATATGAGAGGCTGCCATTAGATAGCTTGGGAGGGAGTGGGGTGGGCTGTTGTCCATGTTCTTGTCTTCACACCAGATATCGTGATGGGTCCAAAATTTAACACCAACTGCAGCCAGCTGATCCCTGATCTATGGATTATAAAGTCTTCACAAACAATCGAGGCCATTAGTTGTATATCTTTTTGTGTGAGCCCATCTATGCCATCGGTTTATTCAACAGTGTACATACTATGGGTCAATAAATTACGTAAGACATGATAGTATACAGCCGAGAAGTTTCTTATTTCATGTGTTTGTCGGGTTTATATGGTTCAAGCGGCGCTTAATCACGCTAGCCCCGCTGCTGTTGTATTGAACTGGGCGTGTCGTATTAGCGTGGAAAAAATCTACCCCCCAGCCGGGCGGCTAGTTGTGACTATTTACCAGCACGACTCAAATTTCACCTGCCATTGGCGAGCGGGCGGGTATTAATTTCGAGCCCTTGGCAAAGATGTCTCATCAAATTTCAATCCTTATAAAACCATTTTACCTAACATTGACCCTTTCATACAGGGTTAATGTACAGTTATACAAGGTGTGTAGGGGTGACATTTACATACCCTTATGTGGGGAATCAGTGCTTACACAGGAGTTAAATTCGTTACAGATCTATTTACCTGAACATACCTGGTCTTCTCATCGTGAACATACTTGCTGCTCTCGTGGGACTGACAGTGTATGCTTACTACGAACAGCTTGGCTGTGATCCCCTGGCAGAGAAGTATATCTCCAACTCCAACCAGGTGGGTTGAAAATTAAACGATACTTACCAAATAAAAGTTTTATAATAATTTCGCCCATCTGTCTTTGCACAGAGGGATGATTTGCTCCCCCCACCCCTGTATGCACACCCTCCAGATTCCATTGTAGCTGACCTGATGTAATCTCATAGCATCCTTCTGCAGAGACAAGGAAGTGGAATTGATATTGATGAGGCAATATCAATAGGGATATATATATATATATATATATATATATATAGAGATAGATATATATATATATAGATATATATATATATACATATATATACATATATATATTTATATATATATATATATATATATATTTATATATACACAATATATATACACATATACATATATATGTATATACATATATATATATATGTAATGCGTGTAAATATATATATATATATATACACACACACAATATATATATATATATATACAATATATATATATATATATATATATATATATATATATTTAGACACACAACTAAATCATATAAATTATTTGTGCGTGCAACTAATTCCTAAATATGATATGATATATGCAACCGATTTTACACACGCAGTTGTGCACACAAATATTTACATACATACATGCGAGCAAATACATCCCATACATACATACATACATAGTTCCCGTTCTGTAATTACATTTACATGTACATACATACATGTACATTACATTTAGTTGCGTACATAATTACATTCATACATGCATACATGCGCAACTAATTGCATGCCATTGCATGCATGCTTCCTTTGGTGACTCTTAAATTTGTCTCACTGTTGCAGCTTGTGCCTTACTTTGTCATTGATGTATTGAGATATCCTGGGGTGCCTGGCATCTTTCTGGCTGTTCTCTTCAGTGGGGCACTCAGGTAAGACTGGACAATCAGCAGATGTGTTTATTGGCAGGTACGTTAATTGGCAGGAATATTAATTCGACAGGTGTACTTATGTGACAGGTGTGTTAATGTCAGGTATTAATTTGATATATGTATTTCTTGATAGGTGTGTTAATGCCACAGGTGTGTATTCATTGACAGGTTTGATAATTCCAATAGGAAAGCTCATCCAACATGTTTATGAACAGCATGTTAATACACAGGTGTGTTAATGGACAGCTTGTCAATAGACAGGTGTGTTAATGGACAGATGTCATATTGGCAGGTTGTTAATGGATGTGTGAGAAACATTAGTGCAAGATGTAAGGTGTGGTACAGTATGATATATATTGATCTGATTCACATGTAGGCTAGAATGGTAGGTACGAGAAATTGTGTATGTTTGTAAAAAAAACACAAAAACGTCATGTCTTTGATATGATAGGTTACCTTTATTTGAATTATTGTTCATTGTTTCCATTTATTGTTGCCTTCTCTGTCAACATGGCGTTTTATGTCCTTGTGTCTCCAGCTCTATGTCTTCTTCATTAAATGCTTGCTCTGCGGTCACCTGGGAAGACATCCTTAAGTATTTCTTGAGTCACCTACGTGAAGAAAAGAAAGCCCTTATCACCAAATTACTTGGTAGCTAGCATGTGTTATTGTCCCATCACCATTATCATCATAATCCTCTGTATCATCATCATCATCATCATCATCATCATCATCATCATCATCATCATCCTCTGTATCATCATCATTATCTCATCAACATTATCGTCATTATTCTCTGTATCATCATTATCATCATCATCATCATCATTTCATCTTCACAATTATTATCTTCATCAGTTTTCATAATCATCACAATCATCATGAATTATTCATAATTATTATGATCATCATCATCATAAATTATCATCATCATCATCTATATCATAATCATCAGCTTCATCCCTGGCATCATTCAGTCACTCATTATGACGTAGGATATTCAATTTCTCATTTCACCTTGACCCCTAATGCTGCTTTATATGTCAATATGTTGGTTTTTGATGATGAAGAAATATAATGTTCTCGGATACAATGTACGACTGGTTTGTTTGTTTGCAGTTATTGCGTTTGGTGGCATTGCTATGCTGACGTCTTTCGTGGCTAACCGGCTAGGAGGGCATGTCCTTCAGGTAACTATTTCAGGCAACACACGGGCACTCCTCTGCACCTCACATTTAAGCGTTCATAAATCAAATGCTATATAGTGTTCACGGTGATATTGAAAGTAAGGTGTAATTTATATGTTTTACATATGTGCACGCATATTTGGATATTATTTTTTGAAGCCCTGCTCACATGATAAAAGTTTGATATAAACAAGTCTATACATGCCTAGTTGAAAATATAGAAAATAATAGTATTTTATTCATAATATGGCAGGAAATGTATATTCTATACATGTCCCTCTAAATAAGTACCTGTGTTATGTTTCAGGCCTCTCTGAGCATTACAGGGGCCACATCTGGTCCAACTTTGGGCATGTTCCTTCTTGGAGCATTCTTCCCCATGGCTAATGCAAAGGTAATTATATCTGATGTGTTCCATACTGAACTCTCTCCTTGTGTAGAAAACCACTCAGCATTCATAAAGCAAACATTAACGTGTGTCGTGCGGCATACAGTGCAAAGTATAGTGCAACATATACAGTACTAAACATAACTAACGAATCTTACAAAGGGTATCTGAATTAGAGTAGATAGTTAAAAAAGCAATGCTTGTCATGGCAGGAAGGGAAATGTAAAATTAACATTGGAAACAGCATTCCTAGATAATAATTGGGACAGGGCATTTTAAAAAACGTTACAAAAGCATTCAAAATAATCTTTGTAAATGGGAATTGAAATTAAACATTGCGTTTCGCAGGTAAGATTACGTTTAGGCATTTCAAAATAAACATAGCCAGAGATTTTCCTCTGGAAACATTACAATAAAAGGTTTAAGAAACGATGCAGTGCATGAGGGCATTTCCAAACCAACTTTGCAAGCCGTCAATAAGCTCACCCAAGTGAACATCGTGCATTATGATTTTTGTCATCCCTTGCATTTCTTCCAGGGAGCGGTAACAGGCTGTAGCATTTCTTTCCTCTTCTCCCTTTGGCTAGCCATCGGGTCCTACATCCACCGCCCGTACCCCAACACGCTCCCCGTCAACTCGGACAACTGTACTGCAGGACTTAACTACTCCCTTCCGCATACGAGTCTGAGCGGTTATTCTGAAGACATAGAGTATCGTTGGATGGTGAATGACACTGTATTGACGACTGCTGGCCCCATGCAATCAGCATCCAATGAGTTGTAAGTTTGACCGCATAGTTATTCTACGATTTCTGGGTGTTGTGTTCTATGTAGGGTTTTCAATCAGTTTTTGCTTGCTCATTTTGTCAATTGTCCAATCATCGTGTCAATTAAAAGTCAAATCAGTCTATAAATTGTCAAATGGGTAAATGTTCTTGCAAATTTAATGTCCTATGAGTGTTTGTGTTTTAGGACGGGGTTGAATCGACTCTATGGCATCTCATTCCTCTGGTACAGCGCAATAGGTTGCAGCATCACTATCATCATTGGCCTTATAGTTAGTTTATTTACAGGTAAGTAAGTCCTTACCTGGGAGACTCACGGACTGAAAGGATGTTTTGATTGCATATTGAAAATTATTCATAGCACAATCATTATCATATCCAATGCCTGCATACTCATCTGTGATGCAATAATGTAGTTTATGTTGAAATGTGTGCTCAGGTGGGATGAAAACAGCCAGTGAAGTCTGTCCAAGTTTGATCATCCCTGTTTTTGATCGTCTGTGCGGTTGTCTCCCTTACAGATGGCGCTCTAAATGCCACTGTGGTGTGAATCACCAAGACTACGACCCTTGTGATGTCAACGTCGATGAAAATGACAAGGTCATCGATAAAACTAAGGTGAGTCGCACAGAATGATAGTTGCTGTAATTGGGTTGGTAATAGGGTTGGCCCTCTTGGTTTCAGAATTCCATCCCCATTGAAATTTTGGCTATTGTGGAGCTTCATATCTTAAACATATAGCCAGGTCAGGGTTCAACACTAAGGTTTCTAACCAACTTGTCCTGTAGGACAAGTGCTTGGTCCATTTACTTGTCCTTCCTAATTTTTACTTGTCCCAAACGTGTAATTTTTATTTACATAAAATCTGGAAAGTTCTAGTTGCAATTAAGTAATTTTATTACAGTATGTTTAATAAGAAAAGCTGCTGTATGAAACATCAGTTTATTGTCAGTTTCTTTAAAATGATAACTTCACAAATATGACAGTACTACATACAGTTTAAACATCCACAATCAAACTCAGGTAACGTCTAACCTGCTTGATCTTGTCAGCCAGAGCTGAACAGCCCGCTGGGCATTGTAATTTTCTGTAGTTGGACCACAAATAGATAATGCAATCAATCTGTCCAGCATTTCAGTACAGTACAGAACATACCCGTTTCTTCATCATAGTCCACCCTTGGAAACGTATCTTTCCATGTGGGCAAGAATTTGCGCTCCCTCTTATTCTGATCGTATGACTGTAGGGAGACTTGTCTACCTTTCTTGCACTTTTTGTGACACTCTGGGCTGGCGAGTGGCATTCACTGTCAGCTCGCGTCATTTCTGGCAGCGCGTGCGACGTCAAGGTGCGATTGCCGTTGACGTTCGCGTCAAAGATTGGCGCGCTCATTTGTTTATATCATCTTAGTTTTGAGAAATTTGTTAGAAAAACAACTACCGAAAACCTGCAGGTTAACGCTGAGTACCTTTTAGTTTGTATCAAATTCTGACATGACACGCATAAAGACATCTATAGAACATAATTTGAAAATATCGTTGATCCCGATTATCTGCTGTTGAATAACATTTTGATAGCCCAAAAGACCAACGTCAGGTTCTATTTATCACCTTGTAAGAGGGAGTGCATACTCCCGTACTTAGTTCGAAAGAGCTACATTTTGACACTGGTCTGTGCATACTAAGAAACGCCCGATCGGTGCGAGAACGCTAGGGCCAAAGTAGACAAGGAGGCGTATTTTTTTTACTATAAATGGTTAGATATACAGTTACTAAATATGAAACTAATCCTTTGCTTCTTTTCCTGCGCGAGTTGAGTTGCAAGCATGTAATATCGTAAGTTATCTGTACTCTTAATTGGTATCATCTAGGACTGTAAAGTGTCCTAAAAAAGCACGGTAAGCGAAAAGTGGTTCTTCGTTCCAATAGCATTCTTTTCGTGTCTGGCACCTTATCACAGAAAAATTACAAACATGCAATAATCTAGACAACACTGGTTGAAAGCTACAATATCTTTCAGGAAAAATAGAAATGTAGCTATATGGGACATAACCGTTGCATCGTGTAATTGAATCAAATAGTGGACTTCGTTCTGATCACTGTCAAGTTTGCTTTTTAAAGTCTCGAACCAAGCTCATGTACTGCTGAAAGTCATGGTAAATCCGTGCTTGTTGTGGTTCAGGTCTACTTCAATGCCCTAAACACTGCTAAACCCCCAATATTTTATTTACGGTTCTAAATTATTTGCGGTACATGGTAATTGCTCCGCAAGCCGTATCAAATTTGACAATCCGAGCATGAGCGAACATTATATGTGTCCCAGCACTGTATCTCATTGTTAGCGTCTGCGTAAATTCTTATTCGAACCATAAACAACAAGACTCCCATCTCTTATCTATCGGATTAACTTAACGCAGTCAATTAAAGACTGTAGTCGCGCGCCTGCTTCTCACCGACCGTGTGATAAAGGCCCCGCTCAGTGTGAAAGTATTATCCCGGCACCGCAGAATGCAGGCCTGGATCATAAAAATCACTTGTCCGGCAGGACAAGCTGACTGGACTGGCTGCTTGCCCGACAGGCCAAATGACTTGTCCCGGGCAAGCGGACAACCGTTAGTGTCGAACCCTGCAGGTTAATTCTCACAGTAACCGAATTGTTGTCAGAGCATTCTTGCTGTTTCCTCTGGTTGGCCCTATCAGCTATATCTGAGCTACATTGTGGCTAAACTTTCATTTTCTACTGTTAATGCGGGTGGGTGCAATTATTCCTACAGCAGCGAGTAGGATTCAAAGTTTGGAGGACATTTCAGGAAAGCATATTTGAATATTGAAGTTCCCTGTAAAATTTAATCACTGCACCCTCTTCCATTCTTCTCAACTATCTGCATTGGTTTACGGAACATTTTACCCATTACTTTTGGTTTTAAACTGCGTCGCTTTGACATTAACGATTTTGTATTTTTTTATAGATGTTTTCATAAATTCAGCACATTCTTGAATGTAATGGTCCAAGTCCTAGAACAACTGCCCCGATTAAGTTTGTCACACAGCTTATCATCCTTTTGGGTGAAAAGTGTAATGACTAGTGACCTCTTTTTTGCTTGCTCAGCACATTTCGCTCAGCCTTAACAAAACACCATCCTACTGGACATGTAACATTGTATTTGCCGTATGGCTCAGATATATTCCATACCATGGTTTTCATTTCAATTATAGTTCAATTTCGTTCCTAATTCAGATGGATGCTGCAGAAAGCAGAGATTTACACGAAACTAATCACCTGGAAGAGGAGACACCTGATAATGAAGATGAAATGTCCCGTGTCTAGGGGTGTGTATTGGTGCTGCATCTGTAAGATTGGAGTTGTGATTTAGAACTGTTAATTGTGATCAGTGCAGTCATAGAACTATGTATGGTGTCTGTTGCGGTTGTCTGTAAAGGGGCAGAGATGCAGCTCATGTGTGTTTTCAGCCATAAGTGCCATGTTCAGTGATGTAATGAAGTCTTAAGCTAAATTACAGCTTTTTGTGAAATGTCTCATGTTTTTGTTATATTATTTTACAATACTTGCCTTCATACAATATTGATGGCATTTAATTGCATAAAATGTCATGGAGAGATACGTTGTTACATATCATCACATGTGGTATTATACTATCTTTTGTATTGTAACGTGTTATATCATGGCATTTGACGTCATAATTTGCTATGATATATTTTGTCATGTTATTGCATGTTACCTTGTATATTATTAGGGTACTCGGTTGTAAAGTAAATTATTACTGGTTTATACATAGACATAGTTGAACATTTGTTAGCTAGGAACAAAATCATGTCTGTTTAGATTGCTTGATTAACAGTTCCATGTGTGGTACATGCAGAAATTGACGTGAAGTTTGATGTTTTTCATTTAGGAAGATCAGCTATTGACCTAACCCCGTGTTCACCTTCAATCAGTTTTTGCCTATTTTCAATATGTGTAGAATTTCAATATGTACTGCGTTAAATAAGATCTATGTGTTCTGCGTTTGAATTAGATCTGTGGCTGAACTTGAACATGAAATGTAGTAGAATGTACACAGCTTTTAAATAGTCACTTTTCCCTTTGTAAGATCTCTTTCTGACTCAACCGGTTCAATAGTTTGCGATAACAAAAAAGTGTTGTTCACATTTTAGATCATGACTGTTGGACAGTTACCAGCTCTTAGTAGTTTTGTCAATTTTTCTATAAGCCTAAGTTAGCTTGTTCTCAGTATGATGGTACAACAGTACAATGATTTAGCACAGCTTTTCCATGTGCTAATTTTCAAGTTGATATGATATTTCTTTGGTATCTTGCTGAACAAGTGAACGCTCAAGAATAATTGTTCTAAATTCTACCTACTGGATGCGATATTTGTTATTGTGAATACAACTAAAATTTGGATGCATCATGTTATCTTAATTATTGACTTCCTGTGATCACTTGTCATGTAATCAAGGGTCCCTGTGTTTCTTAAGGGTAAAAAAACTAAGTTTTGAATGTATTTTGTACAATTTGTGCTGATATGCTGCGAAAAAGCTTATTGTCACTGTGAGGGGATAGTTAGAATATTTCAAACTGGGTGTAGCATTTTTCTCGTTTGGTATGGTCATCCCGATGATTTTGCTTAAGTCGCTGAGGTTGTTTGTGTGTATATGTGTGTGAATTGCCGTCGTCATCTCTTACAGTTGTACTTGTCCGTCAGTAAATCATCTGGAGTAAAAAGCAGCCACATTCTGTCATCGTCACACTGACACAAACACACAATTTTACCGATGATGCTCTTTACTGAAGCAGTGACTGCCTCGATATTGGTTATACCCGGTTTAAGACATTTTTTCAGTAACACGTCAAATATTAACAATTTTTTTCAACATTTGTCAGTCGTTTGTTTTCACACATTGTTAAGTTATTCTTTAAAAGCTGTAGATTGATCTCATGGTGGATTCTTCAATATTGGTCTCTTGGGTGTGCTATCGTGATGCTTGAGGGAAGTTCACATATCACACCTGAGAAATAAATGTTTGAAACTTTTGAGTGGCGTGTCATTTTAAATTTGTAAAACTGGACATAGAAATAGTAAAATCCATGCATTTTACAAAGAGAATCTGCTTGCTTAGGGGTAGCCCTACAGGACGTCTCAGAAGACTACGACCGGAGCTAGCTTAGGAGTAGCCCTACAGTACGTATTATCACCGTTCGATTGGGGCTAGCTGAGGAGATTCTGTGCAGCTGGTTTTGTTTTACACAATACGCTCACCAGCACAATTGCCACAAGAAACAATGAGAGCACCGTAGCTCCGGTCGTAACGGTAACATGAATTTATACGTCTACTCAGACGTCTTGTAGGGCTAAGAGCACCGCTGTTGTTTCACATAATGCGCTCTGGTAGTTCCTGGAACATGTGGTGGTTGATGGGATGAACTTAAGAATAAGATACATCTTTTTCGAAATAGATAGTGGTTGATTTGATGCAACTTATTTTGAATAGATGGTATGTACCTCTCTTTCTGACAAGTGAGCTGCAGTGGTCGTCAGGCAGAATTGTTTTTGCCAATGGCGAGACGCTACTATTTATTTACTAGAACGCGATTTCGTGACGTCACATGCTTAGTGATCGTTCTATTGTTTTCGTCAAGATGGCGCAGCACCAAAAGGGATGTTTCTATCTCCAGTGATGACTTGTAACATGTAACATGGTGATTTAATAAAGTCAATTAATGTTGTCTCTTTTTGTCCATATCATGGGTTCATGCGGGCGGTCTCATTATCGAAAAGATATAGGTAGTTTATTTCCATCGCGCTGCTACAAAAATGGCCTGTCCCACGAGACAAATCCATTGAATGTGTTCGTGCTTGTTTGTGGGATATTAATGTAAAGGAAAATTTGATTCTTCATTCAATTAACTATCTGATATGTTTCTGTTTAAGTATTCTGATTCGGGTAATAAAAAACATGGTTCATTTTCATTCTCGGATTGCAAGTGGGAGTGCATCAGGAGCAATAGGCAAAGAAACTCCGCCTCTGACAGCTCCGCACTGTTTACTACTTTTGATCTCTCATATCCGAGCTGTAGAGGCGAAGCGCCTCCTGCGAGATTGCGGTGTTTCCGAAGTCAAAACGACAGATGAACTCGCTAAAAACTTACCGAAGCTCTCCAAGAAAAAACATTTGTGTCGAAATGCAAGATTATATCACAAAATGACACGAGGACTGTTTCTTTTACTACAGTTTTGTCTAATTGTTCTGTTTGAGCACTAAAATACGGCACATCATGAAAATTTGTTCAAAAACTCAACATGGCCGACTCCCACAATGCAACATAATGGAGTTAATACGCTATGATATTGCTCATGTTTTCGATTCGAGCGGCAGCCATGTTGGACAATAATTTTAAAATTGTGTTGGATTTCGTCGATTCTGTGGATTAAGGATCGAGTATGACTCTAGGCAAGATTTATGGTAAGACATTTATGGATATGAAAATCTATGTTTTTTTTAAACTGTCCCTTGTGTGCATTGCGAAAAAAAAGCATATTTGCTTATATCGCTCAAGATTCTGCCATACGGACCCTCGCCCCTAAGGTGTCATCAGATCATCAAAACACCAGGGGCGAGTTGCCTTGCCTACAGGAGCAACCGATCGCCATTTTGAAATCATGTCCATGTCTGCGTCTGACAATTTTCATGTAGTTTTCATTCCTTATGAAAACATACTCTGAACCTGTTGTAAAGTATGTAATGTATAATGGTTGGAATTGTCAATAATATTTCATATTTTACTAACGTGCATTTCCGTTAACTTTTGAATGGTTACAACCCTTATACCAAGTAGTAGCACTTATCTTAAGTATCAGTAACCTACCCGTATTCGGGCTTTAGATATTTCCGGTTATAAGTATTACCATCCTGTAACGAGAGGGTCCCGTTCAAGGGCGTTATCTGTTATCTCTGCAGTATCTTTGATGTGTCTACCATACATCCTTCTCATGTCTTAAAAGTCACGACCATACAAGTATCAACGTCAAGTTATCTTTGTTATCTATGTATGTAAAATATGCCAGAGTCCCGGTTGCATGATCCGAGTGGACTTTGTTCTGTGCATTGCTATCGGCCAATGGCACTGGACAGTTGGCTGGGCTGACAGTGACCCCCGCCTTCTTAATGATAATAATTGTATATAAGATGGAATATTTTGCGAATAAAGACAGAACTATTCTCAGTCAACGAACGAGTCTGCTTTGACTTCTGCAAAGCCCAGCAGTATGCTAACTTCTAGCCCTGCTGGCCGAACTTGGAAAGCGTAACGATTTAAGGTTGTAGAAGCCAGGAAGACGAGCCCCGAAAAGAGGTCTGGCTTTTACAAGTGGCGAGCTTGCCAGGATTCTACCGAACACATTAAGAAACTGTGAGTGGTGTATAAATAACTCTAAAGTTGTTCCCCCATTTTTTTTCTCTTCTCTGCTAATATTGAAGATGGATCAGGATCAATTTAAGTCGTATACTGACGGGCTTGTTGCCCTGGACAACCGACGCATTCAACGTAATCACGCAAGAGAAGAAATCGACGCACTTATATACGACAGACGCAAATTTGTAGTGGTGACACACAATCATCCGTCAGAGAATGGATGGAGGAAATAGACTTAGCAGTGCCAATACTTGATGACCCTGCTGCGCTGATCAAAGTGGTGACCAGGACAGTGAGTGGACCCCTACGACAGGAAGTGGAGAGATACATACGGGAGTGTGGTGAGAACCCTAACAAACCTGTGGCTAGGGAAGCTGTTCCTTGGAAGGACATTAAGGCACATGTCCGGACTGCCTTTCTGTCACTGGATGAGACAGCATATTTGCGGGACCGGGTCGAAGAAATACGACAATCTGCATATGAGGCTCCTGCAGCATACAACCTCCGATTTCGGAGTATAGCAGAAGCAGCTTATCCAAAAGATGCACGAAATGAAGATCAGAATAGAGTGCTACTCAGGGCATACGCAAGAGGACTTCACTGTTCCCAAATGGCGAAGAGACTCGTCACCGTCGGCAACCCAATTTCACTGGACAACGCGATGCAGCAGCTGGTAATGCAGTACAGTACTGCAGATGATGAATACAGCAGATTAGGCAGGAAAGAAGAGCCTATGGAAATTGGCGTCATCGGGCGACAAACAAATGCGAAACCTACGTCAGAAGGGTCTCAGGTGTTTAGTGATATGAGAGACATGATAGAGAAAATGACTGGCCAGATGGAAAGGTTATACACGAGGGTGGCTAAGCTTGAAAGTAGCGCACCTAAGGGACAGCTTAAAAAATCTGACCGTGTGACTAAGCCTTCCTCCTGGACACAGGATGGCCGTCCCATCTGTTATGAATGCGGGCACACCCGGACATCTTGGCCGGGACTGTGATGTACGAAGAAATCGACTATCTCAGAACTCGGGAAACTAATATGCGTCGCAGGTGCTGGAGAGGGCAGACCACACATAAGTGTAACACTACATGGCATTGAGGTACGTGCACTTATTGACACTGGTGCTTCCCGATCACTCCTGCGACGTGATGTGTTTGTTAAAATGACTTATGCCATGCATCGACCGAATTTGTTGGAACCAACAACTGGCCTCAAATCTGTCAGTGGCCACGATATACTAGTCCTCGGCATTACACAAGTTACCATTGAGAGAGCCCGTTCCATCAAGGTGTATGTGGTGGATAACATCCCCCACGAAATGATCCTTGGTGATGACGCCCTTCGTAAAGGTCGATGTCAAATTGACTACTCCAATAACAGCTTATTGTGGTGTGAGGAACTATGGCCAATAATTTGTAACGGGAACCAGGGATTGGCTGGTTTAGACGATACTTTTGTGACATCTGGCAGACAGGATATTGACAGTGTTATCCAGAAAAATCCGACCGTGTTTTCTGGAAAAACAGACATAAATGGGTATTGCGACATGAGGCCCATTACAATCGAAACTAATGGTCCCCCAATCTGCCAGCCTGCCTACCGAACGGCACTATCGAAACGAAAACTGGTGGAAGAGGCCATTGATGACATGTTAGACCAAGGAGTGATTAGGCCTTCCACATCTCCATGGGCATCTCCTATCACCCTTGTGCCAAAAAAGGATGGTACGACACGGTTCTGTGTGGACTATCGTCGGCTTAACAGTGTTACCCGGAAAGACCAATACCCTTTACCAGTTATACAAGACATATTTGACCAGGTTGGTGGTAGCTCAGTGTTTAGTACGTTAGATTTGAAATCTGGCTATTGGCAGATTCCAGTGGCGGAGGAAGACGTCGAAAAAAACTGCTTTCCGTTGTCATCGGGGACTCTTTGAATTTATTCATATGCCCTTTGGCCTGGCCAACGCCCCTGGCCATTTCCAACGTACCATGGATTTTGTATTCAGTGACCTGATTGGAAAGACGGTTATGGTATACATCGATGATATAGTCGTGTACAGTAAAAACTTGGAGGACCACGCTGCTCATCTTCAGGAGGTGTTTGAAAGACTTCAGAAATCTGGTCTTCGTCTAAAACCCAGTAAGTGCACTTTTGCTCAGTCTGAGGTGAAACTACTTGGGTATATTGTTAACAAGCATGGGATAGCAAGTGACCCAGAGAAAACAAAGGCTATAGCTGACCTACAGGCTCCAACATCGGTTGCTGAGGTGCGATCATTTCTAGGCATGAGTAGCTATTATAGACAGTGTATTCCATCATACGCCCAAATTAGTGAACCCCTTGTGGGACTGACAAGAAAGCATGCACGTTTTGCGTGGACAGACAAGCAACAACAAGCTTTTGACACCCTCAAAGGTCTGCTGGTGTCCAACGAAGTAATGGCCCATCCTCAAGTGAACAAACCCTATAAATTGTACACTGATGCATGCGACTATGCAGTCGGGGCAATCCTCGTTCAAGCAGATTGTGATGGAGTTGAAAAAGTTGTGCAATATGTCTCACACCAGCTTGCAGGTCCGCAGCTCCGATGGGCTACTATAGAAAAAGAGGCATATGCAGTGGTTTATGCCATAGGTAAACTCCGACCTTACCTGTATGGTGCGAAATTTACTGTTTATACAGATCACAAACCACTTGCCTCCCTGTTCACTAAGGAGATGCAGAATACAAAGATCCAGCGGTGGGGCATCCTCCTAGCAGAATACGGAGCTAAAATTGAATACAGACGGGGTAGGAACAACATCCGTGCTGACATGCTTTCTCGGATTAGGGGTGCGTCTGAAGTAAGCGTAATTGACACACAGGACTGGGTTGACCCAGAAGCTTGGCCTGACACTGTCCCAGACAGATGCCTGCCTGTTCTCTCCGATGGCTTGGACCTGACAAGTATTGCAGAAGCTCAGAAGAAACAGTTTTCTGAAAGTATTGAAGGAGCCGACACTGAGGACTCTTGACTTCACACTCGCACAGGGAGTGTTGTATAGTATACGAAAGCCTACTTCAACATCAGCAGTGTACCCCCGTTTAGTCCTCCCCGAAGGATATAGGGAACCCATTATTGAGCGTGCTCATAAAGACGTTGGGCATATGTCTTCGGCCAAGACGCTCGACAGAATAAGAGAAGCTTATGTGTGGCCAGGCATGAGAGCGGATGTGAAGAAGTGTATATCGCAATGTGCAACTTGTTGCGCTCATCAACGAAGAACAGATCGAACCCCAATGGGCGACATGCCCTTGCCTGCATCACCAATGCAAATAGTCGGCATGGATTTAATAGGTCCGTTTGCAGAATCCTGCAAGGGTAACCGGTATCTCATCACAGTCATCGATCACCATTCAGGTTGGGGAGAGGCCTACCCAATCAAAGACAAATCAAACCACAGTGTCTGGATTGCTTTTGCTAACCAATTCATACCCCGTCATGGAATACCAGAGGTGCTAATAATGGATAATGGTAAAGAGTTTACTGCACAGGCCTGGTGCGCTTACCTGAAAGAAATAGGGATTGAGCACCACCGCACAACCCCTGTCCATCCCCAATCGAATGGTAAAGTTGAACGGTTTAACCGCACTTTTAAAGAAACATTAGCTAAGCTGGTGAACAACCGCGCACTTGATTGGGAAGACCGTGTAGGAGATGTTCTTTTTGCTCATAGAAACTCTGTAAGCAGCGTCACTGGTTACACCCCCTTCTTCTTATTGTATGGCAGACGGAGTCGTGCCCCATTGGCAAAACTTTTACAGTCTGGCAGTAGAGTGAACCACTTTGGCAATAGACTAGACGAGTTAAGTGAGGCTTTCAAACAAGCCCGTGCCAACACGAACGAGTCTCGCGTTCACAACCGTCGCCGACTAGAAGCTAAGGCAAATGCCAAAAGTATTGAAGTTGGAGATACAGTTGTGGTCAAGGCAGAAGAGAGATTAACCATGACATCTCGCTGGGACCCTAAGTGGGAGGTGACCCGTGTGTCAGGCAGTACTTGTTGGTTACGACACCAGCAAACCGGTAAAACAAAGGTGCTGCATCGGGAAAAATTGAAGATTGTGGACCCTAATATTGCTTGGGAGGACTTCCGGCCACGACCCATAATAAATCCACGAATCGGAGCAGTGCCACAGCGGTCACATCAAACCTCAGATCCAGAGCTAGTAGAAATCACCCCACCAACCAATAAAGATGACACCTCCGGTCAGCATAATGAACTAAGCCCCGATGAAACCCAGAGTTGGCAACGAAAGCGCAAACGCGGACAAGCTCCTCCCACTGACCAACCCCAGCGCGCACAAGCAGCTGCAGATAATGCACCAGCCAATCATAATCAGCTATTCTCAACCGATGGACAACGACTCCAAAACGAGTCAACCAATCAGACGGCAACTAAAGATAAGCCCCAACCAAGTTGTTTCCATGATGCTCCTACAAATATGGAGGTTGATTCTACCACTTCCCATTTTCGGAAACGGACTCGGTCAAGTTACCTCACACCACCAGAACGAGAACAAAAACGTGCACGATGGGATTGGATTGCGTCGGTGGCTGCTTGGTTTTCCACTCACTCTTAGTGTTCTTTGGCCCTGCACTTGCTGATGTTACACCATTGCGGTTGGAGGACGGACTATCAGTGGAGACTGGTGGTCTCATTGCTGGCCGGACTGGGGACTGGATGATTCTGGTGACCTTGGATCTTCCCGGACGTGAGGAGTCGCTTCTACCTGCCCTCCAAACCCTTCAACATGCTATCACCAGCCATACTACAGAATTGGATAGAGCAACTACTGAAAACTGGGTGCGTAGAATTAATTTTATTCGCCGTCAATTCTCACCTATCAACTCTCGCACCAAGAGGTCACCATTTGACTTTATCGGGAGCCTATCAAATAAATTGTTTAGAACTGCCACCGAGGAAGAAGTGAATCAGTGCCGCACCGTAATTAGAGAAACCCAACTCCAACAAGAAAAAACAGTTCATGTAGTAAACCAATTAACATCTGTAGTCAACCACACACAGCATTTGTTACAAGAAACTAGAGAACATGTCAATACTGTTCAGCGCTATCTTGTGGAAATAGGCCATGCACTCGAAAGGAATTATGGAAATATAGAGAAAAAAGTCCTCAAACTGCAGTTGACCTTCCAAATTGAACAATCTGTAACAACACTGGAGCTGCTACATGAGGAGGCAGTCAGGCAACAAACACTTTTCCAAAGACAAAAGGCAGCCTTGGAACATGGTAGGCTAACGGAGGAGATACTGCCGCCCACCAATCTTAACGAAATTCAAAATCAGATGACACAACAAGGATTTGTGCCTCTGAGGGAAGAGTGGTACTATGGACACGTACACATCGAACCCATGTGGGGTGAGCCAAACACCTTAGTTTATCGTGCACGTCTGCCATTTGTAGATGATCGAAGGTATGTGCGCTATTTATTACAAACATGGCCGATGCCTTTAAACGACACATACGCTGTGCAAGTACATGTGGCAGCAGATATTGCCTTTGACACCATCAGCGGGAAAACTTTTCAACCACAGTGGTGCCAAGGCAGCCAGCCATCTGTCTGTCGCACAGGAGCAGTCTTCAACCCTGAAGGTGAACTTGGTCTTGGCTGTGAGCGAGGAATCATAATCAATAATAGTGACCTCCGTGCTAACTGCAAACTGTCATTCACGAAGCACGCTGCTTCCATTGTCAGCGAACGAACCCCGGGCCGTTATGTCATTGCCTCATCGGGCGAGTCATACGAGACCCAGTGCGCCGGGTAAAAAGGGGACACATGGATCCCTCCCCTCTGGAGTATATGCTGTTACGTTGAGAGATGGCTGCTGGATGCAAGGTAATGGCTGGAAAATTCGTGGGATAGCAGCAAGGTTTTCAAACCTGTCATTCCATCATAGGCAACTGAACGTAACTCCCCTTGGACTCCTTGAACGTATACCCACACGTCACATTGCCTTTATGGTTAACTTTTCCGCAACCACCCCCCTCAAGGACATCGAACATTTTGATGTTAACCAGATTCCAACAGTAAACCCAGAAAGGTTCAATTGGAGCCACCATGGTGGACACCTCTCATGGTTCAATGTTTTTATGCTTATCTTCATCGGGATTGCAGTCTTCATTATCCTCCGCGTGACTTGGTCGAAATGTCGATACCTCACGTCTCTCAAAACACGCGCAGACACTGAAACTGCGCCACATGAACAAGGCCAAACTCGAAATGATCAACCCCTATCCACTAGCTTAGAGCGTCCATCGCCAACCTGGGATGACCTCGTGCAAAGTGCCCACCACTAATGCCGTAGAATTTAGCAATAGCCTCTCGCATGTTTTATATTCTTGTTGTGTGTTTTTATATTTTGTAGTCAATGGTATGAATGTCATTTTATGCTCTGTACGTGTACTAATTTTCGTTATTATAGTTAAATGGTACATTTAACTAAAAAAAAGGGAGGGGCGTGTGTAAAGTATGTAATGTATAATGGTTGGAATTGTCAATAATATTTCATATTTTACTAACGTGCATTTCCGTTAACTTTTGAATGGTTACAACCCTTATACCAAGTAGTAGCACTTATCTTAAGTATCAGTAACCTACCCGTATTCGGGCTTTAGATATTTCCGGTTATAAGTATTACCATCCTGTAACGAGAGGGTCCCGTTCAAGGGCGTTATCTGTTATCTCTGCAGTATCTTTGATGTGTCTACCATACATCCTTCTCATGTCTTAAAAGTCACGACCATACAAGTATCAACGTCAAGTTATCTTTGTTATCTATGTATGTAAAATATGCCAGAGTCCCGAGTTGCATGATCCGAGTGGACTTTGTTCTGTGCATTGCTATCGGCCAATGGCACTGGACAGTTGGCTGGGCTGACAGTGACCCCCGCCTTCTTAATGATAATAATTGTATATAAGATGGAATATTTTGCGAATAAAGACAGAACTATTCTCAGTCAACGAACGAGTCTGCTTTGACTTCTGCAAAGCCCAGCAGTATGCTAACTTCTAGCCCTGCTGGCCGAACTTGGAAAGCGTAACGATTTAAGGTTGTAGAAGCCAGGAAGACGAGCCCATTCTACCGAACACATTAAGAAACTGTGAGTGGTGTATAAATAACTCTAAAGTTGTTCCCAATTTTTTTTCTCTTCTCTGCTAATATTGAAGATGGATCAGGATCAATTTAAGTCGTATACTGACGGGCTTGTTGCCCTGGACAACCGACGCATTCAACGTAATCACGCAAGAGAAGAAATCGACGCACTTATACGACAGACGCAAATTTGTAGTGGTGACACACAATCATCCGTCAGAGAATGGATGGAGGAAATAGACTTAGCAGTGCCAATACTTTGATGACCCTGCTGCGCTGATCAAAGTGGTGACCAGGACAGTGAGTGGACCCCTACGACAGGAAGTGGAGAGATACATACGGGGGAGTGTGGTGAGAACCCTAACAAACCTGTGGCTAGGGAAGCTGTTCCTTGGAAGGACATTAAGGCACATGTCCGGACTGCCTTTCTGTCACTGGATGAGACAGCATATTTGCGGGACCGGGTCGAAGAAATACGACAATCTGCATATGAGGCTCCTGCAGCATACAACCTCCGATTTCGGAGTATAGCAGAAGCAGCTTATCCAAAAGATGCACGAAATGAAGATCAGAATAGAGTGCTACTCAGGGCATACGCAAGAGGACTTCACTGTTCCCAAATGGCGAAGAGACTCGTCACCGTCGGCAACCCAATTTCACTGGACAACGCGATGCAGCTGGTAATGCAGTACAGTACTGCAGATGATGAATACAGCAGATTAGGCAGGAAAGAAGAGCCTATGGAAATTGGCGTCATCGGGCGACAAACAAATGCGAAACCTACGTCAGAAGGGTCTCAGGTGTTTAGTGATATGAGAGACATGATAGAGAAAATGACTGGCCAGATGGAAAGGTTATACACGAGGGTGGCTAAGCTTGAAAGTAGCGCACCTAAGGGACAGCTTAAAAAATCTGACCGTGTGACTAAGCCTTCCTCCTGGACACAGGATGGCCGTCCCATCTGTTATGAATGCGGCACACCCGGACATCTTGGCCGGGACTGTGATGTACGAAGAAATCGACTATCTCAGAACTCGGGAAACTAATATGCGTCGCAGGTGCTGGAGAGGGCAGACCACACATAAGTGTAACACTACATGGCATTGAGGTACGTGCACTTATTGACACTGGTGCTTCCCGATCACTCCTGCGACGTGATGTGTTTGTTAAAATGACTTATGCCATGCATCGACCGAATTTGTTGGAACCAACAACTGGCCTCAAATCTGTCAGTGGCCACGATATACTAGTCCTCGGCATTACACAAGTTACCATTGAGAGAGCCCGTTCCATCAAGGTGTATGTGGTGGATAACATCCCCCACGAAATGATCCTTGGTGATGACGCCCTTCGTAAAGGTCGATGTCAAATTGACTACTCCAATAACAGCTTATTGTGGTGTGAGGAACTATGGCCAATAATTTGTAACGGGAACCAGGGATTGGCTGGTTTAGACGATACTTTTGTGACATCTGGCAGACAGGATATTGACAGTGTTATCCAGGAAAATCCGACCGTGTTTTCTGGAAAAACAGACATAAATGGGTATTGCGACATGAGGCCCATTACAATCGAAACTAATGGTCCCCCAATCTGCCAGCCTGCCTACCGAACGGCACTATCGAAACGAAAACTGGTGGAAGAGGCCATTGATGACATGTTAGACCAAGGAGTGATTAGGCCTTCCACATCTCCATGGGCATCTCCTATCACCCTTGTGCGACACGGTTCTGTGTGGACTATCGTCGGCTTAACAGTGTTACCCGGAAAGACCAATACCCTTTACCAGTTATACAAGACATATTTGACCAGGTTGGTGGTAGCTCAGTGTTTAGTACGTTAGATTTGAAATCTGGCTATTGGCAGATTCCAGTGGCGGAGGAAGACGTCGAAAAAACTGCTTTCCGTTGTCATCGGGGACTCTTTGAATTTATTCGTATGCCCTTTGGCCTGGCCAACGCCCCTGGCCATTTCCAACGTACCATGGATTTTGTATTCAGTGACCTGATTGGAAAGACGGTTATGGTATACATCGATGATATAGTCGTGTACAGTAAAAACTTGGAGGACCACGCTGCTCATCTTCAGGAGGTGTTTGAAAGACTTCAGAAATCTGGTCTTCGTCTAAAACCCAGTAAGTGCACTTTTGCTCAGTCTGAGGTGAAACTACTTGGGTATATTGTTAACAAGCATGGGATAGCAAGTGACCCAGAGAAAACAAAGGCTATAGCTGACCTACAGGCTCCAACATCGGTTGCTGAGGTGCGATCATTTCTAGGCATGAGTAGCTATTATAGACAGTGTATTCCATCATACGCCCAAATTAGTGAACCCCTTGTGGGACTGACAAGAAAGCATGCACGTTTTGCGTGGACAGACAAGCAACAACAAGCTTTTGACACCCTCAAAGGTCTGCTGGTGTCCAACGAAGTAATGGCCCATCCTCAAGTGAAACAAACCCTATAAATTGTACACTGATGCATGCGACTATGCAGTCGGGGCAATCCTCGTACAAGCAGATTGTGATGGAGTTGAAAAAGTTGTGCAATATGTCTCACACCAGCTTGCAGGTCCGCAGCTCCGATGGGCTACTATAGAAAAAGAGGCATATGCAGTGGTTTATGCCATAGGTAAACTCCGACCTTACCTGTATGGTGCGAAATTTACTGTTTTATACAGATCACAAACCACTTGCCTCCCTGTTCACTAAGGAGATGCAGAATACAAAGATCCAGCGGTGGGGCATCCTCCTAGCAGAATACGGAGCTAAAATTGAATACAGACGGGGTAGGAACAACATCCGTGCTGACATGCTTTCTCGGATTAGGGGTGCGTCTGAAGTAAGCGTAATTGACACACAGGACTGGGTTGACCCAGAAGCTTGGCCTGACACTGTCCCAGACAGATGCCTCTCTGTTCTCTCCGATGGCTTGGACCTGACAAGTATTGCAGAAGCTCAGAAGAAACAGTTTTCTGAAAGTATTGAAGGAGCCGACACTGAGGACTCTTGACTTCACACTCGCACAGGGAGTGTTGTATAGTATACGAAAGCCTACTTCAACATCAGCAGTGTACCCCCGTTTAGTCCTCCCCAAAGGATATAGGGAACCCATTATTGAGCGTGCTCATAAAGACGTTGGGCATATGTCTTCGGCCAAGACGCTCGACAGAATAAGAGAAGCTTATGTGTGGCCAGGCATGAGAGCGGATGTGAAGAAGTGTATATCGCAATGTGCAACTTGTTGCGCTCATCAACGAAGAACAGATCGAACCCCAATGGGCGACATGCCCTTGCCTGCATCACCAATGCAAATAGTCGGCATGGATTTAATAGGTCCGTTTGCAGAATCCTGCAAGGGTAACCGGTATCTCATCACAGTCATCGATCACCATTCAGGTTGGGGAGAGGCCTACCCAATCAAAGACAAATCAAACCACAGTGTCTGGATTGCTTTTGCTAACCAATTCATACCCCGTCATGGAATACCAGAGGTGCTAATAATGGATAATGGTAAAGAGTTTACTGCACAGGCCTGGTGCGCTTACCTGAAAGAAATAGGGATTGAGCACCACCGCACAACCCCTGTCCATCCCCAATCGAATGGTAAAGTTGAACGGTTTTAACCGCACTTTTAAAGAAACATTAGCTAAGCTGGTGAACAACCGCGCACTTGATTGGGAAGACCGTGTAGGAGATGTTCTTTTTGCTCATAGAAACTCTGTAAGCAGCGTCACTGGTTACACCCCCTTCTTCTTATTGTATGGCAGACGGAGTCGTGCCCCATTGGCAAAACTTTTACAGTCTGGCAGTAGAGTGAACCACTTTGGCAATAGACTAGACGAGTTAAGTGAGGCTTTCAAACAAGCCCGTGCCAACACGAACGAGTCTCGCGTTCACAACCGTCGCCGACTAGAAGCTAAGGCAAATGCCAAAAGTATTGAAGTTGGAGATACAGTTGTGGTCAAGGCAGAAGAGAGATTAACCATGACATCTCGCTGGGACCCTAAGTGGGAGGTGACCCGTGTGTCAGGCAGTACTTGTTGGTTACGACACCAGCAAACCGGTAAAAAACAAAGGTGCTGCATCGGGAAAAATTGAAGATTGTGGACCCTAATATTGCTTGGGAGGACTTCCGGCCACGACCCATAATAAATCCACGAATCGGAGCAGTGCCACAGCGGTCACATCAAACCTCAGATCCAGAGCTAGTAGAAATCACCCCACCAACCAATAAAGATGACACCTCCGGTCAGCATAATGAACTAAGACTCGATGAAACCCAGAGTTGGCAACGAAAGCGCAAACGCGGACAAGCTCCTCCCACTGACCAACCCCAGCGCGCACAAGCAGCTGCAGATAATGCACCAGCCAATCATAATCAGCTATTCTCAACCGATGGACAACGACTCCAAAACGAGTCAACCAATCAGACGGCAACTAAAGATAAGCCCCAACCAAGTTGTTTCCATGGAGCTCCTACAAATATGGAGGTTGATTCTACCACTTCCCATTTTCGGAAACGGACTCGGTCAAGTTACCTCACACCACCAGAACGAGAACAAAAACGTGCACGATGGGATTGGATTGCGTCGGTGGCTGCTTGGTTTTCCACTCACTCTTAGTGTTCTTTGGCCCTGCACTTGCTGATGTTACACCATTGCGGTTGGAGGACGGACTATCAGTGGAGACTGGTGGTCTCATTGCTGGCCGGACTGGGGACTGGATGATTCTGGTGACCTTGGATCTTCCCGGACGTGAGGAGTCGCTTCTACCTGCCCTCCAAACCCTTCAACATGCTATCACCAGCCATACTACAGAATTGGATAGAGCAACTACTGAAAACTGGGTGCGTAGAATTAATTTTATTCGCCGTCAATTCTCACCTATCAACTCTCGCACCAAGAGGTCACCATTTGACTTTATCGGGAGTCTATCAAATAAATTGTTTGGAACTGCCACCGAGGAAGAAGTGAATCAGTGCCGCACCGTAATTAGAGAAACCCAACTCCAACAAGAAAAAACAGTTCATGTAGTAAACCAATTAACATCTGTAGTCAACCACACACAGCATTTGTTACAAGAAACTAGAGAACATGTCAATACTGTTCAGCGCTATCTTGTGGAAATAGGCCATGCACTCGAAAGGAATTATGGAAATATAGAGAAAAAAGTCCTCAAACTGCAGTTGACCTTCCAATTTGAACAATCTGTAACAACACTGGAGCTGCTACATGAGGAGGCAGTCAGGCAACAAACACTTTTCCAAAGACAAAAGGCAGCCTTGGAACATGGTAGGCTAACGGAGGAGATACTGCCGCCCACCAATCTTAACGAAATTCAAAATCAGATGACACAACAAGGATTTGTGCCTCTGAGGGAAGAGTGGTACTATGGACACGTACACATCGAACCCATGTGGGGTGAGCCAAACACCTTAGTTTATCGTGCACGTCTGCCATTTGTAGATGATCGAAGGTATGTGCGCTATTTATTACAAACATGGCCGATGCCTTTAAACGACACATACGCTGTGCAAGTACATGTGGCAGCAGATATTGCCTTTGACACCATCAGCGGGAAAACTTTTCAACCACAGTGGTGCCAAGGCAGCCAGCCATCTGTCTGTCGCACAGGAGCAGTCTTCAACCCTGAAGGTGAACTTGGTCTTGGCTGTGAGCGAGGAATCATAATCAATAATAGTGACCTCCGTGCTAACTGCAAACTGTCATTCACGAAGCACGCTGCTTCCATTGTCAGCGAACGAACCCCGGGCCGTTATGTCATTGCCTCATCGGGCGAGTCATACGAGACCCAGTGCGCCGGTAAAAAGGGGACACATGGATCCCTCCCCTCTGGAGTATATGCTGTTACGTTGAGAGATGGCTGCTGGATGCAAGGTAATGGCTGGAAAATTCGTGGGATAGCAGCAAGGTTTTCAAACCTGTCATTCCATCATAGGCAACTGAACGTAACTCCCCTTGGACTCCTTGAACGTATACCCACACGTCACATTGCCTTTATGGTTAACTTTTCCGCAACCACCCCCCTCAAGGACATCGAACATTTTGATGTTAACCAGATTCCAACAGTAAACCCAGAAAGGTTCAATTGGAGCCACCATGGTGGACACCTCTCATGGTTCAATGTTTTTATGCTTATCTTCATCGGGATTGCAGTCTTCATTATCCTCCGCGTGACTTGGTCGAAATGTCGATACCTCACGTCTCTCAAAACACGCGCAGACACTGAAACTGCGCCACATGAACAAGGCCAAACTCGAAATGATCAACCCCTATCCACTAGCTTAGAGCGTCCATCGCCAACCTGGGATGACCTCGTGCAAAGTGCCCACCACTAATGCCGTAGAATTTAGCAATAGCCTCTCGCATGTTTTATATTCTTGTTGTGTGTTTTTATATTTTGTAGTCAATGGTATGAATGTCATTTTATGCTCTGTACGTGTACTAATTTTCGTTATTATAGTTAAATGGTACATTTAACTAAAAAAAGGGAGGGGCGTGTGTAAAGTATGTAATGTATAATGGTTGGAATTGTCAATAATATTTCATATTTTACTAACGTGCATTTCCGTTAACTTTTGAATGGTTACAACCCTTATACCAAGTAGTAGCACTTATCTTAAGTATCAGTAACCTACCCGTATTCGGGCTTTAGATATTTCCGGTTATAAGTATTACCATCCTGTAACGAGAGGGTCCCGTTCAAGGGCGTTATCTGTTATCTCTGCAGTATCTTTGATGTGTCTACCATACATCCTTCTCATGTCTTAAAAGTCACGACCATACAAGTATCAACGTCAAGTTATCTTTGTTATCTATGTATGTAAAATATGCCAGAGTCCCGAGTTGCATGATCCGAGTGGACTTTGTTCTGTGCATTGCTATCGGCCAATGGCACTGGACAGTTGGCTGGGCTGACAGTGACCCCGCCTTCTTAATGATAATAATTGTATATAAGATGGAATATTTTGCGAATAAAGACAGAACTATTCTCAGTCAACGAACGAGTCTGCTTTGACTTCTGCAAAGCCCAGCAGTATGCTAACTTCTAGCCCTGCTGGCCGAACTTGGAAAGCGTAACGATTTAAGGTTGTAGAAGCCAGGAAGACGAGCCCCGAAAAGAGGTCTGGCTTTTACACTGTGGTAACTTGTGTAAATGGGATATCATACAAAAGAAAATCATTGATTTATGTCGGAGGTGCATAGCGCACAAAATAGCACCATAGCCTTTGTCTGATTTTGTCTGCAGAATGTGGTTGCGTGGAAGCTTAGCACAAAATCAAAGTTAAGGTCTATCTTTTAATTGCAAAATTGTACATAGTACATCATCAGAATATTGGTACATGTCAAGAAGTGAGTGTTACATGGGTTGGGTCTTGATCATTGTCTCAGTTGCTTGATTCTAGGAATAAGACAAACACATTATCTTTACTCTTTTAACAGACTAAATCTTAATCGCATGAAAGCCTTTTAGATGATGTTCGTACCAAAGATCTGTTATAATAAGATACCCCACTCGGCAATTCGCCCGACAAATGCCGTGACGCCGTGTAGGCAGCGCCCCCTACGTTTGTGGAAGCTACTCGACGCGCAGCAGCCAACCAACTTCGTAATGACTCGCGAGTATGTCTGACTAGAAGTCAAACACAAATGGGTATTTCTGCGCTGCAATTAACTGTTATAATTGACAAAGGCCTTTCCACCCATTAAGTGAATGTTCTACCATATGTTTCTGGCTATATTGCCCGGAAATTAAGTTGTGTGCAATATGCATAAACACAATCAATGATATACATGACCAGAAGAATTACAGAAGTGCGAAGGAAGGGCTCGTTGTCCCAAGCAAATCACTAGTAGATGCATCATGCAGGCTTAAGCAACATTGTCAGTGAAAGCCTGGGTTGTAAGCATTCTAGCCAAAGATATCTCATTAGAGAAACTCCAATGTGAATCATGCAGGTGTCATTTTTCTGTAATATGTATTATGGTGAACATCAGGTTGTATAATTCCCTGAGAGAGGAAAACAGTAAGTTAAGGGACCACAAGGAGAGAACAATATCGTAAGACATTGACATTTTCCCACACAATTTGTGTTCTTTTTTGTTTTAAGTGCTGTTGTATGTGTAGATTTCCGAAAACCAAATATTGATATTTCTTTACTCAGTTCCTTGAAAGCCCTCTATGGCAGATGTACAAGGACTATTCTATCATAAATCCACACCAGTATATAGGACTATACCCTGGATATACTGTTAGAATGGTCGGTTGCATGGTACTCGGATATGTCTGGCTGATTTGGTGTGTTTAATGGCTTAAGACAGGGAGGCATAGTGTCAACCTATCTTTTCAGTGTTTACATGGATGAATTGAGCTCTGGTTTAAATAATTGTTATGTTCAGTGTAGTTTTAGTGTGCTTGTTGTTAATCTTCTAATGAATACTGATGATCTCATATCATTTGTGGTTGTTCTTCGTAAGCTATTAAGACTGAGAGTTTTAGTTGTAATGACCTTAGTATATATATATATATATATATATATATATATATATATATATATATATTATATATATATATATATATATATATATTATATATATATATATATATATAATATATAATATATATATATCTATATATATATACATATATAATATATATATATACCTATATATATATATATATAGATATATATATAAAAATATATATTTATATATATATATATATACCATATATATATACATATATATATAAATATGTATATATATATAGAGAGAGAGAGCGGAGAGAGAGAGAGAGAGAGAGAGAGAGAGAGAGAGAGAGAGAGAGAGGGAGGGGGAGAGAGAGAGGGGGAGAGAGAGGGGGAGAGAGAGGGTGAGAGAGAGGAGGAGAGAGAGGGAGAGAGAGGTAGATAGATAGAGAGACAGAGAGAGACAGTGAGACAGAGAGAGACAGTGAGACAGAGAGATACAGAGAGAGACAGACAGTGAGACAGACAGAGAAAGTGAGAGATAGAGCGAGAGAGTTAATGGTGATTAAATGCATGCTGCATCAATGTTATTAGTATATACTATGTCCTGAAATATTTCATTATTATATTGTTATTCAAAATAAGAAAGAATACATTTTACAGTATTACATAATAAAATCATACGTCTGCATAGGGCACCCCATCAACCGACAATGCAGCTGCTTCATTTGGTGGAGGTTTGGGTGACAATCGGGAAATCATGAGCATGTATTTAAATCAACTTCTCATATTCAACCGCAAAAATGACAAAATCAATGATTCAGATTTTTCTTTTAATATCAAATAAGGGTTGACTAGACGTCCGACTGTGTCTTAAAAAGGGGTAAATTCAACCCTACAGGACGTCTGAGTAAGTATATATTTTACCGTCCAATCGGGGCTAGGCCTGGGATAGATGCTGATATATGCGACTTTGTTCAAACGTTCATAAAAAATTATTGTAGTTAATAAATCGTCACGCAAATTGATAAAAAGGGTGTCAATAGTAATTGGCTTTGTTTTTATGTATAATCGTTAAATTTTAGAAATACAGCGGTATTATTGAGTACATACCATCGCCGATCTATCTTTTACCATTGAGCCACGCGCTTTTGTTTACATTTTAGCTTCCACGAAACCAGGTGGCGCGCTGGTCGCGAGCTTCACAACAGAAACGTCCGAGTGGGGTATCTTATTATAACAAGATCTGTGTTCGTACCTCGCTACTTGACTAGCACTGGGTGTGGTAGGGGAGGGGTGCAAGAATGTAGGAAGTGTTCGTGTATATTCCCAATGCAGGTTCGAATACGTGGAAAAGGCGCAAATTAATAATTGAACTACACTATGAAATAGGACGTAGATGAAGAAATCTAGTGGATTGCCTTCTGATAGATCTATAAACATATAATACGCCACGAAACAAAGAGCTTTCAGTACAACGTCAGGAATAAATATCAGCAAAGAACTGAGAACAGGCTATTTGTAAGCTTCTTCAGGAGGCCCCCCGTAGAAGACAGGTTCCTCTTTTAAGAAATATGAACCCCATGTGGCTAGCCGCTCATTCAGCAAGAGCATCTTATTCACATAAGAAAGTCTGTCGCGGATCTGATCGCTTCTGTTCCATCGTTATTTCCGAATATATAAATACATGCGGTGTATGGGATTGTAATGATGAGATCCTAATGTGCCAGTCCCGCAATAATTAGGTAAACTCAGAAAGAACAATAAAAGCACTAGGAACTTGATCCAACGGCTCGGGTATCAGCGCCTCGCAGCTGTTGTTGAATATATGGACTCTTCAAATTGATTGAGGCAATCTCGCCCCCGTATTAATAAGAAATACCATGTGATTGTATGGAGAGACACTCGGCTCCCAATGCGAAGCTTCCTAGCGCCTAGCTGCTTTCGAATGCCGAGCCGTTTTCAATACGGATAGTGGTTCGATGCAGTAGATAGTGACTCAGCGATGGGTTGATTTGCATCGATAACTGAGCGCCTGTGATTTTGAGAGATGCTGAGTCAAAGCAGTGCGCTGCTCACATGTGACTTTTTCAAGAGGAGGTGTGAATTAACCCTCAAACTGAGTTATAAGTTATTGAATATCAACTCAATAGATATCCGATCAGGCAAAATATTAATTTATTTGGGTGCGTCCTGATTGTGAATATGCGTACATTTTCTGATGTTCATTTTCAGACATGCAGGGATCAATAATGGTAAGTGAAATGCCCAGGTCACTAATTGAAGGCTGCGTATTTTATTCGGCGTGACTATTGCGAGACCCTTGTTGCACATTTGGCATTGAAACTTCGCCTTGACAGCGTCAGCACTGTTTGCTACGATCTCTCCTGTCCGCACCAGGAATTATCAGATCGCCAACAATCAGATGCAAAGTTACTCAAGTAGCTTCATATTAGAAGATATATTGGATTAAACCGACATAGGAAAGTTGGAGAAATAGATATAATTCGTAGCCTTGTGCATGTTATTTGTTCAGAATAAGTTTCATTCATTCAGCGTTATTCACGCACAGAATACCTCTTTGATAACGTATCAATTACCTGGTGACTTCGCCTCATTAATGGAAGAATCAGAAGGTCTTGTATGTCGTAATTTATTATGACAAAAGCTGACCTGGATAATATAGCAACAACATGTAACAATTGGACACAATTAAGATAGAGAAATATGCGATCTGTGATGATCCAAGTGGACAAACTGCGTCAATTCAATGAATTCCACATATCATAAGTTGAAATGATATCCAGTATTACAAAAACATGCAGCCAGTCTTTACCCCACGGCTCAATTCCAGGCCATGCTATCATGTGCCAACACCATTCATTGATGCGACCTAATACAGGAAATCAACAGCTCCGTTAACCAAGTATCACGCTAATCCAATCAAGTACTTTGTGGTATAGATTCATTAAGTGGTTTTCTCAAACAAACTACACCACTTCATTAAGTGTTGGACACCGGCAACCAGATGGAACATGACGCCCCCCGGTAACACCTGTCATAATCACTCCAGTCGGCCTTCACAGGAGTCCAGCCGCTGCCTCTGTCTTTCACCACAGCCTCCACACTAGCCCTGTACACCGGGTGATCCGTGTCCTTGCCACCACCCACCAAGAACAACTCCATGTTCGTGCTGTCTAGGGTCAAGATGCAGCGTTTGTTTAATGTATCGTACCTTGATAACCTCTGCACGCGGTCGGGTTTTCTCGTCATACAAACTCTGTGTAGGACAAACATAAACATGCCGGGCGCCGTCAGTAAAGATGAGGTTCTCCTTCACATTAACCAAACCACTCATCCATCCAGACTCAAATTGGTGAGGTAGCTGTAACTGATGTGTGACTTTGTGTTGTGTGGTGGAATAAACCTGGATGTAGGACTGTTTGTTTGGTTGCTCGTCGTAAGCTCCCAGCACCACCACGTCACATGTACCAGGGAGACAGCAACATGTGTTGTAGCAGTCTGATCCCTTCAGTTCACCCGCTCTGCTGACCGTGTTGTTCTGTGGAGTGAACATCTCCACGTTTGTCACCATGGTGTTATAAGCGCGGCTACTGCTCCCACCCAGGACGTACAGCTGGCCATTCACAGCCGCCATGCAGTGGTAGTACCGTTTCAACCTGAGCTTACAGCATGTCTGCCATGTCTTACTCGTCATGTCATACTTCCACATTGTACTCTTCTCTTGGCGGACTCCGCTGACGAACAATTGCTGGTCTACAGCACAAACGGCGGCGTGCCAGCCTGATTCCATGTCACGAGGTAAATCAATGATTGTATATGGCGCGCCGAATCCTGGGGGATAAATACTCATCGTGGATTTATACATGACAGCAGTATGTTGCATTAGAGGTGGACTGGTCGGAGTGGCTTCCGTTTGTGCAACAGGTAATGGATGACTGGGTACATCCATCAGTACATCCCGTGATGGAGCGTGTGATTTCAGCAGTGCATCGTTGTCTCGCAGGTACTCAATAAATGTAGGGTTTTATTCGCCGTCAATTCTCACCTATCAACTCTCGCACCAAGAGGTCACCATTTGACTTTATCGGGAGTCTATCAAATAAATTGTTTGGAACTGCCACCGAGGAAGAAGTGAATCAGTGCCGCACCGTAATTAGAGAAACCCAACTCCAACAAGAAAAAACAGTTCATGTAGTAAACCAATTAACATCTGTAGTCAACCACACACAGCATTTGTTACAAGAAACTAGAGAACATGTCAATACTGTTCAGCGCTATCTTGTGGAAATAGGCCATGCACTCGAAAGGAATTATGGAAATATAGAGAAAAAAGTCCTCAAACTGCAGTTGACCTTCCAATTTGAACAATCTGTAACAACACTGGAGCTGCTACATGAGGAGGCAGTCAGGCAACAAACACTTTTCCAAAGACAAAAGGCAGCCTTGGAACATGGTAGGCTAACGGAGGAGATACTGCCGCCCACCAATCTTAACGAAATTCAAAATCAGATGACACAACAAGGATTTGTGCCTCTGAGGGAAGAGTGGTACTATGGACACGTACACATCGAACCCATGTGGGGTGAGCCAAACACCTTAGTTTATCGTGCACGTCTGCCATTTGTAGATGATCGAAGGTATGTGCGCTATTTATTACAAACATGGCCGATGCCTTTAAACGACACATACGCTGTGCAAGTACATGTGGCAGCAGATATTGCCTTTGACACCATCAGCGGGAAAACTTTTCAACCACAGTGGTGCCAAGGCAGCCATCCATCTGTCTGTCGCACAGGAGCAGTCTTCAACCCTGAAGGTGAACTTGGTCTTGGCTGTGAGCGAGGAATCATAATCAATAATAGTGACCTCCGTGCTAACTGCAAACTGTCATTCACGAAGCACGCTGCTTCCATTGTCAGCGAACGAACCCCGGGCCGTTATGTCATTGCCTCATCGGGCGAGTCATACGAGACCCAGTGCGCCGGTAAAAAGGGGACACATGGATCCCTCCCCTCTGGAGTATATGCTGTTACGTTGAGAGATGGCTGCTGGATGCAAGGTAATGGCTGGAAAATTCGTGGGATAGCAGCAAGGTTTTCAAACCTGTCATTCCATCATAGGCAACTGAACGTAACTCCCCTTGGACTCCTTGAACGTATACCCACACGTCACATTGCCTTTATGGTTAACTTTTCCGCAACCACCCCCCTCAAGGACATCGAACATTTTGATGTTAACCAGATTCCAACAGTAAACCCAGAAAGGTTCAATTGGAGCCACCATGGTGGACACCTCTCATGGTTCAATGTTTTTATGCTTATCTTCATCGGGATTGCAGTCTTCATTATCCTCCGCGTGACTTGGTCGAAATGTCGATACCTCACGTCTCTCAAAACACGCGCAGACACTGAAACTGCGCCACATGAACAAGGCCAAACTCGAAATGATCAACCCCTATCCACTAGCTTAGAGCGTCCATCGCCAACCTGGGATGACCTCGTGCAAAGTGCCCACCACTAATGCCGTAGAATTTAGCAATAGCCTCTCGCATGTTTTATATTCTTGTTGTGTGTTTTTTTATATTTTGTAGTCAATGGTATGAATGTCATTTTATGCTCGGTACGTGTACTAATTTTCGTTATTATAGTTAAATGGTACATTTAACTAAAAAAAAGGGAGGGGCGTGTGTAAAGTATGTAATGTATAATGGTTGGAATTGTCAATAATATTTCATATTTTACTAACGTGCATTTCCGTTAACTTTTGAATGGTTACAACCCTTATACCAAGTAGTAGCACTTATCTTAAGTATCAGTAACCTACCCGTATTCGGGCTTTAGATATTTCCGGTTATAAGTATTACCATCCTGTAACGAGAGGGTCCCGTTCAAGGGCGTTATCTGTTATCTCTGCAGTATCTTTGATGTGTCTACCATACATCCTTCTCATGTCTTAAAAGTCACGACCATACAAGTATCAACGTCAAGTTATCTTTGTTATCTATGTATGTAAAATATGCCAGAGTCCCGAGTTGCATGATCCGAGTGGACTTTGTTCTGTGCATTGCTATCGGCCAATGGCACTGGACAGTTGGCTGGGCTGACAGTGACCCCGCCTTCTTAATGATAATAATTGTATATAAGATGGAATATTTTGCGAATAAAGACAGAACTATTCTCAGTCAACGAACGAGTCTGCTTTGACTTCTGCAAAGCCCAGCAGTATGCTAACTTCTAGCCCTGCTGGCCGAACTTGGAAAGCGTAACGATTTAAGGTTGTAGAAGCCAGGAAGACGAGCCCCGAAAAGAGGTCTGGCTTTTACACTGTGGTAACTTGTGTAAATGGGATATCATACAAAAGAAAATCATTGATTTATGTCGGAGGTGCATAGCGCACAAAATAGCACCATAGCCTTTGTCTGATTTTGTCTGCAGAATGTGGTTGCGTGGAAGCTTAGCACAAAATCAAAGTTAAGGTCTATCTTTTAATTGCAAAATTGTACATAGTACATCATCAGAATATTGGTACATGTCAAGAAGTGAGTGTTACATGGGTTGGGTCTTGATCATTGTCTCAGTTGCTTGATTCTAGGAATAAGACAAACACATTATCTTTACGCTTTTAACAGACTAAATCTTAATCGCATGAAAGCCTTTTAGATGATGTTCGTACCAAAGATCTTGTTATAATAAGATACCCCACTCGGCAATTCGCCCGACAAATGCCGTGACGCCGTGTAGGCAGCGTCCCCTACGTTTGTGGAAGCTACTCGACGCGCAGCAGCCAACCAACTTCGTAATGACTCGCGAGTATGTCTGACTAGAAGTCAAACACAAATGGGTATTTCTGCGCTGCAATTAACTGTTATAATTGACAAAGGCCTTTCCACCCATTAAGTGAATGTTCTACCACATGTTTCTGGCTATATTGCCCGGAAATTAAGTTGTGTGCAATATGCATAAACACAATCAATGATATACATGACCAGAAGAATTACAGAAGTGCGAAGGAAGGGCTCGTTGTCCCAAGCAAATCACTAGTAGATGCATCATGCAGGCTTAAGCAACATTGTCAGTGAAAGCCTGGGTTGTAAGCATTCTAGCCAAAGATATCTCATTAGAGAAACTCCAATGTGAATCATGCAGGTGTCATTTTTCTGTAATATGTATTATGGTGAACATCAGGTTGTATAATTCCCTGAGAGAGGAAAACAGTAAGTTAAGGGACCACAAGGAGAGAACAATATCGTAAGACATTGACATTTTCCCACACAATTTGTGTTCTTTTTTGTTTTAAGTGCTGTTGTATGTGTAGATTTCCGAAAACCAAATATTGATATTTCTTTACTCAGTTCCTTGAAAGCCCTCTATGGCAGATGTACAAGGACTATTCTATCATAAATCCACACCAGTATATAGGACTATACACCTGGATTATAGTGTTAGAACAAAGGTCTGGATATACTGCATGGTACTCGGATATGTCTGGCTGATTTGGTGTGTTTAATGGCTTAAGACAGGGAGGCATAGTGTCAAACCTATCTTTTCAGTGTTTACATGGATGAATTGAGCTCTGGTTTAAATAATTGTTATGTTCAGTGTAGTTTTAGTGTGCTTGTTGTTAATCTTCTAATGAATACTGATGATCTCATATCATTTGTGGTTGTTCTTCGTAAGCTATTAAGACTGAGAGTTTAGTTGTAATGACCTTAGTATATATAGTATATATATATATATATATATATATATATATATATATATATATATATATATATATATATATATATATATATATATATATATATATATATATATATATATATATATATATATATATATATATATATATATATATATATATATATATAAAAATATATATTTATATATATACATATATATACATATATATATATATATATATATATATAAATATGTATATATATATAGAGAGAGAGAGAGAGAGAGAGAGAGAGAGAGAGAGGAGAGAGAGAGAGAGAGGAGAGAGAGAGGGGGGAGAGAGGGGAGAGAGAGGAGAGAGAGAGAGAGAGAGAGAGAGAGGAGAGAGAGGAGAGAGAGGTAGATAGATAGAGAGAGAGAGAGAGAGACAGTGAGACAGAGAGAGACAGTGAGACAGAGAGATACAGAGAGAGACAGACAGTGAGACAGACAGAGAAAGTGAGAGATAGAGCGAGAGAGTTAATGGTGATTAAATGCATGCTGCATCAATGTTATTAGTATATACTATGTCCTGAAATATTTCATTATTATATTGTTATTCAAAATAAGAAAGAATACATTTTACAGTATTACATAATAAAATCATACGTCTGCATAGGGCACCCCATCAACCGACAATGCAGCTGCTTCATTTGGTGGAGGTTCGGGTGACAATCGGGAAATCATGAGCATGTATTTAAATCAACTTCTCATATTCAACCGCAAAAATGACAAAATCAATGATTCAGATTTTTCTTTTAATATCAAATAAGGGTTGACTAGACGTCCGACAGTGTCTTAAAAAGGGGTAAATTCAACCCTACAGGACGTCTGAGTAAGTACATATTTTACCGTCCAATCGGGGCTAGGCCTGGGATAGATGCTGATATATGCGACTTTGTTCAAACGTTCATAAAAAATTATTGTAAAAAGGGTGTCAATAGTAATTGGCTTTGTTTTTATGTATTGGCTCTATCAAAGAATCGTTAAATTTTAGAAATACAGCGGTATTATTGAGTACATACCATCGCCGATCTATCTTTTACCATTGAGCCACGCGCTTTTGTTTACATTTTAGCTTCCACGAAACCAGGTGGCGCGCTGGTCGCGTGCTTCACAACAGAAACGTCCGAGTGGGGTATCTTATTATAACAAGATCTGTGTTCGTACCTCGCTACTTGACTAGCACTGGGTGTGGTAGGGGAGGGGTGCAAGAATGTAGGAAGTGTTCATGTATATTCCCAATGCAGGTTCGAATACGTGGAAAAGGCGCAAATTAATAATTGAACTACACTATGAAATAGGACGTAGATGAAGAAATCTAGTGGATTGCCTTCTGATAGATCTATAAACATATAATACGCCACGAAACAAAGAGCTTTCAGTACAACGTCAGGAATAAATATCAGCAAAGAACTGAGAACAGGCTATTTGTAAGCTTCTTCTGGAGGCCCCCCTTAGAAGACAGGTTCCTCTTTTAAGAAATATGAACCCCATGTGGCTAGCCGCTCATTCAGCAAGAGCATCTTATTCACATAAGAAAGTCTGTCGCTGATCTGATCGCTTCTGTTCCATCATTATTTCCGAATATATAAATACATGCGGTGTATGGGATTGTAATGATGAGATCATAATGTGCCAGTCCCGCAATAATTAGGTCAACTCAGAAAGAACAATAAAAGCACTAGGAACTTGATCCAATGGCTCGGGTATCAGCGCCTCGCAGCTGTTGTTGAATATATGGACTCTTCAAATTGATTGAGGCAATCTCGCCCCCGTATTAATAAGAAATACCATGTGATTGTATGGAGAGACACTCGGCTCCCAATGCGAAGCTTCCTAGCGCCTAGCTGCTTTCGAATGCCGAGCCGTCCTCAATACGGATAGCGGTTCGATGCAGTAGATAGTGACTCAGCGATGGGTTAATTTGCATCGATAACTGACTTTTTCAAGAGGAGGTGTGAATTAAACCTCAAACTGAGTTATAAGTTATTGAATATCAACTCAATAGATATCCGATCAGGCAAAATATTAATTTATTTGGGTGCGTCCTGATTGTGAATATGCGTACATTTTCTGATGTTCATTTCCAGACATCATGCAGGGATCGATCATGGTAAGTCAAATGCCCAGGTCACTAATTGAAGGCTGCGTATTTTATTCAGCGTGACTATTGCGAGACCCTTGTTGCACATTTGGCATTGAAACTTCGCCTTGACAGCGTCAGCACTGTTTGCTACGATCTCTCCTGTCCGCACCTGGAATTATCAGATCGTCAACAATCAGATGCAAAGTTACTCAAGTAGCTTCATATAAGAAGATATATTGGATTAAGCCGACATAGTAAAGTTGGAGAAATAGATATAATTCGAAGCCTTGTGCATGTCATTTGTTCAGAATAAGTTTAATTCATTCAGCGTTATTCACGCACAGAATACATCTTTGATAACGTATCAATTACCTGGTGACTTCGCCTCATTAATGGAAGAATCAGAAGGTCTTGTATGTCGTAATTTATTATGACAAAAGCTGACCTGGATAATATAGCAACAACATGTAACAATTGGACACAATTAAGATAGAGAAATATGCGATCTGTGATGATCCAAGTGGACAAACTGCGTCAATTCAATGAATTCCACATATCATAAGTTGAAATGATATCCAGTATTACAAAACATGCAGCCAGTCTTTACCCCACGGCTCAATTCCAGGCCATGCTATCATGTGCCAACACCATTCATTGATGCGACCTAATACAGGAAATCAACAGCTCCGTTAACCAAGTATCACGCTAATCCAATCAAGTACTTTGTGGTATAGATTCATTAAGTCGTTTTCTCAAACAAACTACACCACTTCATTAAGTGTTGGACACCGGCAACCAGATGGAACATGACGCCCCCCGGGTAACACCTGTCATAATCACTCCAGTCGGCCTTCACAGGAGTCCAGCCACTGCCTCTGTCTTTCATCACAGCCTCCACACTAGCCCTGTACACCGGATGATCTGTGTCCTCGTCACCGCCCACCAAGAACAACTCCATGTTCGTGCTGTCTAGGGTCAAGAGGCAGCGTTTGTTTAATGTATCGTACCTTGATAACCTCTGCACGCGGTCGGGATTCTCGTCATACAAACTCTGTGTAGGACAAACATAAACATGCTGGACACTGTCAGTAAAGATGAGGTTCTCCTGCACATTAACCAAACCACTCATCCTCCCAGACACAAACTGGCGGGGTAGCTGTATCTGATGTGTGACTTTGTGTTGTGTGGTGGAATAAACCTGGATGTAGGACTGTTTGCTTGGTTGCTCGTCGTACGCTCCCAGCACCACCACGTCAGATGTACCAGAGAGACAGCAACATGTGTTGTAACAGTCTGATCCCTTCAGTTCACCCGCTCTGCTGACCGTGTTGTTCTGTGGAGTGAACATCTCCACGTTTGTCACCATGGTGTTATAGCCGCGGCTACTGCTCCCACCCAGGACGTACAGCTGGCCATTCACAGCCGCCATACAGTGGTAGTACCGTTCCAACCTGAGCTCACAGCATGACTGCCATCTCTTACTCGTCATGCCATACTTCCACATCGTAGTCTTCTTTTGGCGGACTCCGCTGACGAACAATTGCTGGTCTATAGCACATACGGCGGCATTTGAGCCTGATACCGTGACACAAGGTAAATCAATGATTGTGTGCGGCGCGCCGAATCCTGGAGGATAAATCTTCATAGTGGATAGATACATGACAGCAGTGTGTTGCATTAGAGGTGGACTGGTCGGAGCGACTTCCGTTTGTGCAACAGGTAATGGGTGACTGGGTACATCCATCAGTATAGCCCGTGACGGAGCGTGTGATTTCAGCAGCGCATCGTTGTCTAGCAGGTACTCGATCAATGTAGGGTTCATCTGTCCTAATGGGAGAGACTTGAGGAGGACCGGGAATTCTGGTAATCTTGAGGCGCTGTCATGACGCAGCCAATCAAGAGCAATCAAGAGTCGATCATCTGATCTGCTCACATGGAGGTCAGCGTGTGTTACATAAGCCTGGATGACTGGCAGCTCTAGACACTTGAAGCTTTCTTGCTTTCTAACGACCGCGACGCTCTTCAATGCAAGTGACTGAAACTTGTTGATAAGTGCTGTGTCTTCAAGAGAGTATCCTACACTCCATCCCAACAAGCAGTTGTCTTCTGTGGCTTGCATCTTGTTGAGGAGCTGAGCTTGACATGTGAGTTGGAGCTCCCTGATCCCAAACATCTCAGCCATATCAGCGATCTCTTCACATCTGTCACAGGGTATATCCAAGATCTCCCCCGTGTAAATGAAACACATAATCCAATTCAATACTTTGGGATCCACATCCAAACTAACAGTGCTCTGGTGGCCTGTTCGTCCTAGCCCTTCATCTATGAATAGCTTCCTGAAGTACGCTGAGTGGGAGACAAGGATGACTCGATGGGCGTTAAATGTTGCCCCACGGCTCTGCAGGGTGACGTCCGCTAAAGCAGATGTTTCCCATAGCATCCTGAATGTTGAATATAAATCAACATATTGTCTTGTCTTGACTCCAAATGTCTCTTCCCATTTAGATACGAACGGCTCGGAACCCTCTGTCTTCAACTGTGCATCGATCTTATGGCGTCCTCTGGCGGCCATGTTGGTTCTGTTATTGTGCTGAATAAAAACAAAAACATCATTGTACAATTCATTCTTAAATTTGTCATTTCATGGATGTAACGCATGCAGGAGTCACATGTAATGAATGCATGGCGATTTCCTACAAATGAAATGTAACAATCAAACCAAATACATTTTAGCAGATTTTAAATTTCGTGTGTTGGGTGTGTAGGCACATGCTGCTAGGAGACGGATTGAGGGTGTGTTATAAATCAAATCAATATCTTGACGAAATGTTTTAGGCAATCAGATGAGTACTGGTGATGAGGAAGATGCAAATAAATGAGCACGTTATATCTGGAAGGATTATGTGGAAAAGAAGAATGTGTTTGGTGGATGTGCGAATAATGACAAGTGGTTTCTGATACTAAAATGAACGGATTGTAAATTCATAATTGGTGAATGATAGACAGATTACATTAATGTAAGTTTAGAATCAGCTGAAGCCGCTTCCACTCGAAATCAGAGTGCCCTGCAAAGTGTGCTTTGACCTAGAATGTCTTGTGTATTCCATAGTGCTATTACTATCATAATTTAATGAGACATAATAGGTTGTTTCAAGTTCGAGTAGAATGTGAATGCTAGTCAGAAATTCAAAATAAGAAAATCGTTGCAACATTTTTGGCTTATCATAAATTGAGTATGTAATCGTGCATTGACCTTCATTGTTTTCTGAAATTATTAATGGCTGCGCTAGTTACGCTAATAATATATCGTTTTAAACAATAATCTGGTATCTAACGTCATGATCAATTCGTAATACGCATTATGATTCATATTCACATTCTTCTGATCAATCGATCAGTGACCTCACATTATGAAAATGAAATGCATTATGATCACTCTGCCATTATGATCGTTTACGATAAAGGCGATCGAAAACGAAAGAAACCCCAAACAATCGATAATATATAGATTGTCACACAAAAATAGCCGACTTTACCAAGTAAATGATGACACTAGTTCAATGCGAATCAATTGGTAATGGGTGATACCCAATTCTTCATTCGGGCAACCAGGAAGTAGTTCTACCACGGTATCTTTTCGATATTCTTGTCACATATTAGTTTTGTTATAATCTTGTGAGATATCACAATAGGTAAAGGTTTACAACAGCGGCAATATAACATGCTCACCTTCAATATCGAACAGAAATGAAATGAGTTACTGGACAATTCGTGTTGATGACCGAACTGATG
>CM067348.1:42339532-42378320 GCA_034190875.2 Urechis unicinctus | reverse complement strand
GTTTGAGCTCCCTGATCCCAAGCATCTCAGCCATATCAGCGATCTCTTCACATCTGTCACAGGGTATATCCAAGATCTCCCCCGTGTAAATGAAACACATAATCCAATTCAATACTTTGGGATCCACATCCAAACTAACAGTGCTCTGGTGGCCGGTTCGTCCCAACCCTTCATCTATGAATAGCTTCCTGAAGTACGTTGAGTGGGAGACAAGGATGACTCGATGGGTGTTAAATGTTGCCCCACGGCTCTGTAGGGTGACGTCAGCTAAAGCAGATGTTTCCCATAGCATCCTGAATGCTGAATATAAATCAACATATTGTCTTGTCTTGACACCAAATGTCTCTTCCCATTTAGATACGAACGGCTCGGAACCCTCTGTCTTCGACTGTATGTCGATCTTATGGCGTCCTCTGGCGGCCATATTTGTTCTGTTATGGTGCTGAATAAAAACAAAAACATGTTTGTAAAATTCAATCATAAATATGTCATTTCATGGATGCATGTCTTGCAGGAGTCACATGTAATGCATGCATGACGATTTCCTACAAATGAAATGTAACAATCAAACCAAATACACTTTAGCAGATTTTAAATTTCGGGTGTTGGGTGTGTAGGCACAAGCTGCTAGGAGACGGATTGAGGGCGTGTCATAAATCAAAATCAATTTTCCTCTTAAACTGATATATCTTGACGAAATGTTTTTGGCAATTATAATCAGTACTGGTGATGAGGAAGATGCATATAAATGAACACGTTTTATCTGGAAGGATTATGTGGAAAAGAAGAATGTGTTTGGTGGATGTGCGAATAATGACAAGTGGTTTCCGATACTAAAATGAACGGATTGTAAATTCATAATTGGTGAATGATAGACAGATTACATTAATGTAAGTTTAGAATCAGCTGAAGCCGCTTCCACTCGAAATCAGAGTGCCCTGCAAAGTGTACATTGACCTAGAATGTCTTGTGTATTCCATAGTGCTATTATTATCATAAGTAAAGGAGACATAATAGGTTGTTTCAAGTGCGAGTAGAATGTGAATGCTAGTCAGAAATTCAAAATAAGAAAATCGTCGCAACATTTTTGGCTAATCATAAATTGAGTAAGTAATCGTGCATTGACCTTCATTTTCTTCTGTAATTATTAATGGCTGCGCTAGCTACGCAAATAATATATCGTTTTAAACAATAATCTGGTATCTAACGTCATAATCAATTCGTAATACACATTATGATTCATATTCATATTCTTCTGATCAATCGATCAGTGACCTCACATTATGAACATTGAAATGCATTATGATAATTCTACCATTATGATCGTTTCCGATAAAGGCGACCGAAAGCGAAAGGAACCCCACGTGTGTGGAGGATAAGGAGGGGTTACTCTCTGTACTTCCAAATGAAACTGTGAAGGTGTCATGCGGTGTCAATCTATGAAAATGCAGCAAATATACCGTATACCCGTATATAAATAAACTTGATATAACCAACTGTAGCGTGCATACATTAAATGCGCTATTGGAATGACAATAACCGCATCTGTGATGATAGAAAGGATGATAAACAGAATCAAGATGCTGACAATCATGGTCACTTCCGACACCCGAGTAAAAAAAAGCCCCTCCTCTCTGGCTTCTAGTGTTTATATTCAAGCCCTGAGGAGTCTCGTACCCATAGTGACCTCGCTCAAACCGCCCAGACTATATTTTCATGTTAATTGGAATGGGGACATTTTGCTTGAAACAAACAAAAGCGTTCCATGACATGCAATCAAGCACTTCTGTTACAATTAATAAATGAACAGGGTCACATGACGTCACTAAGGGCAAGGCCTACAATATCAACCCTGTATGGGCAGAATGCTTTGGAGCTGTTCGTTGGGGTGACATACCAAATATATCATATGTTGTTAGATAATCTTATTGATTATTCAAGCGAACTTCCGTCGTGTAGATTCGCTTGTCTCTGGGAATGAGTTGGTCACCTCACCCAAACCCCAGTCCATCGAGCCATTTCGCCATTGTTTACAAAGTAAATATAAAAAAACCATCAAATGCAACATTACGACGACAGATGATCTTGGTTGATTTAAAACGATTATGTCGTTGACTTGAAGAGGATACAGTTTCCTACAATATTGGTAAGTCAATTGCATTGAATTACACATCTAAATGTTATTTTGTCAATTGCATACTATGGGTCTGAATAGCGGGTTTGTAGCATCGATCCCAACTAAGTGACCCCTTTATCGCCCACCCCAATAGTTTGTTATGGAGAATTTTAAAAACTAATTAACCGAGCAGACAGAAGAGATCTCACATGCAGCAATGATTAATATGTCTAATTGTGATTCAAGCATCATTATGGACTACCAACAAGAAGCCAATGCCTGGACGGCAATAGTTCACTTAAAATACATTACATGTCAATGAGACAGTTGGTTCAGACTAGACGGAAAAGGTTCACTGATGTAAATGGAAATAAACAAAATTTTATAATTTTCGCCCGTTTGCATGCGTGGAAATGCACCACACATCAATGATAACTGCCCATAGCCCCTTATCTAATTTCTTCATCGTAACTGACTGACATGATTTGTTGTTAAGTAGGCCAGGAAGCGTTATAAATCATAGGTCAATATGTACGCCCATTTAAAAAGGACAGTCCTGGCTCCTTCTTTAGTCAGTAGGGGGTCATTTTTCTTCTGGCGACCATTGTTATTTCTTTACTTTGATTCGGTGAGGACAAGTATGACGATCGGGAGAACGGATAAAAGAAAACAAGGTTTTAGACAAAATCGTATACAGATTGTAAACATATAGCCAACAAACATTGTCGACACAAAATATTATATGTCTATATAGGATTTAAATGTGATAGACGAGATTAATAAGGTAGAGTTAATTTATACGATATGATATCATTTAATTATGAATATTATGGGTTATTGAGTGTTGCCATCTAGCCTCGTATATATATATATATATATATATATATATATATATATATATATATATATATATATATATATATATATATATATATATATATATATATATATATATATATATTATCATCATTATTATGTGGAAGGCCTTCACTTTTGTCATAGTTGATCAAGTGATAAACAGTTCATATCTCTATATTGCTAAAGTGTACTTCGCTCTGCTTATCTGGAAAGCAACAATTGCCACTTTTAATGACCTCCTTTTGAACCCCTTCTCTTTTGGACGTTGATGAGACATTGGTAATGACAGAGCATATTGTTCGGTCGGTTGAGTGCTTTGTCCGTTCACGTATATATTGCTCTATGCCCGTCTTACCTGGAAGGTACTCCCAAATCCGTTCCTTATCTCGAGTGATGTCGAGTTATACAAATAAACGAGCTGATTAGATGACATTTGACAAGTGCTCTTCAACCTTACTAGTCTGATTGTCTTTTGCTTGAGATGCGTGCATAAGTTCCACTTATTAACAGACATTAATATTGACAACTAAAAAGGCGGCCACTGCCGTCCCCCCCACCAACCTCCACCCATCCCATCCAACACATGCTCGCGTTACGAATAATCTTCATGGGATATATCTATATATATATATAATGATTCTGAATACAGCGCACACAAAGCAGGCGTCAATAGCATTGTGCTATGACCAATGCAGTGATCGGCTTCTGAACATAACTTGTGTGTACCAAGTAGTTGGTACACTTGATCAGAGAGCGATGTGGTCTAAGCTGATACCAAAGTAAATCAAGTCAATTGAGTTCATGTGATATAAAATCAGACAATAATTTATAGGCTGCATATACGAATAATCCTCTAAGAAACAATTATATATGTGGGATATCTAACGCAACGCAGAGATCTCCATCAGCTTTGAGAATGATTTGAATCGTAGTTTCTCTAGCGCTCCCTCTTTATAATGTCTTTTGATATGATGGAAATTCCACTCTCTCTAGCAAGCACTCTCTATATAAATGTAAAAGAGCCTTAACTTTCTTAAGCGATATCTTGCTAGATCCTCTATGAAGGTTGTAGAACCCCTAAGCCTATGAATATCTTAAAACCCGCATATTTGTAACATAGCACAACCTAGAACCTATTTGTGCAATAAACCACTCGTGCTACAGTCCCGAGAACATCATTGTGTGATACTGATGTAGATACCGATACATATTATTCACACATACACATTCAGGCACACACATTCACGCACAAACATCCGCGCACACACAAATACACACACAATTACATTATATATATACATATATATATATATATATATATATATATATATATATATATATATTTATATATATATATACCTATATATATATATGGAGATATACATACATGTTGGAATATCTATAAATATAGCTATTAAAATAAAAATATATTCATATATATTTCGATATATTTCTATATATATATAGATGGTCGATAGGTCTATATGCATATATACATGAATATATATGTTTATATATATATCTATATGTATATATATATATATGCATATATGTATGTAAATATGTTTAAATATGCATATGAATATACATATAAATACATAAGTATATATATATGCATATTTATATTTATATATGTATATATGCTTACATGTATATATATCTGTATATAGGTTAATATATATATATGTTTTTATATATATATATATATAAACATATATATATATATATATATATTCATATATATGCATTAATTTGCATATATGTATGAATATATATATATATGTCAATATATTTGCAGTACCTGTTAAGGTATCACACATATTGCATTAAAGTGCCTATCGCACGAAAAATCATGTCATTTTTTTCGCCAGATAACAGAAATATAACCCAGAAGTACCTATTCTGTCTATGTGTCAATTGTCAAAGTGCGCGCTTTCTGATCGAAATTCGACCTTAAAGATGAATTCGGCGTATCGAGCCGACAAGCTCATGAATAATTCATCGCCTCCGCGTGACGTCAGGTCCGGGAATGTTTTTGTTGCGAGGCGCAATCTGCACTACGATTAGCGAGAAATGGCTGCTGGAAATTTCGTTATTTCATCACTTCATGAGAGGAACGAAGAGTCATGGTATGGCACAGGTCATTCGCAAACTATCTTTGCTTCAGCAGAGCAAGTTTTGTCTTACAGATTCGATCCAGAAATGAGCGAATCCGACGTCTCCGATGAGAGAAAAAAGACACTGTCGATGTCACTGCTGGGTCTGGGTCTCACGCGGGTCATCCAGCCCAGGACATAGGGCTGCTACAGAACAATGCTTGGTAAGCTGTCTGATTCTGCTTGTGCACCAGTTCATCGTATATGTGTTGGCGTGTAACGAAGTTAATCCACAAATTTCACCAACAAAAGCTCTTTTCATAACAGTAGACTATACAACAGAGCTTTTCAGCAAATAATTCTTCCATATCAGACAGCAGACATGAGATACCACAAAGTTTTTATCAAATCAAGTGGTTGCAAGTGTTTATGTTTACAAAGTAAATGCTCATCCACACGAATTGCAAACAAACTAATTTCGGACTGCTGTTAATAAATATTTATTTAAAGTAGGCCTTATCAAAGGCTGATTACGATATTTTTAAAAAGTGATGTAGATTGATTCTGAGGTAGAATATATATAGGAGAGCAAGCACCACAGCTGTTTTCTCATAGGATTGTCAGTTAGCCCATAAATGAATGTATAACTGGACTTTAGGAGGTGAAGATTATTGTATTATATTATCATCTTGGTCAGTGTTACATCAGAGTTTCTATAAATGCAGAGGCTAAAACATATTTGCCATACAATATGTCATTCTTTATTACATACATTCGTATTCCCATCATTACATCATGTTACAGGTGATTGTGTGGAAGAATTTGTGTGCTGTGTGGAAATTCCTTGAGTCATGACCTCAATAGAGAACAGCCCCATTCCCATTGGTGGCATAACCCAGCATCCTGGTTTCAGCCAAATCTGTTTGAACCCTTGGGCCTTGCAAGTGGGATATTTCTCCTACAGACAACAGCACAGGCACATGTCAGATAATGTTGTACAAAGGTGACAATGTTTTCTATTATTTACACATAAATCTGTACAAAGGCTAGCAGTCATTATTTGCGATTTAATTATACTTATTGATACTGGTATGACAAAAAATATTTAAGCATGGTTAAATCAACAATGTCACATGGTTATATTACAGGCGTTACAGGTATACTGCATACAGGCAGTTTGTTTGCTGGTGCTGGGGACATCTTGGACAAAAGATAGAGTTCCGTTATCACTCTGCGCTGTTACAACAATACGAGATAACTTCCCAGCACCAGACTATCAAGGATTCCTCTATCCTCCACTCACCTAGGACTTGTCTTGATACATGCAGAACCTACTCTGGTGTGCCTCAATGGCTTGTGTGGATCTGGTCTCATCGCATCTGCACACATTGGAGGTGGTGCTTCTGTCTTGGACAGGGTTGGCTCATAGCAAACCAGCCAGAACTCAGCCATCAGGCACTCGACATACTTTGAAACATAACAGGAATCAAGTCACAGCTTGCACACCAGATTGTTGCTTATAACCTTATACCTCCATGGTAATTGAATTTGTTGTTGTTTACATTTTATATATCAGTAAAAATATCCACCAAATGTTGCCTTTGTTGCTACTTAAGTAACAATATGCCCCTGCTTAAACTTGGGGTATCTTAACTTGAAGACTAGATCCCCAGCTTCTGTTGTCGCTTGTTCTCTGATATCTGTGATACAATGAACCAATTATACATGACCTACACATATTTGGCATATCAGCACATGTAAACAAATTTAATGACTCGCAAATTTAAAAACAAACACCGCCATGAAGGAGCACTGTAAAAAGCAAAATATTATATCATAAGAATGATACTTGCCTGGCAACCATACCATCAACTTAACAAGATAATGGTCTATTTATTCAATACTAATACAACAAGAAAGTCATCAAATTTCACCCTGTGTTTCTCTCTCTTGATAAAGGCAGGTCTGCTTTTCTTGGGCTGGGGTGGGAGGGGTTCACTTGCCTCACCATCCTTTCTTGATTGCTTGACAGCAGAGGCCTTCGCAGAAAGAGTAGGCACAGCAGCTTCCTTCATAACCCGCTTACATCGTGGTATGCAACCAAGCTCTTCTTTGAGTTTCGGTGCCTCCTCAAAACATTCCTCGGTGAAATGAACCGAGTACACAAACGAGTACTTGCCCGGGCCCGGTCATTTCAACCATTTGTCTCGCGATCGTAGAACCTGGCCAATCCATTGTTTTTTTAAATCGTCCTTACCAGGAAACCTGAACAAGCTCACACCGTCCCGACTGGTACGCGAGCAGCCCCTAACACAACAACCATTAACCATCGCGTTCAGGCGGTCACAAGATGGCTAAAAACGATCCAAAATCCCCAAAACGAGAGACGAACTCCGACAATGTAAACAATGGAGAACTCCGTGCGTCTCTGAGAACGGCCTCCCTTACCTGACGTCACACGCATGGTTGACCTAGATAATGGCTGCCGCAACGTTTTGTCGGGCGCGCTAATTTGAACTGACATTTTATCAAATTTTGGCCTTAACTGATCAGATGCTACAGTTATTGGACCGGTTTGAGTTTATTGATCACATTATGAATTGATTTCAGCGAAGTACCTATAACCGTGCGATAGGCACTTTAAGTGCGCATTCTTGGGTTTACAGTGAATGATTGTATCTATTAGTTATACCGACTTGCGAAATATGATTGATTTGATGGTCCCAACGCATGCGCATTTTGTTAGTCTTAGTGAAAATATATATACATTTATTTTGCAATAGTTTCACAGCTAGCAGAAACAATGCTTGCAATTTTTAAAATTTCTTTATACTGAAAATATTCTCAGCCCTTGCTAGAAAATTATCGAATGATCGTTTAGCAGGTGCTATCCTGCTAACTTCGGTGCCTGGTGTATTTTTGTTGCTCCTGATTGTATGTCACATAAACACTTGGCATGGTTGAAATTGTTCTGATGATTGTGTTCTTGTAACTGCCGATGAAGTCCTTTTTTTATAATCGGGCATACTTTAATTAATGCGAAAAGCATGCATTGACCTTTGATATATTTTATAAAAAGTGGATCTACGTCCTCACCTGCAATTACAAATGCGCATAGTATGAGCCCCATATAAATGAATCAATGTTGAACTGCTGGTGGTCTCAATTAGTGCAATGTCCAAGGTTCAGTCACGATAACCAGGCGAGCAACAATATCGACCATTAGGGGACTTATATGCTTATACGACATGTCAATGGTTTCGCTCGGGAGAATAATTGATCATGTGAATATATACTAATATATTTTTGAGGTGCCAACACCTGCCTTTGCACCAACATGTCAAAGTCGTTATAATGCATAGGTTTGGTGTTTTTTTAGGTTAAAATTCAGCAGCCTGGGGAAGAGTTTCTTCACGTGAAAGTTGCATCAACAGTAAATTACAATAGGGACTCCCTCATTGAACGCTGTATTCCGTGAGTTAGGAAATTATCTGGGGGCTGCTGTGTTTGCCGGGTGCGCCGCGCATTGATATAATTTATGTATGCGGCATATTTAGGCGATATAGAGTCAGTCAGTCAAACGACCTTTTAACTCATGTTAAAGTGTCCCGTCATAGTATCACAAGATTAAGTCTCTCTTTGGTAAACCTAGATATTCCATGCTTTTCTGAGAGGTCGGATCAGGTGCTATTCGTCTCGGTTTGTCTAAGTCTATAGGAACTCGTTCTTTTTGACCAAAAGATGCCATGAATATCCCCTTAACTGAGCCGTCAACGAATGCACTGTTCGATATTATGTTTTACGACAGAATTTAGGGCATTTATGATTATAACTTTTTCTGTATTGCATTGACCTGGTCTAGTTGGCGTCAAGTATAGTGAGGCGCGGTCAAATGTGATGGCCTATCAACCATATTTTGTCCCGAATAAATCCGCTGTCTACGGAGGATGTCACCAGAACCCAACATATTCAACATTCCATCTGAAGGACTCATTATCCAATCATTTCTTGATCATCACGTAATTGGCTCGTTTCAAGGTTGTATATGCCCACTTTACAGGTGATGGAGGCCAGCACAAAGTTCAACAGCTTTGTTGTCGATTTTATTTTGCAGTATCAAAGCCCCCCCCCCCCCCCCCCCCGCCCCCCTCTTGAACATTGGCCCGTGGCAGGTACATTATTGACTACACAAGCCTATAAATCAATGGTAGGACATGGACAGGTATTAAGCTCAAACAGTCTGATCAATAATTAATTGTATGGGGCCATCCGGTGACCACTTGCCTATAGTTTGATAATTGGGTACAGTTACCAAGCGTTGCTTGTGCCCTTATTATTCACTACATAGACATCTAATCAGGCAACATAGTGATGGATTTGATTTCCAATCGACTGTGAACAGTCACAAACCCTGATAATTCTACAACACAAAGACGCTCAGACAAACATATTCAGACACACTTACACACATGAACCCACGCGCACAACCCACAGACCTTAGTAGGCATTTATGCGTTAGGTTATCAGCAGGGATCAATCATTGTAAGTCAAATACCCAGAGTGGACTTGGGTTGCGAAGAAATGTTTGCTTACTATATTGATTCAACTAAATCGATCGATTGGAGGTACGTAGTTCACATGCAACAGCTATTATGCTTAAACTCTCGCTATTGAATGCATCGATCCATTCGAACCTTAGTATAAGTGTCAACTTTATACATGTTACATGTTCCTAATTAGCTCCGTATATTGAACACCTTTCAGTACAACTTTTTGAACATTATTCGATATCAAAGTGGTATTTGCTTTCTTGTGACATCCCCAGTGAACCCTATAAATACACATATCGTCGAACACTCAGAATATAGTGGCACCATAACATAACATGATGATCGCGGTAGAATAGGCGTCGATGAAACCGTCTCACGCACGAGCAATCATGTCATGTTGTTCGCTATATTACCGAAATATAACCCAATATTACCTATTCTGTCTATGTAATAGCAGTGCAAGGGCGCGCTTTTGGATTGAAATTTGAATTCAAACAGAAGTCTGGGGTATCGAAACGAAAAGCACATGAACAATTAATCGCCTCTGCGTGACGTCAGACCCGGAATTGTTTTGACTGCAAGAAGCGATCTGCGTTGCGATTCTATCAAAAAGGCTGATGGTACTTCATCACTTATTGAGCGCGACGAAGAAACATGTGATGGCACAGGTCATTTGCAGACCATGTTGCTGTGGACAGGGCAATTCTGCCTTATAGATACGAACCAGAAATGAGCGATGACGCGAATATAGATGCCTGGGGATGTCACTGTTGCGTCTGGGATTGGTCTGACTCGCGTGGGTCAACCTTCCCTGAACATAGGACGGCAGCAGAACATAGCTTGGTAGGCTGATCGTATTTGCGCACAAGTAATCCATTGAAATATATAAGTTCAAACATATCATGCATATTGACCATTGAGTTGGTGGCATCCTGGTGAACACCAAAGCCATAAGACCATAGTTACATTGATTATTCTCAACTCATTTCAACACAACGAAAATAATATCCAACCGAGGTTTGCAGCAACTAGTTCTTCAATATTAGACAGCAGACTTGAGTTATCATAAAATTGTTGTCTTACTCTTATCATGAGTCTGCAAGGATTCATGTCCAAAAGTTGAACCATGCAGGTTGGAAAGATACTCGACACGAATTGCTAGCTAACAACTAATTATTTCTGATTAGCTTCTGTTCATAAATTGAAATGCACTTGGATATAAAGCTAACCTTATCAAAAGCTAATCAATTTTTCATAGTTGTCATAGATTGATTCTGAGCAAGTAAAACAACTCTTTTTGTATGAGAATATCAGTTAGCTCATAAATTATTGCATGACATGAGGAAATGAATGTTATGGTGTCATATGATTTTCTATAAAAGAACATAGATTATGCATATTTGCCATACAATATGTCAACACTAATTACACACATCAATATCCTCATCACTACTTAATGTTACAAGTATGTGTGTGGCTACTGTCAACTATTGGCAGAGCTGACAGAATTGGTATGCTGTGTGGAAATTCCCCCAGTCATGACTTCACTAGAGAACAGCCCCATTCTAATTGGATGCATTGCCCAGCATCCTGCATTCAGAACAATCCGTGTAAACCCTTTGACTATTAATGATTCCTCTACACCCCCATTGACCTATGACTTGTTTTGATGCATGCATAACTTTCTCTGGTGTGCCTCAATGGCTTGTTGACAATCCGGCCGCATCGCATCTGCATACATTGGTGGTGGTGCTTCTGTCTTGGGCAGGGTTGGCTCTTAGCATACCAGCAGGACTTTAGCCATCAGACATTCCATGCACTCTGAAACATTGCAGCTTCCACTTACCAGATTGTCGTTTATCACCAAATGTTGCCTTTCTTGTTACTTCAGTGAAAACATGTCCCTGCTTAAACTTGTGGTATCTTAGCTTGACGAATGGATTCCCAGCACATGGTCTAATTACTCAATTTTCATTGTGTATGGAACACGCATATACTGTTGCTGTCAGTGTCAAAGATTGATAACGTGATCATTGGTTTCCATCAATTGGGTGCAGTCACCCATGGTATAAGAAGGATGCGCATAATGTCCTTCAACACCAGGAGTTTGTTTAGATTCAGCTGTCTGACAGGCGCCCCTGAACACCCAGTGACATTTTTAATTATATCGTGAACTAATTATAATAGTGCCACATGGATACAATTTATGCAACAAACAAACAAACATTACTGCTTACCTTCATGGACTTCATCAGCTAAAACCATCTTTACAGCTCTCATACTTATATAGATCCATTACCTTGCTTCATGGTCAAAAAATGTTTTATCCTTTGAACAAGACATAAGAATATTTATTTATCATTAATGCAACAAGAAAGTCTGCTTCTCTTGCTTGATAAAGGCAGGTTTGCTTTTCTTGGGCTGGAGTGGGAGGGGATTCAATGTGTCGAAAACCTTTTGTGCTTGCCTGACAGCTAAGACAAAAAGAGTAGGAAAAGCATCCGGTTGAATAAGCGGCTAACAATGTGGTGCTCATGCTGGTATGCGAGCCACCTCAAACACAACAACGATTAACCATCTGTTTGATCAGTCACAAGATTACTGAACAAGATCAAATATCTAAATACAAGAGATGATCTCCACAAATTACAATGTAAGCAACTTTAAACTGCGTCTCTGAAAGATATATTCTACCATAGGGAAGATTAACCCCCCCCCACGTCACTCATAATGTTCAAGGATGCAGTATTAAGTGTTTGATTTTATTTTAAACAAAGACGAAAGAACCTTATACCCACAATTCATCATTTTAATCGTTTTAATGTAAACTAATCAAATGTAATGAATTATCACATGAAAAGAATATAATAAATTATATGTAATATCTCAGAATCCTGAACACATATCTAAACACTGATAACAACATTGAAGTGCTCCGGCACATTTTCAGTGTATAATGCATGATATGTGAAGCATTGGAGGCTTAAACATGCGGGATATGTTAGCCACTGCATTGACCGGCCAACCTAGGTATGAAATGTAATGTCACATCCCACTGGGTGTGGCCATGATCTGGGCAACAGTCGAAACATACACCATCCCGTGTAATTCCAGAGGCTGTTACATGGTCAACAACACTCTGGTTCAGGTACTGCTCGAGCTTCGTGTATATGTCAGTGTACATAAGTTGAACTCAGTCTCGGATGATGTCATGGTTCTCCTCTGATCCTGTCAGTATGTTACTGAGCGATCGGATGTAGAAGTTGCCATCTCTTTTGGTCTTGTACGTTCGTTAAGGCTGTGAAAGTTAAGACGGCTGGCCAAAGTATACTGACTTTGATGATGTCAGTAACAGCGCTGCCGTCAGGATTTTTCGAGCATTGGGATTGGGTTGAACATCCTGGTGAACTTTTTGCTGACACTTGTGGCACTGGTCTCGTCGTGCTCCTCCCTTGGTCTCTTGGGCTGCTTGGGTTTGTCCTATGTGGTCTAACAGGGGCGGTCAGTAATCAAGTCACTGATTGGAAGCTCAAGGTCCTGGGGAACATCTGATGATGATGTGGCATCTGTGTAGATCTTGAGGTAACCAGCGTGGTAGGTGTTATTTATAATCTTGTCTGTCTTTGTATACGTTAGCTCGACAGGGCCTTTGCCGAGCGACTCAACAACAGTACATCGACCAATCCAGCGGGTCCCCAGCTTGGATCCAATCCGATGGATACGCCGACTGTTTTTTATGTAGACTGTGGACCCTGTGAGAATCTCTTTGCTGCTGTCATGGCGACGACCATTACACTTCTTCTGACGGGCCAGAGCATTGGTGATGTTGGAGAACAGACGTCTTTACGAATGGTGTGAATTGTGTCCAGAACATAAGAACTGGCCGAGGCTGGAAGCGTTCGCGTCAGTAGACTTCAGGTCGATGGGCAGCTTGGCAATGCTGCCGTACATCACTTCGAAGGGCGTGCACTTCGTTCATGCATTGATATATGCATGATATGCAAACAAAACGTCTAGAATGTATTGATCCTGATTAAAATTACAAATTAAAACATTTAAGCTTAATATATTACCAAAAACCGGCTTCCATTTGAGGTAGTGCATATGTGCAAAAGTCTGGGCTGTTGGTGCAACATTGCCGCTCCACAGGGTTAGGCATTTCCCTACATGGAAGGCAGATGCACCAGTCTGGTGAAGTGGTTGTTGATGGAGGGTGGAATCCTTCTTTGTTGTTGGGTGTCGGGTGATTGTAAGCGCAAACTCTGGCTATCTGTCTAACTAGCAACTACTGCACCGCATCCAAATCCAGCCACCGCACAAATTTCTGAAAATACTATTAGTAATCAAAAGTATTCATTTTGATGGATTGAATATCTCCAAAGCAAATCGCTCTCTGTGACCAAAATTGCATGAAGGTTTTTGGAGCAGCTGAAGAGTGCTTACTGTTGAGTTGTACAATACCTTCAATTACTCTTTCCGTGACAGGTCTAAAGATTAAGCAGCCACTTGACTCTGCTGTAGGGCCTGGTTAGTTATTGGTGTGTTGCCTCTGCGAACAAGATTGACTCGCTTTCGGCCTGTCGAGGTCTACAACAAAATGAGAACCAGTGGGAATATATGGTTTGACAACATATATATGGTATAAGTCCAACATGGGACCCCCTATTTACTGACAAAGTGATTCAATTAGGTAAGGCAAGCCCAATAGTACCTTGTTTGAAGAAGGTGGGGCTCCTCTGCCACCTCTTCGGGCTGGTCTGCAACCCCCACCGACTTGGACACCTGTGTCATGGTGAACAATTTCAAACCATTAAACACATCCTTCCCAGTAATAATGTATTAAGTTCAATAAAATAACCTTGATAAGAATCCAATTCAAATAATATAGTAACCCTTCTCAGTTCCACATAGGTTGCCAGAATCTGTACCTTGACCCCTTCCACGGCCTCTTCTTGTACGTGATCCCCTTCATGGCATTTCGATTTCCTTTAAATTTGAAAGTGGATTGGTTCAATTTAATTAATGAATGAACATGACAAGAATAATTCAATCAATAATTTTAGTGTTTGAGCCAAAAGCCTCCAAAAGTCAGCCAAAATCAATTTGTAAATAATACAGATTTAAGGTCATCTCTGTCACTAAATTTCACCAAAATTGTTCCAGCTATCCAAGGCTTCAACAACACCGGCCGGCTAATTCAAATCCCTGTTTCAGTTCACTGTAACCAGATAATGTAGACATCCTGAGGAACACCGCAGCCCCTTGATTTATAATACAATTTATGAGTTCATTCAGGAATATTCCAGTAGTTTGCAATGAAAAAGCACCGATAATTGCGTATGAAATAATCCAACTTCAAACAAGTGTCATGGCTTTTATTCCAAAACGTGACAGACTAGTTTTTTTATTGCGCTTGAACATGCGTAGCCGCGCACGGCGGTAATATAAATATAGTTAGAAAAAAATATAAAACGTCGTGCACGAATAGAAAATGCGCAGCTTCAGGTTTAGCACCCAGTCTTGACTCTTGTAGGGCTACCTCAGGGATTGTTCGCAGGTGTAACGCTATTTATTGCTAAATTTACGGTAATCTATTATAACCATAGTGTTCACTATATTGAGGCGGGTTCTGTTTTTTATATAACATTTGAAAACTCCAATCAAAGAAATGTACGAATCAAAAGACCATTTCGGCTGCTAGCGTTTCCACCTTCTGTCGAATCTGGGCTGCGCGTGACGTCACGACTATGTGTTGTAAACAAATGACCCTTCAATACGCATGTGTCATTTTCCCATCGACATTTGCTCATGTTTGTAAACGTGGGTGTGACCGACATATTTCGACACGGTGTAATCGACGATATAGTGCTGAACCAGTCCGCAAAATGCTTTTTATGGGTTACAAAAGAGTTGTTCCATTAAATGGAGCAAAAAAACCGCATGGCATTTTTTGGGAAAAAATGCACCTTTAAGTGAACATATGCGCTTCACCAGGCAGTCAAGCTCGCAAGCACAAGCTCTTGGTTCCCGATGCAATGTTCTCGTGAGCTGAGCCGCTTCCAAGCACCGAGCCGCTATCTGTTATGTGTATAGATAGTGGCCGGAAGCTCGGCATAGGGAACGAGCGTCTGTGCTCGAAAGCAATTACTTTACCCAGAAGGACGTGGGTGCGGTTGTGTGAGGTGAACATTAGCAACCATTTAATATTACTTCATGGCAGCTTGTTGACAGGATACTAATGCTCTAGCGCAAGCGCCTAGGAGGCTCGGCATCGGGAACCGAGCGCCTGTGCTCGAAAGCTATTACTTTACTAAGTAGTATGTCTGTGTGGAAGTGTGTAGTTTAGATTAGCAACCATTTAATATTACTTCATGTCAGCTTGTTGACAGAATACTGATGCTCTAGCACAAGCTCCTATGTGACTGAAAATTGACATGTATGATACTTCGACAGTTTATCTTTGAAGTGGTATGTAATAACCCACTCTGGCGCAGGTTTGATCGGTGATCTGATCTCCGCGTGATCGAATACGTCTTTTTAACTTCCGAAACCACGGGATATCCCAACCCAACCCAATCTACCTTGCCCCTCCCACTCCTCATCCCCACCCTTAGAAATACTACTCCATTTGCTGATATCCTTGCATTCAAACCAAAACTAAGGCTCTACGGCTAGCTACGTTGTTGCAATATACTGCAGCTATTTATATTCACGCACGCATGATGGTATGTTCGGATAAAGGAGCAGATACGATTTCTCATAACAGGATGCTGACAAGCTCATGATAGGCTAAGTGAACTGCTTGTGAACCTTGACATTGGACTGAGCCGATTCAGGGTACGACTTCTCGTCTATTTTATGCACTTCCCCTACGTTTATAGAACTCACTCCGAGGGAGCATATCAAACATAGGTATAAACTGTGAGTTTGGTTCGTAAACTGACGAAACAAATTGTTTGTATCACATGAATCGTACCCTGATTTGTTTTCCAGGTGAAAGTAGAACAATCGATACAGCTCATATCTCGTCTGTACAACGGGTAATACACCCGGGGGGGCACTTGGCATTATTCTGGATAGGGGTGTGCCGCGGGACCTCGAAAACCCGTACCCGTCGTACAAGGTCAAAATGGCCAAACGCATACCCCGTCGTACAAGGTATTATGCGAATGTATAACCCCTCGTACAGATTGAAGCTCAAAAACATACCCCGTCGTACAAGTATGAGGCCAAAAAACCCGTCGTACAAGTCAAGAGGCCGAAAAAACATACCCCGTCGCGCGGCACATATGTACTACCTCTATACAATTAAGTGCCCCCCCCCCCCCCGGGGTAATTCAGGGCGCTTAGAGGGGGAAAGCAGCTAGCTATCTCCTGGAAAGTAGTCAGTAAATTGTTTTCAATTCGTAATGAATAAACCTATTATTGTCCGATTATGATAAAAATCCTGTATTATCTGTTATCTTGCACCATTAGCTATCATTTCATTAATGACGTGTTTTATTAAAATTGGCTTCGTTTCCAAAGTGCTTTGAGTTTTATAAGAATTTTGACATGGACAACTTCAATAAAAATTGTAAGATGGAAAGTATCTGCTCAATACAAAAAATGGATCAATTATTGTCACAAACATCGATCAGAGTATTGTAGGATCACCAACATTATAGATATTTAAACAAAAAAGCAATGATATACAATGCCGATATTCTCTGCACGCAAATATAAATCTTTCTATTTGAACCCATGTGTTGACAAAATGACAGCGGACAAAATAGGGACCTGATCTATTATGTATTGTGCAAGGGTTACTTTAGGTTGCTTTGATGTTGCTCCGACAATCATATATGGAATTAGCAGAATGAAAGCATCAATATCATGAACATCCCTGTTACCATCGTAATGATGATGATAATGATGATGATGATGATGAAAATGATGATGATGATCCCCATATTCTTTATTATCATCATCGCCATCATCATAATTTTTAACAATATCATCATAACAATCACCATAACAGGTACTGAGATAAACCACTAATAAGTTCGCATCGACAAATTATATTTAAATTAGACGAATAAGCTGGCTAGCTTATGGCAGAATCACAATATCAATGCACAAGCGCACACATACACACAGAGTCATTCACAGCTAACATGGTGTACGTGAAGGTCCCTTTGAGGAGCTCTGTTGGTTGACATGATTTTCGATTAGCTTCACCAAGGAAACAAATGAATATCCTTTTTGTCTTCTGTAGTCTAAAATGTGACGTAAAATTACACCAATAGAACAGCAAGAGTCGACGTATGCTAATTCAACCAATTCTAGTCTTACCTATCCCAATCAGCAATGATCAAGAACCGATCATCTCTTCTGCTGAGCCGAAGGTGAATCTTTGTCTGGGGAAACTTACATTCAATAAGCTTATTCGCCACGCATCAAATCGTCTGCGTCACCCAATCAAGTTGCTATACTTACATCAAGTGTCCCATCTTCTGACGCTGGCGATGACAATCCATTGTTGGTGCATTGTATGATTAAATTGACTCAGAATGCTGTAAGAGACTTGTGCCATTATTATCAACATGACATTATATCGCTTATAACTGGATAAAATAAGATGATAAAGAATAAACAATTACTGATATAAGTCTAATGCAGAAGTTTGCCACCTTATTTTAAAAACCCTTTCTCTAAGGACAACCAATCTAGCTAATTTAAAAACGATGCTGGAGCAACATTGATTGAAAAACAGTGAAATTATATAAAGTATTTGGAGGTTTGTTATACTATTTAGGGATATCAAAAGCTCATGGAAATGTTATACGTATTATATAATTCGTAAAGCTGAGTTCGCAGCCTTGCTCATCTCATTCACAAAAAATGCTTGTTATGATAATCATCTGATAATAAGCGCTATGATGACTTCTATCAATTTAGCGTTATGGTCTGTAATGGTGCACTTCGCAAAGTGATCACTTATGACAGCAATTGTTCACTTGCTACTCTTATACAAACTTCTTCACAACTGCTAACAAGCTACAGAGATAAGTAGGGTTCGCAAATATTCCAACTAAAGCCGATAATCAGAACGCAGCTATGTGGCTGTTTCAAATTCAATCAACCAACATTCAATCAAAAAAGGCCTAATATAAACTTAGTGCGTGAGCAATATAAGCAATGCATAACCTATTCAACTGGCTGAAAGTTATGAGGAAATCAATATTAGCATCTAACCTTTCGTTGACATTACTCAAAATGTTCAAACTTTTCGGAAACCGTACATTCTTTGACCAAGTTAGAAGCTATCGATATCAGTCATGTATGTTGACAAATTATAGTTTTATTCAATAACTGGGTAAATTTACAAATTGTTTATCCAGAAAACTATATATCTACTTGACCAAATTCTACTGCTGACATTCCCTTATCAACGCGTTTGTTAATAACACATTTATATTCCTTTTGATGCATATTAAAGTTGCATGAGGTAGCGACACACAAGGCTTGAACATGAAATTGGAAGGTCAAGTAGTGCATTATAGAGTATGCAGCTTTCTCTTATATTCCATTATATGTATGCACCGGCAATATTCATGCATATAAGCTCACATGCAAATTCCATTATAAATGTGATTAAAGGGTAGTATTCATACATAAGGGAGTGTGTGTGTGGTGGGGGGGATAAAAAGTATCTCGCATGCCTTTGATATCTGGGATCCGACATTCCTTTACCAATTACATTTGATACAAAGTTATAACACATATATGTCGGTATACATTGTTGTTGCGTACAGGAATAATACAAAAGTATTACGAAGTGAATGGTGACCCGTCCAACAGGAAAGTTTGGAGGTTCATTCAAAAATAAGGTGTCTGCTTGTCAACCGATTAAATATTCGCACGGGGAATATTCATACATATTATGTTACAAGCTTAACATAAAGAAAATGGCTCAAAAGTTACTCTGTTGGCCCCATATTCATTTCCGTGCGTTTCAGAGAATAATGATGGCCACGAAACGAATATCAAATAACTGTGTCTGCAAAAGTTGTCTGATTGCCAGGGTTGGCATAGTGGCCATTAAGATTAGAGCCATGACATCTCACGTACCACCAGCCCCCCTGTGACGTTCAGCACAGTGATGACTAGCAACATCATGGTCTTGATCAAATGTTGAGAAATAATGTCCGTTGTGATAAACAAGACTATTTCCTGAAAACAAATACTGCCTTCTTATTCATGATGTATGCAAGCCTAGCGCAGCATGATAACCACTAATGAACAAATACATTAACGAATGTTAACAGATAAATACGGTTAACACGTTTATATAATTACTCCGTGTTCCAAATATTTTGTCTGATTTAGCACAAAGTATGGTAACGTTATAGAAGTGCAGCTGTTGAAGAGGGTGAGGGGGGGGGGGGATGAAACAAATCATTACTCATAGTCCACGCAGGCATCGATTCGGAATCACAGCTGTTTAAGGGCTTGGTGATGCACATACATTTGATCGCACCAGATATTTCCACATAAATCAGTTAATCAATCACCTAGGAAGTATAAGAAAAATTTGGACATGCTCGCTGCATAGTAAGTAAATAAATCTCAACGATTGCCATTACGGTTCCATACTCTGCTATATGTTAGTAAGAGGGGGTGGGTTGCTTTTGGAATCTGAACATTTTCGAGAATACCTATGACAGTATTAGTCTAACAATTTGTGTGTGCACGTCAGTATGTTGCTGTTAATGCGTGTTACATGATGATATTGACATATCTATCTTTGGCATCTTCATCACAATGGTATCAGCCTTGCATATGCTGATCCAATCTCATATTGGTAATAGAAGACAGGCTTACATTAATTATTCACACCGAGGAAACCAGTTTGTTAACCTTACTTGCTACAAGTAAGACACCAGACTCTCTCCACCGATGATTGTACACATCCCCGCAATCTTCTGGATAATACCTTGGAGTCCCACTACAGATAAATATGGTTGAGATTAATCAAGTTGCATACATTTAATGTATATCCATATTTCCCATTCAATCATAAGTAAATGTACTTGGTCCCTCTCCCCAAGTGCACCACAATAGAGATTTATTTCATCCATGGATTCTTGAATTTTCAGCAGAGGCTGCCTTAGGCTTGTTGCAGCTTCACACGCGGGACATTGTCCAAGAGAATATCGCTTAATAGTAGGCTGCCCCTGTAAAAGTAAAAACTGCTTATTGATTCAGTATGATGTGGTGTCAAAGAGTACTTCTTTGTTAATTGACACAATTAATTCCCGGTTGAAACATTAAAGTCATTTCATTAGCTGGCATTTTTTGTAACACGTACCATGGGTAAAGTAGGCAACCATAGCAAAAGTAGCTCAACGTAAGGATACATCATTCCGAAACAAAATCTCTACCTTGTGTAAGAAGAACCATTTAAAAAAAACTTCCAACTATCTTTCGCAGAAAGTGAAAAAATTAATACAATAAATACAGTGATAAGTGGGATCCAGTTCTGCTAGCAATAGAACAGCACATATAAAAAGATGCCATCACATTGCCAGTTTTTACATTTCAATTAATAATTCACTTAGTTTACATATGCACCATATTGGTGCCGTTATAAATTCACAGCAGGCATACATACATTTATACTTTTGACGGTGGAGGGTACTTTTTTTCTTTGAAGATATTTCTCCTCCTGTGTCCCAGCCGTGGGCTTATATAATATATGATAGCGGTAAAGACTGTACACAGCTGCTGAACGGAGTTCGTTGCATTAGTTATTGATGGATGTACTGTTGTTAACCGAGACGAGGAGTAATGATACATTTAGCGATGTCTTTTAACTTCTGGTACGAAATTTTCATTCTAAAAACAAACCAAGAAAGTAGCTGCATTAACACTTAGATATGTAATGATGCGTGGTATGCTTAAATTATCCACGTCTCTAGTAAATTATATTGCACGAGGAGAAATATGTCAGGATACGTTATGAACAATGCTTGACAATGATGTGGAGCTGAGTGACCAGAAGGAATTGTTTGCCTACTGCTCTAGATGCAAAAAGGAACCAGTGAGTGTTTCTAATGGGGGTTTGACAGTTCAATTTGAACAGTGTCATTTATCCCCTAACAATAGCAGTCTAACCACCCTGTTTTACTTGCCTTAAACCCACAACAATTCTGTATTATGAGTTCAACATTAGGTTGCAGGCAGACAATGTCACAGTAGAAAACCACAACACCTGGCTGCCTGTGAGTTTCCGCAAAAAAGCACCAGCATGTGTGCAAAAAAACATGACTGCAATACAATTATGATCCACTTGTCAGCATAATCTTTAGCAATTATTGTGACGACAACACGAATAATATTGGCATTGTGCCAAACCTGTTTAGTTGTTAGTATACAAATACTGTAGAGATTTCGAGAAATCACCCATATTAGTTTATTGTACAAGAATGGGAGCACCATTACATACGCTGTCCGATTATGCACAGGTCCAAAACATTGAGATCAAGGCATAGAATATATAACGCAGCCACGTCAGAGTGGCGTTTACAAACCATTTAGATACGTCTTTAACGTGGCGTTTCATGAAGATGAATCATTTAAGGTCTGTTTTTGTACATTCTCCCCCTTGATTTGCTGCTAGATTTGATCATGGATCTCTTGACATCAAGAGGTGTGTCTAACACCTGTTAAAGTGCAAGTAACGTCTATTTTCGAATCCCTAATCAAAGTTAAATAAGGTGTATTTCAGCCTGTGAAAGACGTTTCCGACAATATTTTCGTCCATAGATGTCGTTTTGTGTGTTTTTTTTCAATATTTCCATCGATTTTTCGGACCGTTTTGGCATATGGGCAAAAAACGACGGCCATTGGCTCCTGAGTTTGTGACGTCATATGTCACCGTCCAGCCGGATAGCGCAGTCATTTCCTCGTTTGTTTACATGGGAACTGTGGTAGGTGTGAGCATAATCGTATTTTATACCGTCATCATGTACATCATATACCGCAACGAATCACATCATTTAATGTGGCATGGAGTACTTGTTCGCCTAGAATACATTAAATTGTGATAAACTTCTATTATGTTGGGTGAAAACGTCAACCAAAGGGGACCGAGCGATAATACAGGCAGTACTGGAACAGAGGTCTGCACCTCGATTTCAGGCCCGTTTAATGGTTATCAATGATTGATTCACCATTTGCCTGTCCTGTTACGGAGAATATCTTTTCTTGTGCTTTTATTTGATTTAATCGCAAATGAAAACTGATACTACATTAAATGGGGATTTCACTCGATATTTCGTTTTTGCTATAAATTGAATAAAATTTCAATAATTTATATTCTCCTTGACAACAGAAAATATCAATTTTATTTTAAATATTGGCACTGGTTTTGGGAACCGAGACCTATCAGGGATAAGCTGTTACAATTGAATATACCTCTCCAGTGAATTGTACAGGATCCAAGTTCAGTGACATGTTTATGACTACATATATCATAGGCCTTTAAAGAGTTCAAGGCCTTACACTAGTTCTTTGATTTACCTGGGGTACCAACCTCAATAATACAATTAATAATATAATCTTGTCCTTATTAGTTCTATATTTATTACTTACACCTAGTACAGTGCATAACTGCCATTATACTTTGCGTTTATTGTATGTCAAGGGAGCAAAATGTCCTCATCTTCCTCATATACAGGCAACTCCGGAAGCGATGAGCTGGATTACAGCAGTGAGTGTTCGTCTCACCAAGAAGAGGAACTAGGAACCTAAGGGGGGCATACAGACATGCAGATCTGAACCTCCAGTGAAGACAAGGCCTGCAAATTCTCCTAAAAAAGAAGAGGACTTGAGCCGACTGGGTAATAGCACTTGGTATTGGCACATTTCAGTCCAAATAATCTTTTCAGATATTTTTCTCTTTACTTTACAGTTGCCCTTAAGTCTTGCTTCAAGTCATCTTCTTATTCATGTTTTATGTCAATTTTTTGTTTGCTGAAAAGCTAGTTATTCATGGTAATTATGTTCTGTACTAGGTGCTCATGTGGGCCAATGATTACAGTAGCAGAGAGTAAATGCTGCCAGGAAATTCCACAAGTTTTCGAGAAAGTAAAATCTATGGGCGCGTCCTGTATTACAGCACACCCAGGATTTGTCTCAGGGTTCCTGTGTCCCTCGACACTAGAAATAGCATATGGTGCTTATATCCAGAGGTACAAGAAGAAAGTTACTACTCAACATGAGTGAATATACTTAAAAATGGTCTGGTTCAGATGATAACTGATGAAAAATATTCATGTACTCTTTTTATTGCAGGTTATTCCGATTCACTGCATATCGGCAGTTGGTACAGTGGTGATGGAGTAATCTAGGCAGACATCATAGAGTGCCACTGCCAGCTTGTGCTGTACTTAAAATTAGAGATGATTTCCCAAGGGTGAATCAGTTTATGTTGGTTTCAAACTGCCAGCATTACAATAATAAAGGGACAAAAAATCATTATGTGTCTTATTCTGTTATTTACATTAAGCTATGATGATACTTCACGCTGATGACAACCAGCAACAAAATTCAGTTAAGGCCAGTCCACCTAATTTATTATACCATATGCATAAAATGATAGGAAGCATCAATTCCAAAATCATGACATACCTGCAGGGCATCTTGTTCCTGTATCCTGTATCTCGTACAAAAGATATTTTATCACTCAAATAACAGTATGTTAACAGTCGTTTAATAATTTTTTGCAGGATATTTTATATATCCTGTGCCATTGCACATCAATCATCATGATTAAATTTCGCGGGCACATTATACAAATAATGCTTATGCAATTCTGCTCACAAATACCAACAATGTCTGGTTCTTATTCACTTGTCTGTGATAATAGAAATGGCAAAATATATACACCAGTCCAACATATATATTTACAAAATTAATTCTCAGCAAGCCACAAAGAGGAATCATATAACAGTGTTTGAGTTTCACCACAGCTTAGCTTACCTTAGACACATTTAACATTCAAATTAAGTCATAAAGCCATACACATGCTGGATGATTTGAAAATAAAAATGGTTAATATTGTTGTTTAACATCACTTTCACCATCAGAGGTCATATTGGGGCGGTTACCTCACCAATGATGTTTAAGATGATAGGTCCACAGCTGTGGTCTAGCAGGGTGGGTGTTTGTCTAGTTTCCCAAATGTGGCAAGTTCAAATCCCACTGTGTGCTATGCATGGTGGTGCCATTTGGGCGATAGGATCTTAAACTCCAATGTTTGTTCGTCATCTTACACCACCAGTTTGAAATGACCTTTGATGTTCAAAGTGAATTTTAACCCCAATATTTACCATTTATTTTGTAAGTTTTGATGATAAGAAATAGTTATGTCCTTGTGCACTTGTTAACAGATAGGTAAAATTAAATGTTACAAGCTTGACTTAGCTGAAGCCAAAGCTGAAAAATAAACAGAGCTTAGATATTACTTGTAAACAAGCAAATATCAACCGGCCATCCACCAACATAATGCTTAGGCCACCACCACCAACTCCATCACCACCCCTCCCCTACCCCATCACTAACACCACCATCATTCATCATCACCTTTAGATACCTTACTACATGACTCATCTAAAGAAGAAACCTCTCCATATGCTGCCTCTCAGCCTCCTCCTTGTCAGGGTAGTCATACATTTCAGCAAGTGCACCTGGTTCATTGGTCATCACGGATGTACTTATTGATACTCGTGTGCCTATCGGTGATGATGCAGTCCAACTGGAGTCCTTGGTCATCCAAACGAAATGACATGCTTCGTTTGAGGCCCTAGATGCGAATTATTGCAGTACTGGTACTCACATATTCGCACAATGATGATACAGACTGGAAGACATAAGGGTAAAGTTATATGAAGCAAATTTGACAGTAGGCCAGAACTGACTCACTGAGCACTGGGCATCGTCCGAGGATTGTTTAGGACAAGTGTAAGCTACTGTCAGGCTAGCATGCATCTATATATTGCAGCCTGACGAGACAAATCTATATGTTATCTGTGAAACAGCCTTATAAAACTTGAGCCGCCCCACACTGATCACTACCGGCCATGTCAATTTTGTCAACGGGCAAGTGCAAATTCTGTTTTCAAAATCAGTACGGAAACATAACTAATGAATTCTAATTCGACTTTCATATGGGAAATGTAAGGATGGGTATACTTACAGATTCTCAAAAAACCATGGATACAAAAACGCTGGTGAGTTTCTGTAAATAGCGATAAATTAGTACGACAGCTAGTTCGCGAATAGAAACGGCGTCCGTGGTAACATAGATCTTCTGGTGACATATGACGTCACAGCGCCTTCGTTCATCTTCGGTGTGTGGTCGGGAAGTTCCGGAATGTGTTGTTTGTTTTTGCTTATTTCTTGTTTACTACGCGTCGGATCGAAAAAAGAACTGCAAATTATTGATCAGAAAATCGCGTTCTATAAGATCCCGAAAATTCATATTTTACCCATTACTTGCACTTTAAAGACAGTGATTCGTTTGTTTAGATCGGAGATCACTTTCTTCAGTAACTGGTGTATGTGTTTATGTCAGGTCTACCAAGCAAAGTGACGCAGCATTCAAGTACTTCTCACTCGCAATTTTCTCCACAGTCTTACGTGGCTTTTATTGGACCAACGGCTGTTAAAGCACCCATTGAAAACATCACCAGTTACCAGTCTCAGCACAAACATAAAAAGGTATTGCAATTTGCCCAGAAAGCCTTTAGTAATTGAATCAAAATTGTCTCGATGCCAATGAGTAGTATAGAGACTGGAGGTACGAGCGCAGTTTCCAAATTGACTCACATGAGCCAGCCTGGAGTGCGCTCGCACCTCCCTTCCTATACTACAGTGTCAACCAGCCCTTCCAGCCGATCTTCTCCAGGGCCACCTAAAGAGGGCGATCACCTTCTTAACGACTCACGCACTCCAAAAGGTCCTCATACTTTGATTCCAAATCCCTCACCTCAATCTCAAGGTCCACCTTCTCCTCCGTTAAATAATCCACATCTACCGTAGCTGGGCCACTTCATCGGTGCCCATTCTATACCTCAGCCCTCATCTGTTCAATAGATCGACGCATGCCCATAGGCCAAAGTGTCTACGCCACCTGGAGCTATCCACCGCTTTGAGGGGGAGAGAGACACCTTGTTAACGTGGAGCCCATATATTTTGTGGCAGTCACTACTGAGCATGTTCATTCCGTGGCGAAACTGCTTGTGGGCGAACAGCGACTCCACGTACTGAGCGTGCCGTAGATAGTTATTGTTTTGCATAACAGTGAGACACCGAACCCTGGTGGCTTTCTTGTTAAAGAGATTCCCTGTTGGTTAAAGGTAAAATCATTGGCTCTCTCCAACCTCCAGCCAGTCAAGTTCTCTTTCTGCTCCTCATTGATTCTGCTGTGCTCAAAGAAACAATATACGCATTTGTTTCACTTCTACCAGCAAGTGCCAGACCAGACATATTGGACGACCCTTTCCCCGTGACGTGCATGGAATGACAGGAATCAAAACCACATTTCTCATTTTAATATCGACTCTGATTGATGTAGTTGCTGAGAGCATAGTTTTGATTAACATTGCGATTGCATGATTAAATGAAACCACGGATCCGTGAAGGAGGCTTCCACTGAATTAGGTGACTAGTGATGTTAATTTATCAACCAAACATTTACAGTGTTGGTTATCCCTCTCGAAAGCTTTATGCCCAAAGTGACATGGCGTTCCCCCAACCCTTCAATCATACACAACTTCAGTGCATATTTTAATTCAAGCGCCATGCGCCACAGGGCGTCGATGCTTTGAGTTCAATTTACCTTGCGTCGCGCCTCAGTGAATACGATGGTTGCTACTCTATAGTTACACGATTAAATTAATTGCGGACGTCGAGGGGAACAGGTGGGGGGGAGGCATTATTCACATTAAATATTGTTTACCACAAGCGCTCGGTTCCCAATGCCTTGTTCCCCATTGCCGGGTGGTTTCCGAGCGCCGAGTCACTCTCTATATATGAGAAGAAGGTATACTGCCTCATCCTGCCCTCATTTACACACGGAATTTATGTCCTCCGCTTGTGCCGTCCTACACTGTTAGTAAAGCTTATAACTCTCATTATTAGAGTCTTTTCGACAATAAACCATTCCACTTTCAACTATTGGCGTTGAAACCGCTAGTATTGCGGGACGGACTTACTGGTAATTAACCGGGAAATACCAGCCGTTTCAAAGTCGGAATGCAGTATCTTTTAATTCACATATGTCAGCAGATGACACAATAAGGTATCCACACAAAGCTACAATACACACACATTTACATTTGGAGGAATTATTCAGCTGTGTATAGTTCTAAAAGATTCCAATATATTCCTGTTTAATCCCCACATGCTCCTGCTAGATCTCCATAAAGATATTCGTGATCCTCATATAACCTAGCATTGTCCTAATATGTCGTCAGATGATCAGTTATAAATTCTATATTCACATCATATTGTTCTGCCTAGTACCCTAACAGTTCACAATGATACCCGCGTGGCTTAGAAGTGAGAATACCTAGCCCTCTTGGGTATACATTTCTTAACAATTGACTACTATTCCATGTTAATGATCCTAATGTAAGTGAATGAACCATTGTAAGTGACAGATAGTTGTCCACCACATCGCCATTCCTATATATCTCTTTTTTAACGCAAACGTGCGAACTTTTACACTTGATTTAGCCTGTCTGTCGAATCAAGTCTACAAAGACCAACACATTACGCTTTTTTAATAAACCGCAGTCATCAAAGCACATATCAGACATCATGAATTGGTAAAAGAATATCAAACAGAACCACACATACATACGCATACGTTAATACGTATATACATACATACATTTATTTATACATATGTGCATTTATACGAATGTACATACATATATACAAATATACATACTTATATACATTAATACATACACAAGTACATACATACACATACATACATACATACATACATACATACATACATACATACATACATACATACATACATACATACATACATACATACATACATACATACATACATACATACATACATACATACATACATACATACATACATACATACATACATACATACATACATACATACATACATACATACATACATACATACATACATACATACATACATACATACATACATACATACATACATACATACATATAAACATACATACAATAAAAATTTAAGGAAACGCTGCCAAGAGCAAGATACGAGGTAGTTGGACAGCTGGAAAAGGCTCTATGACAAGGAAGGCTGCATTAGAATAGATTACGTACAGCAGTTCAAAATGCATTGATGATGATACTGGAGGTGGTGGTGAAGGTTTGGGCTGAGCAAAAGTTCACACTCTAACTACCCCTCTACCCCCATCCCTACGCCGTATACATCCTGCGTGTGAACTTTTGCAATGTTAGTATATCATCATCATTATCATCATCATCATCATCATCATCATCATCATCATCATCATCGTCATCGTCATCATCATCATCGCCATCATCTCCATAATGACAAATGCCATTGACAGTGATCATAACCGTCCACACATTTCACCGCTGCTTAGACCTTGCGGTTTGGTTGTTTGAAATCTGCACCGAGTACAAAGGGAAAATAAATGACTGACTAGCCACTGACCGACCATCACAATCATCCTCATCCATCTAGTTTGATGTAATCTCTTGTTGTTCAATGTGAAGCCTCATTTCAACAACTCGTTGACCTAGGATGCTGATTCTGGTGTGTTGTTGTTCCAGTGACTGGCTCTCCTTTATGGGGGTCCATTGTGGCATGTGGTTCTATTTCCACACTCTGCACAACAATGTTTGATGATAAGTTCATCTAGCTGTCTTCCCAGAGAGGGATGATATTCTGATTGTTAATGGATATGCATGAGAAACGTCAGTGCTAGAGTGTGGTAACAAACTAATATATATTGATTTGATTCGTATGGAGGCTAGAATGGTAGGTATGAGAACTAGTGTAGGGTGTGTTAAAAACCAAAAGTCATGTCTTTCATATGCTAGGTAGCGTTTGTTTGAATTATCGTTCATGGTTTTCATTAATTGTCGAGTTCTCTATTATCATTATCATCATCATCTCCTCACTTTATTTTTATCATCTTCATCATCATTCCTAATCACCACAATCATCTTTATTGTCTAATTATCATTTCCATCATAAATGATTCATAATTATCATTTTATTTCATTGTCTTGATCATCATCATCTTCAATTGTCATCATCATGAACTATGTCATTATTCACTAACTCATTATGACGTAGGATATTCAATTTCTCATTTCACCTTGACACCTAATGATGCTTTATTCATTCAATATGTTGGTATTTGATAATGACCATATGTACATATTCTCAAATATGCAGTGATTGCATTTGGTGACATCGCTATGCTGATGTCCTTCCTGGCCAACCAGCTTGGTGGGTATGTCCTTCCGGTAGCTATTTCAGGCAACACACAGACACTTCACGGTACATTTAAGCGTTGTATAATAAGTCTATACATGCCAAGTTGACAATATAAAAAATAATAGTTTTTTATTTATAATATGACAGGAAATGTTTATGGTATGCATGTTCTACTAAATAAGTGCCTGTTTTATGTTTCAGGCCTCTCTGAGCATTACAAGGGCCACATCTGGTCCAACGTTGGTCATGTTCCTTCTTGGAGCATTCTTCCCCATGGCTAATGCAAAGGTAATTATATCTGATGTGTTCCATACTGAACTCCGTCCATGTAAATTAATTGACAAATCAGTTAATAGGCATGTGTATCAATTGTTCAATCTGGTGATCATCCTGTCAATTAAAGTCCAATCATTTTCTAATCAATTAACTGCTGCATCAGACCACCATCTGTACAATTAATTGTCATATCAGTCAATTATCCCCACAATTAATTGCCAATCAATCGATCAATAGTCTTTAAATTGTCAAATTGGTCAATTTTCGTGTAAATTTAATGTCCAATGAGCCAATCATCTTGTCAATTAATCGTCCAATCAATCATAATGTCCATTTATTGTCCACGAAGTTAACTATCTTGTCTCTTGTAATCACTCAATCAAATTGTCAATCAATTATTCAATAATTCCAGCTGTCAATATATTTTATTGTGAATAATAGTTTGCACTGTTCAAATATAGGCAAGTTGTTAGCTACACCATTAATCATCACATTTGAATGGTTGTAAGAATGTATAATTGTTTATATTTGATCTGGCGCAAATATTGTCTGCATGTATTTTTGATTCAGGACAGACTTAAATCACCAATCACGACCCAGGAGAGTGCTCCCAGTGAAGTCTGCCCAAGTTTGGTCATCGCTGTTTTTTATGGTCTGTGCGGTTGTCGCCCTGTCAGATGACACTCTAAATGTCATTGTAGTGTGAATCACCGAGACTACGACTCTTGTGATGGCAACGCCGATGAAAGTGATTAGTCGCTCAGAATGAAAGTAGCTGTGGTTGGGTTGGTAATAGGGGTAATATACTGCGAATAAACTTAATGCCTATATTTCAAACTGGGTGTAGCATTTTTCTCGTTTGGTATGGTCATTCCGATTATTTTGCTTAAGTCACTGAGACTGTTGGTATGTACGCGTGTGTGAATTACCGTCGTCATCTTTTACAGCTGTCCGTCAGTAAATCATCGGGAGTAAAAAGCAGCCACATTCTATCACCATCAACGAACACAAACAAACAATTATACAGATGATGCACTTTACGGAAGCAGTGACTTCCTTCAAGATCCTCACATTGTTAAGATATTCTTTAAATGTTGTAGACTGATTTCATGGTGGATTCTTCCATATTAGTCTCTTGGTGTGCTATCGTGATGCTTGAGGTAATCTCACATATCACGTCTGAGTAATAGGCAAAGAAAATTTGCGTTTGACAACGTCCACGCTATTTACTACTTTCGATCTCTCACATCCGCGCTGTAGGTCATCTGATTGGCAGAGGCGAGTACACCCCAAATTAAACAGAGAATTGCACGAGACGCTATGATAAGACGCTATGTATAAGTGTCTGTTATCGCATGGTCACGTGGGTGATATGGAGAAAGAACACGAGGACGCGTGACCATGTGATAGCAAACTTATCGCGATGGCACCTACACGCGATAATCTCCTAATAATGATAATTAGCGTGAACCTATGTTATGTAAGGTTTATGCCTGGGACCTGTAAATATGATAGGTAGTCCCTTAATCCCCCATTTGGCATAGGTGCCTGTCATTATGGTTTCAACTATAAGAGATCTCGGAGATTTATCTTTTTCGACGCCAGTGATTTTGAGACGGATTTTAGTTTTCCTGATTAGAATATGCTTCGATTTTTGTTGTGTGAACCTTCCCAACTCCGACAATCAGTGCTCCGCCGATTTCGTCGTTGTTTGATGCTAGCAACACTGTAGCGCTGTAGACACGGCTCGGCAGGTGTTACAATTTGGCGCCTCATCATGATTCCGGGGAGATGGGATAATACCGTGACTTCCCGATGAGCGATACGCAACCAGATTAGCGGCTGGCAAGCAAATGACTCTTGAGAAAACCTTCGTTGTAAGGTGTGCGTGATATTAATAACCTCCATAGTGTTGCCATGCTAGAGCAGTGGTGCTCTGTGAGGGACCTTCTCAAATGAAGTAGTTTCTCGGTAATATATCAACACGGTTGCAGTTATCGCACGGCAAACTGTGCGTTTAAGGTGATTTGGGAAAAAGACCGAGCTTTTTCTCGAGCTCTGATTGGCTGAGAGTAGGGTGCCATGCGATTAGACAATAAAGCTTCGGCTAACAGGTGTTGTCTTCACATATTTCCTCGGAAGGACGGTCGAGTGAGCGCTCTTAGCGTAGCTATCAACTCTTTGGGGATATGGTGAGCCCAAAATTAACATTATGACCATGCACCTACCCATCATCATAACGTGTACCTCGTAGCCATCTGTTTTATGTAGTAACCCCCTATAGCTTATCTAAATTATTAACCTCAGCTTTCAAATTCACTGAGTGACCCATGTCTCACCTGATACCTTCCCACAATCCTTTCCTTATGCATATTCCACTCCATATCGCCACATGCCCGTCCTGTCTAGGCAACGCCCAAAATCCCAGGCAACTTCTCAGCCCTCACTGACCAGACTACTGCTTATGATGAAACAATTTTGTAAAATTTATTTCGAAATAGATTGGATCACATTTGTCAAATTTTTGAAAACGCTGACCGGTCTTGCCATGTCCCGATCCTGTAGCTTGCCTCGCCTTTGAGCGGCTGCCTCGTGCATACATAAGCAGCTGATTGCTTGGGTTCAATTAAACACAGTCGATATTTATATATTTCTCCTAGTCTATATGTGTATATTTGTTTCTTACCAGCAAGCACTCGCACCTCCCAGCTTAAAATCTTGCAGATGCCATTCAAAATGAAGTTTCTAAGTTGGCTTTTTGCAACAAATATCTGCCACTGTGTCAGACTAGGCGGCTTCAGAAATCCAATTCAACCAGCTCATAGAATAATACGTATGGATGCCCTCCCCTCTATATTTGCAAATTGGGATGAACTTTGCAGACATCAAGCAGGGATCGATCATGGTAAGTCAAATGCCCAGGTCACTAATTGAATGCAGCTTACTATATTCAGCTTGACTATTGCGACATCTTTGTAGCACATTTGGCAACGAAACCTCGCCTTGAAAGCGTCAGCACTGTTTGCTACGATCTCTCCTGTCCGTGCCTGAATGGAATTATCAGATCGTCAACCATCAGGGGTAAAGTTACTTAGGTAGTTTCATATCAAAAGATATACTGGATTAAGCCCACATAGTGAAGTTGGAGACATAGATATAATTCGGAGCTTCGTGCATGTCCTTTGTGCAGAATAAGCTCCATTCATTCAGCGCTATTCACGCATAGAACAACGCTTTAGTCACGAATCAATTACATGGTGACTTTGCCTCATTAATGAAAGAATCGGAAGGTCTTGTGTATCGTATTTTATTATGATAAAAGCTGACCTGGATAATATAGCAGCAACATGTAACGAATGGATGCAATTAAGGTTGAGGAATATGCAATCTGTGATGATCCAAGTGGACAAACTGCGTCAATTCAATCGATTCTACATATTATAAGCTAAAATGATATCCAGTATTACAAAACAAGCAGCCAGTCTTTAACCCACGGTTCAATACTCATGCCAGTTTATGATGTACCAACACTTGACGCGACCTAATACAAGAAATCAACAACTTCGTTAACCAAGTATCACACTAATCTAATCAAGCACTACACCACCAATGCTCATTTAGTGTTGGATGCCGGCATCCAGATGGAACATGACGCCCCTGGGAAACACACTCCATAATCACTCCAGTCGGCCTTCACAGGATCCCAGCCGCTGCCTCTGTCTTTCATCACAGCCTCCACACTAGCCCTGTACACCGGGCGATCCGTGACCTTATCACCGCCCACCAAGAACAACTCCATGTTCGTGCTGTCTAGGGTCAAGATGCACCAGATGTTTAATGTATCGTACCTTGATAACCTCTGCACGCGGTCGGGTTTCTCGTCATACAAACTCTGTGTAGGACAAACATAAACATGCTGGGCGCGGTCAGTAAAGATGAGGTTCTCCTGCACATTAACCAAACCACTCATCAACCCAGACTCAAATTGGTGAGGTAGCTGTAACTGATGTGTGACTTTGTGTTGTGTGGTGGAATAAACCTGGATGTAGGACTGTTCGTTGGTTGCTCGTCGTACGCTCCCAGCACCACCACGTCAGATGTACCAGAGAGACAGCAACATGTGTTCCAGCAGTCTGATCCCTTCAGTTCACCCGCTCTGCTGACCGTGTTGTTCTGTGGAGTGAACATCTCCACGTTTGTCACCATGGTGGTATTATTGCTGCTACTGCTCCCACCCAGGACGTACAGCTGGCCATTCACAGCCGCCATGCAGTGGCAGTACCGTTCCCACCTGAGCTTACAGCATGTCTGCCATGTCTTACTCATCATGTCATACTTCCACATTGTACTCTTCTCTTGGCAGACGCTGACGAACAATTGCTGGTCTACAGCACAAACAGCGGCATTCCAGCCTGATACCCATGTCACGAGGTAAATCAATGATTGTATATGGCGCGCCCAATCCTGGGGGATAAATACTCATCGTGGATTTATACATGACAGTGGTATGTTGCATTAGAGGTGGACTGGTCGGAGTGGCTTCCGTTTGTGCAACAGGTAATGGGTGACTGGGTACATCCATCAGTACAGCCCGTGATGGAGCGTGTGATTTCAGCGCATCGTTGTCTCGCAGGTACTCAATAAATGTAGGGTTCATCTGTCCTAATGGGAGAGACTTGAGGAGGACCGGGAATTCTGGTAGTCTTGAGGCGCTGTCATAACGCAGCCAATCAAGAGCAATCAAGAGTCGATCATCAGGTCTGCTCACATGTAGGTCTGCGTGTGTTACATAAGCCTGGATGACTGGCAGCTCTAGACACTTGAAGCTTTCTTGCTTTCTAACGACCGCGACGCTCTTCAGTGCAAGTGACTGAAACTTGTTGATAAGTACTGTGTCTTCAAGAGCGTATCCTATACTCCATCCCAACAAGCAGTTGTCTTCTGTGGCATGCATCTTGTTGAGGAGCCGAGCTTGACATGCGAGTTTGAGCTCCCTGATCCCAAGCATCTCAGCCATATCAGCGATCTCTTCACATCTGTCACAGGGTATATCCAAGATCTCCCCCGTGTAAATGAAACACATAATCCAATTCAATACTTTGGGATCCACATCCAAACTAACAGTGCTCTGGTGGCCGGTTCGTCCCAACCCTTCATCTATGAATAGCTTCCTGAAGTACGTTGAGTGGGAGACAAGGATGACTCGATGGGCGTTAAATGTTGCCCCACGGCTCTGCAGTGTGACGTCGGCTAAAGCAGATGTTTCCCATAGCATACTGAATGTTGAATATAAATCGACATATTGTCTTGTCTTGACTCCAAATGTCTCTTCCCATTTAGATACGAACGGCTCAGAAGCCTCTGTCATCGACTGTATGTCGATCTTATGGCGTCCTCTGGCGGCCATGTTGGTTCTGTTATTGTGCTGAATAAAAACAAAAACATCATTGTACAATTCATTCTTAAATTTGTCATTTCATGGATGTAACGCCTGGAGGAGTCACATGTAATGAATGTATGGCGATTTCCTACAAATGAAATGTAACAATCAAACCAAATACATTTTAGCAGATTTTAAATTTCGGGTGTTGGGTGTGTAGGCACATGCTGCTAGGAGACGGATTGAGGGCGTGTTATAAAAAAATCAAGATCAAACTTCCTCTTAAACTAATTGTGATGAGTACTGGTGATGAGGAAGATGCCAATAAATGAGCACGTTAGATCTGGAAGGATTATGTGGAAAAGAAGAATGTGTTTGGTGGATGTGCGAATAATGACAAGTGGTTTCCGATACTAAAATGAACGGATTGTAAATTCATAATTGGTGAATGATAGACAGATTACATTAATGTAAGTTTAGAATCAGCTGAAGCCGCTTCCACTCGAAATCAGAGTGCCCTGCAAAGTGTACATTGACCTAGAATGTCTTGTGTATTCCATAGTGCTATTATTATCATAAGTAAAGGAGACATAATAGGTTGTTTCAAGTGCGAGTAGAATGTGAATGCTAGTCAGAAATTCAAAATAAGAAAATCGTCGCAACATTTTTGGCTAATCATAAATTGAGTAAGTAATCGTGCATTGACCTTCATTTTCTTCTGTAATTATTAATGGCTGCGCTAGCTACGCAAATAATATATCGTTTTAAACAATAATCTGGTATCTAACGTCATAATCAATTCGTAATACACATTATGATTCATATTCATATTCTTCTGATCAATCGATCAGTGACCTCACATTATGAACATTGAAATGCATTATGATAATTCTACCATTATGATCGTTTCCGATAAAGGCGACCGAAAGCGAAAGGCGAAAGGAACCCCAAACAATCGATAATATATAGATTGTCACACAAAAATAACCGACTTTGCCAAGTAAATGATGACACTAGTTCAATGCGAATCAATTGGTAATGGGTAATACCCAATTCTTCACTGGGGCAACAAGGAAGTAGTTCTCCCACGGTATCTTTACGATATTCTTGTCACATATTAGTTTTGTTATAATCTTGTGAGATATCAAAATAGGTTAAGGTTTACAACAGTGGCAATCTAACATGCTCACATTCAATATCGAACAGAAATGGAATGAGTTACTGGACAATTCGTGTTGATGACCGAACTGATGATGTCTACTCTGTTGCAATGGAGCGCAGTATGTTTGCGCATGTCCAGAATGGAGAAGATTTGAAATCTGTGTTAGTGTGGGGGTACTCTCCAAAAATGAAGATAATGTAAAAACAGACAAGGACCATGTAGCTAAAACGTCATGCAGAAGTTCATTGGAGCAACGATTCTGTTCAAGTCATCCATTACCGAATGCCGATCATGCAGGACTCAATACTGAGGATTGAGAAATGTACACGAACTAAGCCAAACTTTTAAAATAATTTTCAAATCATACGCAATTAACATTGAAATTAATGAACGCCACAAATAATTGTGCGCTTCCCTTCACTTTATTAATCTGTCGTTTTTGATACAAGTCCCAAGCTCAGACGGATAGCCAAATTAGAGCTTTGCGGGGGGGGGGGGCGGCGTGTGTGGAGGATAAGGAGGGGTTACTCTCTGTACTTCCAAATGAAACTGTGAAGGTGTCATGCGGTGTCAATCTATGTTTAAATCGTTCAGAACTATATGAGTACTAGTGCAAACTGTATGTTGAACATGAAACGCCGCTGCTGATATAAAATGCAGCAAATTATACCGTATAAATAAACTTGATAACCAACTGTAGCGTGCATACATTAAATGCGCTATTGGAATGACAATAACCGCATCTGTGATGATAGGAATGAGGATAAACAGAATCAAGATGCTGACAATCATGGTAAGTTCCGACACTCGAGTCACAAAAAGCCCCTCCTCTCTGGCTTCTAGTGTTTATAGACACGGTGTGCAGGCCCTGTGGATTCTTGTACCATAGTAACCTCGCTCAAACCGCCCAGACTATATTTTCATGTTAATTGGAATGAGGTACATTTTGCTTGAAATAAACAAAACCTTATCATGCACTTCTGTTACAATTAGTAAATGAACAGGGTACGTGGACCTCGGTTCACCATCGGTGGGGTCACATGACGTCACTAAGGTCAAGGCCTACGATATCAACCCTGTATGGGCTGGATGCTTTGGAGCTGTTCGTTGGGGTGACATACCAAATATATCATTTGTTGTTAGATAGGTCGACCATTACGTACATCTTATTAATTATTCAAGCGAACTTCCGTCATGTAGATTCGGTTGTCTCTGGGAACGAGCTGATCACCTCACCCATAACCCACTCCATCGAGCCATTCCCGCATTGTTTACACACTTAATATAAAAAATCAACCCAACATTAAATACAATATTACGACAGATGACCTAGTTTGATTTAAAACGATTATGTAGTTGACTTGAAGAGGAAACAGTTTCCGACAATATTGGTAAGTCAATTGCATTGAATAACACATCTAACTGTCAATTTGTCAATTGCATACCATGGGTCGGAAGAGCGGGTTTGTAGCATCGATCCCAACTATGTGACCCCTTCATCGCCCACCCCCATAGTTTGTTATAGAGAATTTTAAAAACTAATTAACCGAGCAGACAGAAGAGATCTCACATGCAACAATCATTAATATGTCTTAGTGTGATTCAAGCATCATTATGAACTACCACCAAGACGCCAATGCCTGGACGGCAATAGGTCACTTAAAATACATTACATGTCAATGAGACAGTCAGTTCAGTCTAGACGGAAAAGGTTCACTGATGTAAATGGAAATAGACAAAATTTTATAATTTTCGACCATTTGCTTGCGTGGAAATGCACCACACATCAATGATAACTGCCCATAGCC
>CM067348.1:42272759-42339432 GCA_034190875.2 Urechis unicinctus | reverse complement strand
CAGCTGCCAAATAGTTGCAGATATCCCAAAATTTAAAATTGATAGACTTAGACAAAGAAAATTATTATTTTTTTTTACGACAAAATTAATTGGATCGTATTGTGTGAAGTACCGCATGAGAGCTACCTTGATGGCGTTCAGGTCGTATTTTCCGGAATTAAAACCAATAACGGGTAATTCCATCAAATAACTCTGAAACTTTTCTATGAGTTGCTCCAGTGGATGTTTCCCTTTGGTTACCGGGTCGGTAACCAGCTGCTCTTGTAGTTGTTCATCCATACATTGGAGTAAGGAGGTGTGCTTCTCCTGTAGGATGACATAAGCAGCATCTGCCACTTGCTTCAAGTGGGTCATCATACGCAACACCAACTCATCCGTATAACCCTCGGTAACAAAGCAAACCGGTTCCTGGAAACCAGGTACATTGCTACATACGGAGACTGACAAGGGGACATGACGAGCCTCCCATATCACCTTGCCCGAGTTGGTGGGTATGTCTGACCTATCAAAATAACACTCGAAGTCGTAAGTGGCTCGATAGGGATAGGCGGATTCCTCCACTTCAAACCCACCATCGCGAAGTACATCGAAAATAGTGGGTGGTGGGTGGTAGACCCCGCCTGGATATCGATACACGGTCTCCACAATACATGTGGCTTGGTGCCGATGCAGCATACCCACATGTTTCCACAGTTTGCCACATGTGGTGCAAGCGTAAGACTTGCAATAGCGATCCCGGTTCTGTATATAACTGAAATGCCCCTCGTGGAGGTTCAGGTACATTGCTTCAGCATAGTTAGAAGGGGACCGCCTCACAAGTGTGGCAACCTGTCAACAAACAATCATGTAAAATATTCAGTTACGAATTACAATTTCATTGAGTAAAGCTTCACTTAAATTATTTATATATCAGCTTACCTGCTTTTCAGTGCATTGGTACACGAAAATGTTAACATCGAAACGCTCCTCCACTTTTTCGAGGTCGGCCCAAGGAACACCGGCAAATGTTTCAATGTCCCCAGTAGGATAGGTCTCTCGAAAAAGCCGTTTCGTCAGCTTCTCTAATCCACGAAGCGGGGCCCCACGGTGCAAGGCCAGACAACGAAACAGGCATAGCCTGTCAGTGTACGGTCTTCCAGAATTCCTGTCCGTGACCAGCCCTAGGATAGCCTTGTTGTTCTGGGTATGAGGAGGTAGTTTGGTAGGGGCAAAACCAATAGGGTGGTCTAGTAACTTGCTGACATAGACTGTCAGGTTCGTTACTTTAACAACCACCCACTTGGAATTGGGGCGCTGATCACGGGCCCATGTCAGAATGTCCCCCTGTTCGATCCGCCTCTCGAAAGCTTCGATATTATCCGCATTTCTTACTGTGACCGGTGCCGGAAGTAGCCGGGCATTATTTATTGAAGAATGAAAGTAGCGGAGTTCACCACTCTCATTATTCCTCAAGATAAAGCCGTAGCTGGCATTTATTTTGATGGCCACTTGTTGCTGATCGAAGATGACCTCTCTCAGTGTGGGCATTGGAATGCGCAAATCGAAATTAAAGACATCCTGCAACGGCCGTATACGGACGTAAGTCCGGATGGCATTGCCGTGCCTAAGTTCGAGCGCCTCGATTCCGGTTGCCAGAGCATCTGAGAGAAGAGAGAAAGAGAGAGAGAGAGAGAGAGAGAGAGAGAGAGAGAGAGAGAGAGAGAGAGAGAGAGAGAGAGAGAGAGAGAGAGAGAGAGAGAGAGAGAGAGAGAGAGAGAGAGAGTTAAACAAATCACCTCATTGATTCTAATTAATCACAAGCAACAATCTTCATTCCCCATCATCCCAGCACCTTGCTGACCGTCGTCGATTGCCACGTTTGCTTGGTTAGCTTCCACTGTCAAACAGAAACAACTAGTGCTAGGCCGAAATTCCATCGTAATATGTTGGTATATATTTGTTTTATATATCTTGTTGAGCTCACGTTCAGACGCAATTAATAATCCATGAATCGTATCCATACCTATTTCACCGGGAAAGCCAGCTAATTCGTCAAGAGCTTGATGCGCTTCGTTCAACGCATACTCGTCCATGACACATGACAACTCATTGTCATTGACATCACTATCCCACAAAGCTAACACAAATAAAGATTAAAGAATAAGAAAACTAAATACATAGTGAATTTGATATCATTCAACATGATTCTGCTACTAATGACAGTGTTATATATGTCAAAACCTCGACTGATATTTTACCTTGATCGCGCTCGTATCCCACCATACATTTAATCAATTCCTGGTCATTTGGATCCTCCCAAAGTACTAGAACCAAATGACAACAATCTTTAGTCTGAATACAGCTATATCAAGATAAACTCCTAATAAGCCTTTTTTATTATTATTATTATTATTTAGTTGTAGTTATCATCGGATATCGCTCTGAATTAAATTCACTAGGATAAATAATATTTAAATGAAAAATTCATGCTTGCACTCTGATGAACTTGAACGATGACAAAAGCGTTTTTTGGCTGGCTCCATCTTGGATCGTCTTGGGTCTAGTAGCTGATTCAGATTGTAATTTTTTTTCATTCATTACAGCCACTTTATATCAGGACACTGCATTCAAGCGTGAAACAACGCCGAGTGCTGTGTGCAAAGGCTTTAATTAGGCTGATCATGGGCTGCGCATGCTCTGTGAGGTTTCGGGGTTGCGCATGCGCTGTGAGGCCTAAACCTCATTTTTTCTTCCGACTTAGCTAGGACCGAACCTCACCGCTTCAATTGGGTGCGCCATAATGATGAATCGAATTGGTGAGTAATACACTTTTCACTTTTAAAAGCTAGTACATTTGTTTCACAACACCATCAGGATGGATGAAAATACGAGTGTGGTTAATACATTTTTTTTTATTGATTTCATTTCATTATCTCATATGGTGTCATTCCCCTGAATGTGACAACTTCCACACCGTCGCGCCTGTCATAATTACATTTTCCCCGCAGTAAACACCGTCCTAACAGATCGAAGGCTATCGATCGCGGGAACCACTTGGGGTTCTTGATACATTTTACTACCTCTGTAGAGGTCACAAGTTCTTGTGCAACAACATCTAACACACGTGCATATAGATCAAATGGTGGGAAAGTGGTTTCCTCAAGTTTGATGAATCCCACTGTGTAAATTTCTTTCATCACTTCAGCCTCATCCGATGTCAGTCCCCCATTTTCCATGTATTTCGATCTTAGATCCATATACACTTCACCTACTTCACTTGGGGTCATTTTCAACCAGTCGAACTGGCTTTCTGCGACGGCTATCAACAAAAATAAATAAATGAATAAATAAATAATCAGATAGATATCACGATATATATATATATATATATATATATATATATATATATATATATATATATATATATATATATATATATATATATATATATATATATATATATATATATATATGAATATGACAAATGGATATACTCACAATATATTTGGGTTCTGGATGAGTCCATTTTCTTAACGACTATGATGTGATGATCTGGCTCAAGAGTGATTTCTATCTCGTAAGATGAGCTTTGTTGACCACTAACATTGGTATCATATTTATATGCGACAATTATTCAGGAATATGAAGGCGCCTCCTGTATAATTTTTTATTTCAAAACCCCACTCGATTTTCAGTAATCCCGTTAAGCGGTTCAGAATGTACCAGCATAATTTACTCATGATCGGAAGAGGAGATTCCCCGCCTGATTATAGCATTGGCGTGTATGTGTGTGTCGGGCGAACTCAATGCTTAAGTTCGTGTTAAGCGTGACAACAAGCTATTAGTGAGGTGTCATGGTCGTATAATAAGTATCAAGCAGAGGGAGTCTTGTGTGTGTGTGAGTGTCAGGTGAACTCAAATCTTAAACTCGTGTTAAGTATTATAACTAGCTGTTAGAATATTGTCGCATGATGAGCGTTATGCGGGTGGTGAAAACTGTCGTCAATCTCCCCCATAACTGAAGGAAATTTTTTCGTTTCATACACAAACTGACTTGAGGAAAGATCTCAATATGGAACTATCGCTGATTCTTTTGGAATAAGCAAAGTTTGGGAATGTTTCTTCACTGTAGGGGTAAGTTTGGTTTTTATCATCAGCCCCATTTAACAGAAATATCAATTCGTTTCGCGCGCCATTTACATCGGGATGCGTATTTCGTCAGCATTGCATTTGATTGCGTTATACTTATTTTGGCGTCATTGTCTTAACATTTTTAACACATGAATACTTAAGTGCTCCATCACACAAACGACCTCCTTCACACGTTAAAACTTCTTCACACTTTTCATCTTTGCCTACATACTCAATTCCATTACTAACCGCATGAAGGTTACGTCATTACCACCTGGCTGGGGCTTATTACATGATCAAGGATCTTTAACTCAATTGGTGCACTTCAAATACATTCTCAACGCCTTGTTATTCCCAAGTATTGTATTAGGAAAGGCTCATTATCATTAAACTTCGACGACATTCTTAATCCTAATTGTCATTCTCACTAATTAACATTCAATAGCAAACTTCACAGTTCTTCTTCACTCCAGCCATATTCGCATCTATTACAGCTTTCAACTTATTCCCATTGTTAAAATTTTAATCCTTCCACAAGATATACTTAACACCCATTGTTATTCTCAATCATGAATATTCACTTAACCTATTTACTAACATGTTCCATTGTTATCTCCAAAGGGTTACGTCACATTCTCAAGTGGCGTGGGTACATCATTTGACTAGAAGTCTTAAACTAAAGGATATACCCAACCCATTGTTATTCTCATGTATTTCTATAGAACCCCACTCAGTACCTTTAAACACTCAACAACACACCTAAACTAGGCCTTACATCATATCACGTGGTCACATAGCATCACCACGTGACAAACAAGTCCAAACTAGTCCAAACACGTCACATGATCACGTGGTCAACGCGTGGGGGGAACAAGGGGGGTGGGAAGGTCATGGGGGGGGGGGGCTCTGGTATAACATATACAAAAAGTTTTCCGGTGTATCCTGTGCCTCCTATACTACTAAGTCCATTCGTGAAGTCTTCAATGTGCACCTTCACGGTGGCACTTTCCATTGGGCTCTGGCCATATGGAGGAAGGTCCAGTCATTAGGTCTGGCCACAGCATACATGGAGCAAGGAGCCACGTACAGCTTGATCAGAAAGCTATTGTCCTTGACTTATCTGCCAAAGAGGCACGTCGTAGAAGCCTTCAATTGTCTCAAGGCTGAAGCTGCAACCTCCACGCAGCTTTCAGCTCTTTTCCAATACTTTGAAGCCACTTGGATAAAAGCAAGAACATGGCCAGTCAGCAACTGGTGCAGTTTTAGAAGAGCTGTGAGGACAAATAATGACCTTGAAGGCTGGCATACTCGCCTTAATCTCCGAGCAATGAATGACAACCTCGTGCTCTATCTACTCATTCCTCTCCTCCACAAGGAAGCACTGACCGTCAGTCTTCAGAAACCAACTTGTTAGTGAACACAAACTGACATCGTGCAAAAATAATTTACATCCACATAATTACTGACACAAACAGTGAATTTACAGGCAATTTTTTTTTTTGTTTTATGTCGCCATAATTTCTAACAGCGGTTCCACATTCCTTGACGAACAATTGTAAATAAAACAAACATGCTACATACACTGTTAATTGTCAACTGGTAATTTCGTCCACATTAATTATGACCATATTGACAACTCAACAAACAATTTGTCTACGCTTTCAATTTCTTTAATAATCAATATTTACATTTATGTACACAACACTCACTGTTGCGGGTACCCATTATATGAATAGATGCTCTAGTCTACACAAACCAAAACATTTGTCCAAGTCTTAATAAACCTTTGTGAAAATAAACAATAAAACACGATACCAGATAATTTATATTTAGATATATTACATAGTTACTTGACTAAGCATAACATACGGGACGACTGCTTTTGATATTGCGTGTACGAAACAACCAATCTCGCGTGTACGAAACTACCGCAAGTAGTGTATACGAAACAACCTGTGTACGAAACTACCTGTATTCTTCCCGCATGGCAGACGCATCTGGAAAATCACCCTGACCAACAATATCTCTTGTCCGGTATCACTCATGGATTCCCTATTATTAACAATGACCTCCCCCATCACCAGGTAAACACCAATAACTATAAATCAGCCTTGGCAGCACACCCCGAGGTAGAGAAGCAAATACTACGAGAGATAGCAGAAGGCCGCTACTTAGTGGTGGACGAACCCGCTCTGATAACTAGTGCCCTTGGTGCAATACCCAAATCAAGCGGAGGTGTGCGGCTCATACATGACTGTAGTCGACCCCCCGGACGCGCTGTCAATGACTACGCTCGTCTCACATCTCACATCAGATATCAAACTGTCAAACATGCCACGCAACTCATTTCGCCTGGCAAATTTCTTGCCAAAATAGACCTAAAAGACGCTTACCGGAGTGTACGGATTACACCCAAACACCATCACCTCGCTGGCCTCAAATGGAAATTTAAAGGACACAATGACTACACGTATATGTGTGACACGCGTCTCCCGTTTGGTGCAAGGCTATCAGTCGAATGTTTCCACAGACTATCTTTATCTCTTCAGCGCATACTCGGCAAGCATGGTATTAAAACTGTTGTGTACTTAGATGACTTTTTAATTGTGAGCGACACCTTAGCAAAATGCACATCAGAAATGAACACGGCTATCTCAATATTTCGTTCTCTTGGATTCGGACTATCTTATCACAAGGTGGAAGGACCAACGACCGATCTTACCTTCCTTGGCATTCAAATCGACACCTCCGACTGCACCCTCAGCCTCCCGCTCAAAAAGGCACAGGCCTTCAAACAACTTCTGCAGCAATTTCGCACAAAACGCCGCGCCTCTCTAAGGCAATTGCAAAGCCTCGCCGGCAAACTCCAATGGGCTACGCACGTCGTTCATGGCGGTAGGATTTACCTGCAACGCGTGCTGGCTACCATGCGCAAGCTAATAAACTCCTCACACAAAGCAATACTAACTCCTGAATTTCACGCTGATATCGACTGGTGGCTGAATTACATGGACACATTCAACAGCAAACGCTTTAACTTCCGTCGTCCTTTCTTCCACGACTTAACCACGGATGCTTCGCAAACTGGGGGTGGAGCAATCATAGATTATGGCGTAGACTGGATGTACATCAATTGGAACGTCGACATGCCGCCAATCGCTAATTGTCACATCAACGAAAAAGAAACTGTTGCTGTCGCTGCAGCAGTACATCGGTGGGCCCCCTACCTCGCTAACAGCGAAGTAACTGTCATGACAGACAATATCTGTACTATGGCAGCAATTAACAAGGTAGCTTGCCGCAGCTCTGGCGCCATGGTACATATACGTGGCCTATTCTGGCTTGCCAATATGTTTGACTTTGCGATTCGATGCATATATGTACCGGGCAAGGTTAACATTTTATGTGACTCCATAAGCAGACTCAACCAGAGAGGGCACAATCTCTTCTGGTATTCGCTTGTGTCATATTACAGTCCGTATGACAACATCAGCTTAGGATTGGCATACCAGGGCCACATGTCATATCAGTCATTTCTGTCTATCATGTCACAGGATCACAACACGCCACTGTCCTCAACCAACTGGATGGGATAATTGCCTATTACAGGTCCCGAGCTTTCGCGGAATCCACAAAGAAGAACTGCGCCTCACATCTCTCGGCTTATCTCAGATTCTGCAATATCAATGGACAAGAGCCCCGGCCCTGTGACACCCTACAAAACCTCTGCTTCCTGGCTCACATCTCCCAGCGGCTTCGGTACTCCTCGCTCTCCCAATATGCTAACATTATCCGTCTCCTCAACATTGAACAAGGTTTTCCCAACCCTCTGCAGACATGGCCAATCCGGTCCTTTATGCAGGGCGTAAAACGCTCTAAAGGAAACGCACCTCAGAGAAAATTACCCATCACTCCCAGCATGCTCCTTCGCTTACATTGTCTTATGGACTTACACAGACCCGCCCATCGTGTACTGTGGGCTGCTTACCTCATGGCTTTCTACACGCTTCTCAGGAAGTCTAACATTATACCCCCCTCTCAAGCCACATTCGACAAGAAGCGGCAACCATGTCACAGTGATCTACGCCTCGCGCCAAAAGGCTTCGTGCTCCACGTCAAAGAAACCAAGACAATTCAGTTTGGTAACGAGATCTCCTGCTGCCCATTCCATATCTGCCAGGACACCCACTATGTCCCACCACTGCACTAGTCGCTGTGCTCGCCCTAGGGCCAACTCTGCCACCCTCCACGCCTCTGCTTGCTTACCCGTCTTATGACGGCCTCCACGTGCTCACTCAGGCAGTCTTTTCTCGACAACTCAAAGAGCAGCTCCAAGCCATAGGAGTAGACCCCGCTGCTTACAGCACTCACAGTTTCGCCGCAGCGGTGCCAGCTGGGCTCTGCAGTGTGGAATGCCTGGCGAGCTCATATAAGTACTAGGAGACTGGCGATCAGATTGCTACAGAAAATACCTCCAGCTGGACGTCTCATCGAAATTTTACATTGTTCTCCCCTTTCACCAACAACCTTCCTACACTACATTAATCTACTTTGGGTTTGGGATTTTTCACAACAGCTGATAACATGTATGCGTTAAGGTTGCATATTTGATAAGCATGTTAATCCGTGTATAGTTAGTTTAACAATGTATCATGCTCATTGTTTGGCTCATGCATATTTTTGTATCGTACGTAATCCACATTAAAGACCCCTGTTACCGCCTTGGAGTGTTCTGTTCTGTTTACAAGTTAATTCACATTCTCAGCGACGCACCGTCGAAGCTTCCAAGCAGGAGCGAGACGCGTACCTATATAAGGGCGACGCGCCATATACAATATTGGTTCTACACATGGAACGGTTATGACAGCGTCCCACTGTCCACGAGGACGACCGCCACATCAGGGGGCGATTACTCACGACAACACGACGAGATCGTCGCGGACATTGGCGCTCTATTTCCTGATGGGCCGGGCCAATTAGCGGTAGATCCCAAGCCACTGTTTAAACTCCTTGCGGACATAACACTTGACGCGTACCCAATCATGCATTATCGCTTCCGCATCATACATATGCTGGGCATGAAGAACAAGGCGGCAGATGCTATGTCGCGTAGGCCGGTCGGCACCACGCTACCATCATTCCAGATGCCGGAGACGATTCGCGACTTTCACCAATGCCGAGAACATGACATCGACCGAAGGAGTAATCAAAAACAAGGACAAGCTGGACATACCACCCTCACTCCTTTGCCTTGTTAAATACTTATTTGGTTATTGTTATTTTTGATTCGATAACCAGATTGTGAAACAACTCATATCATCAAAACAGCATTGAATGAAAGCTGTCATCCCATGGAAGTTTTCTTGGGCTCCATGAAACAAAAGAAAATGGGTCTGTTTTTCTGGCAAATGATAATTTCATGCGTTCAGTATTAACGAACTACTGAAAATGAAGAGCCTTCTCAATCTATACATTATATCGTTTTACTCCACATGGGACAACCTGACCTAAGCCGTCAATCATAACAACTCATACTAACTCGAATGCATGTACATTAGGAAGCTTTCTGCACATTGTTTCAGGTTACAAAGCCGCATCATGAGAACTCTAAGTTTGTTACTGTTGTGGACGCTTTCATTACACAGCGTTGTGTTCTACAGCAATAATGATGGTCTGACTGAATTTCTTGTCGATCATATGGATTCCAACACTACTTTCGTTTTTGTTTTAAATAATCACTTTACACACATTCGAGGTGGAGTTGGTGGAGTTGGTGGCGGTGGTTGTTGTAGTGGTTGTGGTAGTGGTGGTGGTGGTAGTGGTGGTGATGACGGTGGTGGTAGTGGTGGTGGTGGTAGTGGTGGTGGGTAGTGGTGTGGGGTAATGGTGGTGGTGGTAGTGGTGGTGGTGTGTAGTGGGTGGTGGCGGGTGGTGGTGGTAGTGGTGGTGGGAGTGGTGGTGGTATTGGTGGCGGTGGTGGTGGTGGTGGGTGGTAGTGTGTAGTGGTGGTGGTAGTGGTGGTGGTGGTGGTGGCGATGGTGGTGGTGGGGGTAGTGGTGGTGGTAGTGGTGGTAGTGGTGGTAGTGGTGGTAGTGGTGGTGGTGGTGGTGGTGGTGATGGTGGTGGTGGTGGTGGTGGTGGTGGTGGTGTGGTGGTGGTGGTGGTGTGGTGGTGGTGGTAGTGGTGGTGGTGGTGGTGGTGGTGGTATTGATTCGGTGTGGTATTTGTGCGACAGTGATTGTTTGTGGCCTTTTGTACATGTTAGACATTTTAGCTTTTAGCTTGGTACAAAATAGTCTCTGCGAACCCGCTTGCTAGCTGCCTCGCCTATGGGGAAAACTTCCGCTGGTCAGTTGCCGCCTCGCCACCAAGTTACCAACAGATATTACCGCTTGGTGTGATTTTAGGCGGAGATACTAATTCACAGGAGTCATAAGTTGTTGAAACTCGCCTTAAGTTCAGATAAATATTCGGTGAGTTGATTTTAATAGATAAAACTAGATAAAATACGGGAACACAGATCATTCCGTTGAATTCCCAAACTGAATTGTGGTAAGACGCCAGAACTAAGAACGAGTGCAGCAGCATCTCCCGTACTTGATTCGAAAGAGCTAGTTGCCACGGACGCCGTTTATATTTGCGAACTAGCTTTGGTACTAATGTATCGTTATTTACAGACACTCATCAGCGTTTTTTGATCCATAGTTTCTTGAGAATCTGTAAGTATACCCATCCTTACATTTCCCATATGAAAGTGGAATTCGTTAGGTTTCTGTACTTATTTTGAAAACAAAACAAAATGTGAAAATTGTCCCAGCGGTAGAATGCTGCCTTTCGAGACGTTTCATCTGCGGTTGAATATATAGAAGAGGGATTTTAAGCAATATTCCTCCCTTGTAAACAGTGCAGTAATTTACATAACGGAATCCTATGAAAAACTGCTCCAGAACAAACCCAAATATATAATATATATATATATATATATATATATATATATATATATATATATATATATATATATATATATATATATATATATATATATATATATATATCTATATATATATATATATATATATATATATATATATATATATATATTAGTCGCACCTTCTCAGCCGAAAATGAGTTCAGGCCAGGAGTTATAACCAATAGCTTTAATTATGTAACTCCTTGGTTCAGGCAGTAAAACGACCTAGGCAAACTTCGTATCTGACAGCGTCTGCGCTGTTCACTAATTTCGATTTCTCATATCCGCGCTGAGGCATCAAATCATCATAAGACCAGGGGTGAATGTCTTGCCTATAAAATGACCATAATACGCCAATTAGCATAAGCACCAGTCATGTTCTGTTGAACTGTTATATGCCTCACATCGTACATTTAGAAAAGAGTGACGGCACCTCGGGTCGTATTCTCAGCTGACATGGTCTTTATCCTGTGTCCTAGCATGCATGCCGCAATGACTTAATAGGGTCTAAATGAGATTTTAATCCCCACACAATCATGTCTCTTTAACTGTTTTGTTAGATTCCGCATCACGAAATAACGTAGAAGTACGATTGCTACTGTTAACGCACCCTTACGAAATTATTCCGATTTCTATCGTCGAGTCGATATTTACCGTTTACGAAGGTGGACACGGCTATGTTCGTTTGGAAAACCGCAGCGTTATGATTTACGCACATGTGTACATCTCCAAACATCCGCAAGGCATGATAATGGAAGTGTAGAAACACTTTCCGAAATCCGGAAAATTCCGAAATCCGGAACTCGCTCGGTCCTGGTCATTCCGGATAAGGGATACTCAGCTGTATATATATATATATATATATATATATATATATATATATATATATATATATATATATATATATATATATATATATATATATATATATATATATATGTGTGTGTGTGTGTGTGTGTGTGTGTGTGTGTGTGTGTGTGTGTGTGTGTGTGTGTGTGTGTGTGTGTGTGTGTGTGTGTGTGTGTGTGTGCGTGCGTGTGCGTGCGTGTGTGTCTATTTATACACTAGACCTATTTCTATATCTAGCAGTCAAACATACCGGCCCTTGCATATACTTAATAAACTGAAATAAAAACTGAAATCGGCCGCACCTCTGTACTTACCCTACAACAACCACAAAACTCCACCTCCAACAACTGACTATTTGGTATGTAAATATGCCTAGAATGTTCGATATCGAGGGTAAGAAGTTGATTTATTTGTCTGCCAACAGCCATTACGATAAGATGATAAGATCGAGTAGTGTGAATATTCCGCTAAGTGGAAAAGAGCTCATTGTTATTGTCATAAGACTAACATTGAATCTTGACATTGTCCGAATATCTCTGTTAAGTACTCTATATGCGGACCATGAAGGGCCACACAGGGTGGTACGATGTGGTACGAGCGAGCTTAATGCAGTACAACCCCTTCCCCACCCAACTATCTCCCAAATGAGGGATATGGCGTCTGTTCCACACCACCGATATGTGACTTCTAGCAGTCAGGAAGCGTGACGTCACAAATAGCGCCTGTGGAGTATACAGCTTACAAACCAAGTTAAGAGAATAGGTGGTCATTGGGAGGAGTGAATGTTATTACCTAGATGAACGTAAGTGTTACACGATCAGATTGGGCTCGGTATGCAGTTGATATTTGACGCAATAAACGAAAGCAGTAAATACATACTTAATTTGTATTCACCGTTGCTAAGATATTTGCTAACAAGGATTGGGCTTCCCTCTTGATCTCAATATGCATCACTGATATGACTGCTACAAGCGGCAGGATACGTGCAGAGTTAGTAGATCACGATGGCGAGAAATCATGTGAGGACTTGTTGTCAGTCAAGTATCCCGCCCGTACAAAGTCCCAGTATGGAAAACATATTAATCAGATAGCGCGTGGTAGACTTTGCAATCTGCCTATTGTCTCGTGATCCTCAGCTCCTATAAAACACAGACGTCCTTGTTCATAGCTTCACTGGTAATTTGACTTTCAAAGGACAGCCATTCGAGTTTTGAGTCTGCCTAGCAGGAATCTGATCTGAATCAAGAGGACGCGATAGAGGTTGATAGCAGCAGAAGGTAAGAAGCGTTTCTCCTTATTGAACGAATCACTTGAGGGGTTAATCATTTTGTTCCCACCTTCAGTCTCATTATTATAACGGACCTTTCTAGCTGTATTATTTGAGACCATTATCATCGGCTCATTACCTCTGTCAATTCTCACTACCTATTCCGACTAGACTGCACTCATTGCCAAATCGCATCGCGTGTTCCTGTTGACCAATATCATTGTCTATTCTCGCTGACATATATCAATGCCTATTCTCACTGAACAATCCAATTACCTATTATGATTGACCCATCTTATTTCCTCCGCCAACTGACCAATTTCATTGCCTGTTAACACTAGTCAATATCATTGTCTATACCAACTGATAAATCACTTTGCCTGTTAACACCGGCCAATATCATTGCCTATTCTCATTAATCGATTTTACTGCCTATTCTCGTTTACAAATCTCATTCCTCATTCTAACTAACCAAACTAACGGCCTAAACGCACTATGAGTATTGCTGATAAGGCAATTGCTGACTAACCTTTGCTATTTCTTACATTGCACATTTCTATTCAATGACTTTCCATCCTGGCGCCCATCTGCTAAATTTTAATCAATCTTGCGGTTCTTTTCAGCGCGATCCCCTCGTGACGTCAGATGAGACTTATGAAATTGATGACGTTATCGTATTAACCGTTCACGTTACTTGCGAGATCAAGTATATGTTCTATCGTCTCAATCAGTACCCAGGTGAACCACAATCCCCGCTCGCGGTTCAGCTCCTCACTTCGTTCAAGTGTACTACCGTTATCAGTGTATGTAATATAAGACATTTGCTAATCTTCGATGCCTTGAGTAGATCGATATGGTCACGAGGGGTTTTGCTAAAATCTGAGCTGAATGATAACACGGTTCAAATTCACCAGTGTTCAGATTCACTGTTCACTTGACCACAAAAACTAATAATCTTCTTCTGGCTGTCTTACACTCCTTATTTCAATGTCATGACAAATGACGTCATCACCCTATGATTATTATGAGCTCACTCTGGTCGTCTGGTTTTCTATTGTACCAGGTGTTCAATGTTAATTATGTGCTAAACCTTATCACTTAAAAAACAACGACAAGCTTAGTCAGCAACGTATTACTTACCATCTCATAGGACGATTAATCATCTTCGGCTGGTATTGTTTATTGCATTGGTTAAACTTTTTATTTCACGGGTTTAGTGATGCATATATGGTGATACAAATAATTTTTTTCTTATGTAATTCGTATCTCCATGCATTCAAACAATCTTTGGACAAACTTACTTTATTTGCACGTTATGATACCCGCCAACTTGTGGCATTCATAACGAGATACTCCGTCTTGTGTTTCGAAGAGCATAAACGGAAACAAAATCGGAAGATCTGCCTGAATATCAAAAGCACGTGCTTCGACAGTTATGGTGTGATATTGAATTATCGATTATAATATTTATGTTCACCTCCATGGTTGACTGTTATGTGCACCTCCAATGTTGACTGTTGTTCAATGAATAAGTATATTGTTCAATAAAGTAGGTATGTAATTTTTGTCACATCCAGCATATCTCATGGCATCGCCTAGCTCCGGTCGAACGGTAACATGAATTTATACCAGGACGTCTTGTAGGGCTAGGCATTTCCAAGTCCGTGGAAACGAGAGTATTAGTGGTGTCAATGAATCTTTCAAAAATAGAGTAGGACTATCATGATAGGTGGTGGGGGCGGAGAGGGGGGGGGGGGCGTAATAGGGTAGCATCTTCCCGGGCACAGTCAGGAAATGATAAGGCTGTTATTGAGTGTTTACCGCCAAGTTTGATCTACTATTTTAGATCATGGACCTGATTTGTCTCGCCGCCAACAATTTGTTATTCCACTTAATTACGTGACTCAAGTTGGGTCCGAGTCGGTGGTACTTGAATACATTAGTACGGATGCCAGCCAGCTCGACTAGCAGCTGAAGCGCGTTTTACGCTTCTATCCTTTGATCTACAATGCTTGGAATGCACTGACTGTGATCCAGTCTACCTGTTTCACATTCAAATAAATGTCAGCTTTGTCGGACCTTAGATCCTTGAGTAATTGATATAAATGCTGATAAGAGCATCTTGAGTTGGTTATACGTGACTTTAGTCTTATCATCTTATTGCAAGGTCACAGGGTCCTATTATGAATGTTCAATCTGCTACATTCCAGAGGCATTTTCTGTCGATATGGCCTGTAGAATGTTTAAAACATACATATTAGCGTCCCTGTAAGTCTTATTGGAAGTTATGCTCAGATGTGCTGACTACATTATCTTTTTACTGTTTGCTGTGACAGCTTCACGATCTACTAGCGTCACTGGAGGGGACTTTGTTCTCTCCTTCCCAGATCACAACAACCTTCCTGAGCCTGTCAAGGTGAATACATACATATTTTTGCTAGCGGCAGTTGCTATCATTTTTTTAACACTATGCACCTATGCACAAAACAACAATTTGAGAATTGTCGGCTGAAGTGGACCGTTATGATTTCTTTTATGCGGTCATTCTTACGTAATCATAACGGTCTACATAAAGAGCATTTCTTTAGGATAACTCTTCTGTGAGTTTGCTGATAGACAAACATATCAGACAATAATTAAATCCACCTCATCTAACTAGTGCTTACGTATAACTTGATATATATAGTATTTCTATCAATATTCAATATGTTTAGTAGTGGACGCCATGACTAAGGTAATGCTTGTTGTCTGCAGTCAGAATCCTCAACTCACATTGAGCTGTCAAAATTAAGGTATGTATCAACATTTTGATATTGTCATGTTTCTAGTTTGAATGTGTAACCCCCAAAACTCCAATATATATTGATTAAACTAATATCTATCAAAACAATAATTAAATTCCCAATATTTCAAGTGCAGTCTGACATCAACTCAACCAAGCAAATTGGTTACTTTGATATTGTAGAGGTGGTCTGTGCTTTCATTTCCATAGCAACCAATTTGTAAATAGACGAAACCTTCCTTACAGCCTTATGAACAGTGTATTGCCATTGAGAATAAAAATGTTAGTTACTTAAGTCCGTCATATAATGGACGTAACATGGAAAACTGGGTCAAGCCTGAGTCCTATTGAATAGTATTGTCCAGGAACTAACAGTTTATGGTAGAAAATTACCTTGACACCAAAGTAGTTCTCTTACAACCTTTCATGATCAGGTCTTGTGTAATCTTATGAATAATGACAATAATTGACATGCTGTTGAATTCAATTAATCTATGCGTTTCTAATCTGAACATCCGTCAATTTTTAGGAGACTTAATGCCTCGTCGTGTTGACCATTCATTGAGATGTTTATATTCATTCTATGTTTTTATGAATGTGCTTATAATATGGGTCTGGTGTGCACAAACAAGCAAGTTTGATTTGTGTTTGTCATCGACGACCTAATTAGCATCTCACCATTTGCTCTGACTGCTCAACAGTCTCCTGGTGTGCTTGGAGGAGGTTGAATTCCCCTACCTCAGATCACAGCAACATTCCTGTGCCTGTCAAGGTGATTATTGATTGCCACAATTTGAATAAAATCACTTTAAGTTGACCGTTATGATTCATCTTTCTGTCTTATGTTGTCATGCTGATGGAATCATAATGGTCTATATGAAATTTGTCTGTTTGCTGTTAGAATAAGAAAGCAGATATTTACTACATTGTGGGACATTTATATTATTTCATCCTCTTCAATCTACTCTGAATATAGCTCACATTTATCTATGGACATTCACAATGTTAAATACTGCACGTTGTGATCTTTCTCATTTAGTGTCATCTGCAGTCAGCTCCCGGGAGTCAGCTGCTTCAACCTGAAAGTGAACCGTCAAGAGTCCGGACATTAAGGTATTGAGAAAAGCTGTCATCGAGCTACTTCTCATTCAAATGTAAACCTTCCCTACACACTGGTGAACCGTGTATCAAGCAATCACTGTCACTGATTATAATTATCTAGCAGATTCGAAAGATATATATCAATTTTACTGTGATAGCATACTAGACTGTTTAGATCTTTTCCTGTAGTCACCAATTTCATGTGAAATATTTCTAATCAGTATCCGTGTTTCAGGAACCCCAGATAGCATGGCAACCGCTAGACCCACAGCATTCAAGGATGTCTTATCTGGAGGCGAGAACTTCGTTTCAAGAGGCGTGTCCTACATGCCTGTAAGACCCTCCCCCTTCACCAATCTCATCAACTACATCAACACCCTTCGAGATTCGGATGACCTGTATGACCTTGAAATCCAGAGCCGAGGTGAAGTCTTTAAGGCACACAGACTAGTATTAGCCGGGAGTTCGCCATATTTTAGAAATATTCTCACCTCTAAGAAGGCACTGTCAGCTCTCTCTGTAGATTTTGATCCCGATCTATTGGGCCTTTGTTTTGATTACATGTATAAAGGGTCTGTTGATGTGGATGTGCGTAAGACTGGGCCTTTGAAAGATGTATGTGAAGTTCTGGGTATGGATGACCTAAAGAATGATTGTTCCCTTTATCAGCTCTCTCAATTAGATCTAGCGGTAGAAAACTGTATCGAGATTTGGGACGTAGCTTGCTGTGTGGAAGACAAAGTTCGCGCGCAGAAGGCCAGCTCCATGGTTCTGAGTCACTTGCAGGACCTCATGACCAGCCCCTCTTACTTAGGTCTTTCTTATGAACGCGTTAACCATATCGTGTCTCACCCAGACTTGAAGGTGAGCTCACCTGATGTGCGCCTCAGTAGCATGCTAGAATGGGTGAGACATGATCCCAACTCCCGCACGAAATATCTCCTCCCCCTTCTGAATGTCTTGCCGCTTAGGAAGATGTCGATAAATTTCTTAAAATACATACTGCGCGTGGAACATGTGATAAAATCACACAGCAAGGCACGTGAGTTGGTGCAAGATGGAATCCTTTATAATCAAACTGAGCATGTGGTTGTGATTGTGTGGGGTGCGTCCCCATAAGGGAGATGATTTACAACCCGCTGTTCAGGAGGTGTATGTTATGCCTACTTCTCTGACAGCGCCCAGTCAGTCAATCACCACTTTACCCTCCACCATTCATGAGAGGGGCTGTGTAGCAGTGAGCATGAATGAGCGTCAGGTGACTGTAAGCGGGTTGGGTAAGAAGCTGAATGAGGTGTGGCTGTATGATCACAAGAAGCGTGTTTGGTGTGGTGGTGGTGTGCTGAGGAGGTCTCGGGTGGCTCATTGTATGATAGAGATGAACGGGGATCTGTATGTGATGGGTGGTACTTCTGACCCTAGTAAGTTGTACATGGGTGACTGCATGGAGGTGGAGATGCGGGTGAGTGGCACAGACACCTGGCAGGCGGCGGGCAGCTTGGTCGGGTCACGGTGTGATAACACTCGCTGCTGTCCACTGGGCGACTCAGACATACTGGTGTGTGGTGTGCTTGATAAAGATGACCATGTGACTCTTCAGGTTTACTCGACAGTCTCCCACAGTGTAACACGCACACTCAGCTTACCTGATGGTGGGCAGTGGGTGTATGGTCTGGTTGTCGTTGGTGATCACGCTATCGTGATGTGTACAGACAACACCTACATCTGCCCTGTTACAAGCCTCCATAAGGGGAAAGTTCGGGACATCCAGATAAGGTCTACATACAATACATCAAACCGCGGGTGTGCTGTTGTTCTGACTGAGGACAAGAGACACATTGTGTTAGTCGGCGGTAACCCACGCGACATGACGTCAGCCCATTACACATACAGAGCACGTGTGGTTGACATTGTAGAGGGTGCGGGGACGGGGTGGGAGAGGGTGGAGTCGGGGTGGACTGTAGGCAGGTGTAAGGTGTTTGGTGGTGTATGTACGGGGATGCTGCCCGCTAGTGTGATGAAATGAGTCGCTGTGTCTGATATGAACCCAGTGATAAGAGCGAGTGATAACAACAGACCCTGATCACTCAGATTGTTATTTTGTGCATAAAATTCATTGTCTCACATTACATATGTTCACGTAGCATCCTCTTTGTCTTGGAGGGAAAATGAACATGTGTCAATTATGATTTGTCTTGATATTTAACCTGCATATGGTGAGAACTTATGTTATTTTGTGTCTTGTCTAATGTACTCAGCCGTTGGTTAAGTTGCGCGCATGTTATTATGTATGCTGATTTCTGATCCAATGTCATTGAGTGTTTGATGTGTATTGTATAACGTAAACAAATAATCACAATTGACATTGTACTTGTGTTGCCTTGTCAATGAGATACTCACGCTGTTTAAGTGTAGCAGTAAATATTGAATTAGTTTCCCGCTAACTAAGCCGGATGAGAGTTTCATGTTACACAGTTTAAACCTGTGATGTGAATAAACATATCTGTGAACTCTTATTGTAACATTTTGATGTGATTCAGGTTACGTTTCGCAGCAATGTGATGGAGCCGTGGGGAGGGGGGGGGGGGGGGGGGGGGTGGGGTAAAGGGTTGTCGCACATGCTTAATGTGTTGTCAAGGCGGTTTGGCCATGGGTCACTGGATGTCATATCATAAGATATCTCAGAACAACTCCTTGCTCGGAACAATGACAACGCAGCATTGTTAGTCTGCTTTTGATTATCAGACAGGTGTTAGTAATGCGTACGGATAAGAATACGTGATGCGAAAGGCTTGCCTGGCTGTCCGTGTTGCACATAAGTAACAAATGTGTCCCTGCTATAAATTGGCTGCCAAGCGCTTGGCCTGAATAATATAACAAAACGTCTTATAGCATATTCTTATAAGTCTCTCCCAAATAAATCTAAAAAAATGACTGAAATGATGTCGGATAAGTTTTTTGGGTTCTGGGGTTCGAACCCGTGTCAATTGCAAGCCGTGCGCTTTGTCCTCTGCGCAGTACTATTTCAAATATGATGCTTAGTAGTATATACCAAACAGAAAAAAAATTACGACGATGGGGACGATGGCAATGATCATTCGTCTACTCCTCACAATCACCGCCACCATCGGCATCCTAATGATTCCGGTTTTAATGAGTTTGGCGAGAATGTCCATACGTTGGAGTTTGCCTTGATATCAGTATTAATGGAGATGTTGCCTTTATCAAAGAAGTTGATTACTGTCCTTCGGAGAAATAAAAACCAGGATATATCATGCCTCGTTTCTTTATAAGTGTTGCAGTTCCACACAGCACAGATTCCATTGTTGACAAAAGGCGGTGAGCCAATCCGACACGAATTAACCAACGCTGCGGGATCGTGCTACAGTCGCTCAAGTTACCCCCTTCCCTTATTGGTATCTTAGTTATTTGCCTATATGTCAATGATGGCATTAATGTAGTCTAGGCCACAGTGATGATGGAGATAAAGCCTGGATGCCAGTGCCGGGGGAATTGTGGCCATGCTGACAATGATGTTGGCAATGCAGGCTAAGTGAAATTGATGAGTAAAAGTTGCATTTGTCAGTGATGCATCGAAGTGGCCAAGGTGTTAGTGTAAGTAATGTATAAACGTTGTTAAGGTGACCGCGGTGATCTACAGGATGCAGGACAGTAAGTGGTGCTGTGAGTTCATATGTAAATGTGACTTGAACTATTTCGCATCTGAATGTTAGTAATTCGGTGGAACGTGTCTTTTTTCGAATTTTGTAGAAGCTCTAACGGACACCGAGTATATACATATGAGGTGTTCAGAACAGACTTACAAAACCAGTTCGGAGGAGGTAAACGAAGCATTCCGTACCACTCTGCCGCCTTTTTTATTTTAGAAAGACCCTTTGAGGTTTGTTGCATGGCTGATATCAACCTCAGCTTGCTATTGCAAGCGTAAAGGGTTTCTCCAAAATGGAGGTCGTGTAAATGGTGTTTTATTATTATGAAATCGGGTTAAATTAGGATAACATGCCCCCACACCGGCCCTTTCACATGTTACCACATCCCCCAATAGAAACACAGATGTTCTTTGTCCATTGTCCGGCATACTTTACGAGGCCGGCCACATGAGGTTTAAACTGGAACCCACAACTTCCCATGCATAATTAGTTATGGTCGGTCCAATCAATTATTTGATGTGTTCTTGTAATGGAAAAGAAAATCCAGTCTGGCGGTAATCGTCAGGAATTATTTCACAACCCAACCACAAGATGAGGCACGATGTCATGGTGGGACGGAAGACAGCAGATTATGTTGTTGTTGTTGTTGTTAATTCAAAAATTAAACGCTGTTCGGCTTCTTTTGGCCATGTCTGCGAAAGGCAGTGGAATTGTTCTGGTTAACACGGGACAATTAAGAAAGTTGAACATATTGAAGGGTTATTTTTGTGATGTATGAGCAGATTGTTACGAGCTGTAATAGGCCCCCTTTTTGTTTAATTAATTTAAATAATAGGCACACAAACAATGAATGAAGTGCACCTTACAAAGGTGTAGGAAAGTGCAACAAAGAGGATTTCACACACTGAGGGCTACTCCAGTGTATTTACGTTAGAATACAAGAAGCCCTAGGCATCCTCTCCTTTCTTTAACAATGAGGAGAGCTTAACGCGGTGGCTATTCTGGCAGTATGCGGTCGCCTCATTTATTGTTGTTTTTGAGCGTGTAGTGTCATGATGATGGGGATGATGAAAAGTAGACGCTTCTCTGGTGTGGGAGTGGTGGGCTAGCTAGTGTAGGGATGGTCAACTTGTAAAAGCTGGACAATGGAACTGTGTTCTTTCAATTTGTGCCGATTGATTGGATTTTGATGACAGGTGCAGAGGGTAGCCAGCCACCAAAGCAATTCGTGATGTTCCACCACCCATTCACTGACGCAATGGGCTATCAATATTGATGTAATTGGTCATATTTGTTGATCTTTTGAAAAAACGTCGGGTTATTAACACGATTAGAGCTTGATTATTGCTAGATCGACAGTAATTTTTTAAACCAGCCATGAAATTTCGCTTGATTTCGATGGGATTTCACATTGTGCCCCATTGCTTTTAATTTGCTCGTATCAATGTGTGGTTCTCAAATAATACTGACCACAATATTAATAGAACTAATGTGACAGAGAGACGGAGTGCAATCGACCAAGGATGAATAAGTATCTTGCTTGCGTTGTTAGCGTTCAGGTACTGTATGTAGCCCCCCACGTAAGGGTTAATTGCTTCATAGTGGCGACTCAAGAGCCATCGTCTATGTTGTTCACGAGTCTAACCGGCAGGGCAAACTGACACTTGATTCCGTTCAAGGACGGACTTTTTGTTGACAACCTCGCCGGAAATCCCCGTTCTATTTTTAGACAAGAGGGACTTTTTTGTCATTGGCAAATCCCACTTCTATTTTTAGACACTTCTTGGTTAGGGCCTTTGTGGCCGGACAATCATCAATAATTTACTGGGTAGCCTGGCCCTTAAAATAATGGTAGAAAGTCCTCAAGTAGTCAGAGAGCCGCTCCCCTGGATCAACCACGTACACCTCTGAATCAGACCACACCCATTGCCGCGATTGATATGCCTCGTTGAAATGGATGGTAGGGCAGAGGATCACAATGTGTTAACGGAAAGGCCCTTCCAGTAGGTAGCGCATTAAGACGGTGTTTCTGCATCCTGTCTGCCCACAAGCAATAGCCTGCGTTGACAAACCTGACATCTTTAATGTTAAGCTGTGCATCCATAACAACATTCATATAGACATTCAATGGACACGTCCGCTTATGCCAGATATTTTACAGCTATTGCTACACTGGGGCCTCGTTTACTCGTTGCTGCAAAGGCCTTCTTCGCCTTATCCCACTGTTGGCAGCCACGCATGCCCTGGATATAGAGTTGTTTGGGGATACCCCTCAATGGTCACCTCAACCTTTGCAATCTTCGTGTTGTAGAATGACTCTGTCTTCCTATGGAATGAGGCATTGTCTTGGTCTTCAAAGAGCAGTAAGATGCCATTCATGCTGCGGGCCGGTACGTTCAGGTTGATGTTCCACAGTGTGTCACTTTTATTGTATGCAAGCTTCCTGTGGTGGAGCACACGCTCATACCGAATCGCGAGCCTACCTGTGTACTGAGTGCGCAACATGCGAGCCAGGTAACGCACCCTGTAAGCGTCGGTCAAGGTCAGCGTGAATGTAAAGGGCAGTCGGACTGTTCTCGGGACAAGGACGTCGTCTTCACCCATGTTGGGGAAGCGGACCAGCAGTTGTTGGTTCTGGTCAATAGTGTTTGGATTGTTGTAAAAACCACAGACTGCCGCACAACCTTTTCCGCGAGGGGCTCGCGTGTCTGGCGATATGGATTTGGCATGAGTACTCGTCATGTTAACAGTTGAAATATTACAATCATTTGTTTAGTACAATGGCATAGATTTTGACTGCCTAACATTTGACAATGAGGGGCCTCGGGAGTGGGATACAGAAAGAGAGGATGAGGTAGTCCCGGAGGCTCCTCTTCCAGAGGCCCCTCACCCAGAGGCCCCTCTCCCAACTCAGGGTGCTATAGGAGGGGACATTGAGATAGATCACAGGATACCACAGGAAGAGCGATTTATTATAGAAGCCGTCGATGACTATTACGATATTTTAGTTGAAAATGCAAAACAAGCGGTCGCAGCCCTCCAGGGCTTTGACCAAGCAGCTGCTAAAGCGAACGCTGCGCTTCCAGAAAAGATAGAAATGAGCAGCCCCAAAATTGCGACTTCAACAGGTGGAACGGAAGGAACAAGCTTTATAGAGGGCGTTCATAGCGCTATAGTAGAAGTGGAAACACAAGCAGATGGTCTGCTACTCCGAGAGCTTATGCGGACCCAGAGAGGGGAGCTGATCAACAACCTAGCGCGCTGCTTAGCAAAATAGACCAGCATATAGCAGTCTGGAGCGTAAGCTGAAGGAGCTGCAAGACAGAGAGAGGAACCTCCAAGAGCGTAGGCTTGCAGAGCTGCGGGAAGAAAGACTAGTAAGACTAGAGGCTGCCTCTGTCAACCGAAAACAGCTGCGGACCCAAATCAACCGCATCAGTGAAACTATCAACAAACTTCTTAACGAGGACACAACGCTAGCCGAGCGTGAAAAGTTACAAATTGGTTATTACCGTTTGTGACTTTAAATTCTTCTCAGTAAGTATTTTTAACGTGATAAGTGATGATAAGTTAAGCATGTTTGTCAATCTACTGATAAAAGTGGGTTTTCCTGTTAGACTATAACAGGTGTCACACGAGCTTGTAAAAACACTTCAACAAGGTGTCAAGCTCCCCGTTTGACTCAAAGCGGTGGCCTATGGTCACGTTAGTTTACTTACAAACTAACAGGAAGCGTAGCTCCCGGCAGAGTCTGGCCCGCTTGGGGTCGAGCCCGATCCGCCTCCCTGTTAGGAGTCATGTAGAAGCATTGCTTCCGAAACACAGGAAGCAAACATCTTAAAGAGGCTGTTCAGCCCCATATCGGGCATTCAGGGATCAGTTTGTTAATACATTTCTACGTTTAACGCAGACATAAATAATGCCATCTTTTAATTTGTGCCGCGAATTTTTACTCGATCGCAAATCAATTTGATAAATTTTCAACATTAATATTTGACTGGAAATATTCATGATCTACTGTGGAAATCTATTCTATTCAGTTGTGTCGTTCCATCAATAATGGTGCCTCCCTAACACCATGAACCACACGAATGTTAGCTCTATAACTGCCTCGCTATCGATGTGTATACTTCCGCTTAGATTTCTTCGTATTTTCACTCATTAAAGACGTTGGCATCTTTGCGCACAAATTAGACCGACAAGCAGGAAGGGTAATTTCCGACAACATAAATGGAGAGAGCCGAAGTAAGGACCTATTTTCCGAGACCGTAGCGCCGCGTAGCGACTGAAAGTCTGAAAACTTAAAACTTTTGGTTTCCAAGGTGCATTTGCCAAGCAGCTTGTTAGGCAACCTCGTTACAAATAAGGGTCTGAACAGTCTCTTGAAATCCTATAAAAGCTGCAATTAGTGGTGTAGATAGTGCTCCTTCTGATGTGTATCACAGGGTCGAAATCATTCTGACAGCTACAGTAGTCTTTACATGCAAGCAGCCGACTCGGCCGGATGCAGGTGAATACAGTCTCTTGAAATCCTATACAAGCTGCAATTAGTGGTGTAGATAGTGCTCCTTCTGATGTGTATCACAGGGTCGAAATCATTCTGACAGCTACAGTAGTCTTTACATGCAAGCAGCCGACTCGGCCAGATGCAGGTGAATACATCTATTAAGCGAACACACCCCAGATCTTAAGAACTTGGGTATTCATGGTGATTATTGTGGGGGCGAACAGGTACAATAGTTCCGTTCATGTCCTACTCAATGAAAAGTGCGATTAAACCAACCAGGATTGTTGTAGACTGGTATGTCAAGGTCCCCAATCCCCTGGATGCGACCCTGTTGATAGGGCGAGAAGCGTAGCGGAACCTCATGAAGTCTGGGGCGCAGACTATAAACTGGTGTATGACCTATTAAATTACAATTGCGACTTCCAAGAAACATCAATCGGATTGAGAAAGTGTAACTATAGATACATGATATATAAGTTGGTGTATACACACCCTTTCATGATATATACAGTATATATATATATATATATATATATATATATATATATATATATATATATATATTATATATATATATATATATATATATATATATATATATATATATAAATATATATATATTGCATCGACCGTTGGGAGACTTTTGGCGGGAACAAACTGTTGGGGGCCTGGTCTCCCCGAATGTTGATTTAGTCAAGAAACATCAATCGGATTGAGAAAGTGTAACATATAGATACATATGATCAGGACGAAGGCGTATAAGTTGGTGTAGCATACACACCCTTTCATTGGAGGCCAAGTATTGCCTACAGTGCTTCATAAAGGCATATATATTTGTGTATATCCCCTATAGGATCCATATGTACTCGACTATACAAGCAGGATAACGATATATATATATGCTATATATAGCCACTATATCATTGTATATAGTCTATATTTCGACAACAAATATATGTATATCTGGCATCGACAGTTGGGATGACAGCCGTTCCTGCAACAAAACTGTTGGGGGCCATCTCCTCCAAGTGTAGATCAAGTCTATAAAAGCTGACCAAGCGGTGACCGTTGTGGGACACCAATTTTTTCTGAGAATTCTAAATCTTATTTGTGATTCAAAACGTATATACATATATATGCAGGGGTCGAAAGGGCATATATATATAGTTCTGTGGTAACCAAAATTATATCAAAGAGCATTGGGCCCTGGTAATATATATAGTTCATATATACTTGCTTTGATATATATATATGAGTGCTTGTTATTGTTAGCTAATGTAGGCATGCCAGACGATACCAGGCTATATATGCTACGTTGATGCTTTACTTCCCAGATTACACAGGCAGTTTTGCCTTGAATCAATACTCCAATAGAGCTCAGGCAGTCACTCAACAAGGCCAGACAGGGGGTTCGTGGTGAAGCCTGTCAAATGTATCCCATCCCTTTTGGTATAAATACATATATACCAGGGTTTTTTAACTCATTCATCTGTCAAATATTTACTCCAGATATAAATGTATTGCTGGCTCTGCTGTTTGTTGCAATGTGCCTAAGTAGCATTGAACATGATTACCAAATGCATTGCACTACATGGCCACTTGGAATACACATTGCCCAGGGTTTTGTAATTGACCAATTCCAGAAGTAGCGGTCTCTCCTCTATATTTGCTTCAATCTCTTCTCTCTCTCCCTCTCTCTCTCCCTATAGGTCCATCTCTGCATGTACTCGAATTCCCTCTACAAGCAGGACCTCTCTCTCTCTCCAAGCAGTCTCGACTCCCTCTCTCATACTCTAGCCACTCTTCATCTGTCCTCTCTCTCTCTCTCCCTCTCCCTCTCCCTCTTAACAATAACATCATCCCTATAGGTCTCCTCTGCATGTATCGAATTAGATACAAGCAGGACATAACGATCCAAGCAGTTCGACTTGAACCTGAATGCTCAGTCATACATAGCCACTCTTTCATTGTTGCCAGAGTCTTCGGGCAATCTCTTACAGTCTCCGTTCCTGCAAGGTTCCCTCAAGCTCCTTGAACTCCAAGTTAGATCAATCACATAACAAAAGCTCCAAGCGGTCAATGCTTGTGGATGATTCACAATTTTTCTGAGAATCTGACTTTATTTGTCTCTCTCTATGCAGGGGTCTCAGGGGCACGCAGTTCTGTGGTAACCAAAATTTATCAAAGAGCACTCCCTGGTAAATTTATACAGTCAATCTTTGAAATTATATAATAAGTCTTTTAAATATACGCTACATTGACTCTCTGAATTCTGAAAAGGGGCCTCTCACAGGCTCCCCCAGTCAATTCATTGATCGAGCTCTCGGCAGTGTTCGGTCTCGTCTCTGCATATGTATACAGAGAGGGAGAGAAAGACAGAGAGAGAGAGAGGGAGAGAGAGAGAGAGTAGAGAGAGAGAGAGAGAGAGAGAGAGAGAGAGAGAGAGAGAGAGAGAGAGAGAGAGAGAGAGAGAGAGAGAGAGAGAGGAGAGGGAGAGAGAGAGAGAGAGAAAGAGAGAGGGAGAGAGAGAGAAGGATAGAGAGAGAGAGAGAGAAAGATAGAGGAGAGAGAGGGAGAAGAGAGAGAGAGAGAGAGAGAGGGGGAGGAGAAGAGAGAGAGAGAGAGACAGGAGAGAGAGAGGGAGAGAGAGGGAGAGAGAAAGAGAGAGAAAGGAGAGAGAGAGAAAGAGAGAGAGAGAGAAAGAGAGAGAGAGAGAGAAAGAGGGGGAAAGAGATGAGAGAGAGAGGAGAGAGGCTCTCTCTCATAGGGAGAGGCATAGAAAGAGATAGAGAGACAGAGAGGGAGAGAGAGAAAAAGAGAAAGAGAGAGAGAGAGAAAGGGAGAGAGAGAGAGAAAAGAGAGAGAGAGATAGACAGAGGGAGAGAGATAGATATAGAGAGAGATAGGATAGAGAGAAGAGATAGATAGAGGATCTCTCTCTCTCTCTCTCTATCTCTATATCTCTCTCTATATATCTCTCTCTCTCTCTCTATCTATTATATATATATATATATATATATATATATATTTATCATACATGTCACTGTCGCTTGGGGAACGCACTGGGTGAATTTATTGACTTGGATGAGTGGTGCCAGATAGACCCCATTACACGGAAATGTTATTTCTACCGGTGCTAATCCATTCCGATATCTAGACTGATAGTGACGAAAAATTTCTACGCACCACACTTCCACTGGCCTGAAAGTCAGCGCGTCCTCTTCCGCATTCATTTTCCGAATCGGAATCCGTTTCTGAGCTCCCAACCTTATTATCTGACTCGGTCGTTATTCCGTCTCCACGCAATCGTTTGGACTCAAATAAATATCCACGGACATCATAAGTCCTCATTTCATCTAATGATATTTCATAATCATCCTCTGATGACGACATGTTGTTAGATACCAATTAGTAGGAAGGAAAATTGCAGGGAAAATATCGCGGATCGCACAATTTTTCTCCGCTTCCGAAATTCCGCCTTCGAATTTGTTTTGGGGCCAACAGCGAACGGGACGTCACGCGACCTGCGTCCTGGCGACCAACTGGTGCAAAATGAAATCGGGGAATTCAATCAGAATTAAACCCGAGCAGCACTTTCTCAGCGGGATTATGTCCACCGTACTTGAAAGAATGATAAATTATCTACCGTGGTTAGATTAAAAAATATTTTCCTACATTTTGAAACATACAAATCGGATATGCCAAAAAACGTTAGTTTTGATCTTTAAGTCATGAGCATTTCAATGAACCTCTTATTTGAATCTGTCGGCCATATCAGTCGATAAGCCGGATCAATCAGCCTCCTGTATCAATATATCTCGATTTATATCGATCAATGTCTTTCCATTTCAATCAAACAGGCGCATCAATCCCATATCGATAAGACAAGAGTAATCCTTTGATAGCCCGGCCCCTTCACTTGACCGTCAGCCACACCGCCCACCAGCCTCATATACTAGGCCGCTCTTTCCTCCTTTTTACGTTCTACATTTTACCCACGCGGCTATCAATCCTATTGTTTCTTTTCTCTCACACCCACTTCACATCTCCCCATTTCCACCACATCGACCAGACCACGCCTTCTCTCATTCAGCTCTCAGTCTCCCATCTCCCTGTCCTCTACCATCCCTGTCTGTTTCTCCGTCTCTCTGTTTTGATAACTCACATTCTATCTTGCTCAGTAACATATGCTCCGACCGTGACAAGCATCCAACGTCGTAGTTGCGTAGAATAGTACTCATAGCAAAGTGCATTCTCATGATGCAAAACGCTGCATTAGTGGTTTCCGTTTGAAGTCACTCAGATGAATTTCGAGCATTGCCTACAGCCTTCACATCTCTTCATTATTTCCGTAACATGACATCCTAGTTTGTTTCTATCCCTACTTTCTGAGAAAATTTAACTTGCGCATTGAATTGACTTAATATAAACTTGGTGAACTCATAAGTTGTTTTCCACAATTCCATTTTCTTCCTTCACCAGAATGTTTATTGGAGAGCTCCTCATTGTGATCCCTTTATCAGCCTTCGTTATTGCATCTGATGCACAAGCGGATCAACCCGAGTGTCGGGATAATATTGAATAGCATTCTCAGTACATAAGTAAGGTAAATAGGTCATATTATGTTTGCACTAACCCAGGGACCAAGGGACATGTTTTCTATTAGATACATGGCACTATGTACTAACGTTTTCCTAACAGAGTCAGGTTTGTGTCCAATAATAACATGTACACAATCTGCAGCCAGGTATCTTAACCGACATCCCATCTATGGGTACAGCACAGTCAGACAGCACAGTCAGATAAACTCTCACTGCGTCATTCAACTAACGGTAAATGCGAATTGCGTTGCAGTTTGACAGATTTATTCGTTACTGCCAGGTGCGTTTGTCGTAGTAACAATAGATGTCGAAGTTTTAGCAATGTGACAGGCGCGCATTGTGTCTGGAATTATCATTGAAAACATGTTGATCAAAAACCTACGCCCGCAATTCCCCAAGAGGTTACGATTCAAAGAATATCAGCGTTTCAAGGTCGTTAGCCATTATAGGCCACCGTAGAAAATACACATGGTGTGTTTCAATCACGTTTGGCTGATTAGCAACTTACCAACAGGCACTAACGCAGCCTCGTTCTCTTCTGTATGTCCAATAATGTCACACGTAAGAGGTGACGCTTACATCGATATGTATCTACATTCATATTCATCAACTATTTCTGTTTGTTTTCGTTAGTCAAGCTTGCATAATCGAGCGCATAATTTTAGCGTCCAGGTCGTGCAACAGATTACTTGAATTAAGGCTAATCCTCATTCGTAAGGGGAGGTATGATACATATATTAGTCACGAATGCGTAAAAGTATTCTATTGGTGAGAGATTTAATGAGTGGCTGTGCACACGAGGGAGTTAATTAATGAGTAATCAGTTATCAAATGACAACGTAAGTTAGGGTATTAGCGGGTGACTAAGGGTGAGTTAGTGAATGAGTAAGTGTGAGTGAGTCTGTCAGTCCGTGCGTGGGCGAGTGAGTGAATGAATGAGTGAGTGAGTATGTGAGTACAGTCAAACCTGTGTTACCGGTCACCTGTACAACCCGGTCACCTGTACATACCGGTCGCTCAGTTTCAGTCCCTTGAGAATTTACATGTATGTAAAAGATAGGAGCGGTCACCTGTATAATCTGGTCACCTGTGCATAAAGGTCACTCGGGCCAAGTCCCTTGACCGACCTGATTAGACAGGTTTGACTGTAGTTAAGTGGGTAGTTAAGTGTGATTAGTGACCATAACCCTCTCAATAATTTTTACCCACATACTTCTCCACACTAACAAACAGTTTCCCCAATACGCGCATCTCCTCCTCCAATAAGGAAACATCTCCTTGCGAAACATGTCTGTACAACTATCTACCACTAAGCTTTTACAGCTCAACCAGCCGCTCTGCTCAATCAGCCGACCAAGAGCCCATCTTTGATAACTTGGAATCGCGATCCTTGCCGTTTGTGGGTTTGTTAATTTAGTGGTAAGCCAGGTTATGTTGATCAGTCCCGTTGGTATGTTTGTTAACTTGGTATCTTGACTGTGTTATGCTAAAAAGAAATCGTAAAAACTACAATGTATGGATAGACCTCTCGACTAATAATTAAAGCGTAGAGGTCTCCCAATGTCATAGTAGGGGTTTAGTTCTCTCCCTTCTAGATCACCGCAACTTTTCTGTGCTTTTCAAGTTGAATACGGATTCATTTTATTTACTCTATCTTTCAGCTCATTGCTAGAGGATATCAGTTTTAAGAATCACATGCACTTCAAGTGGACCGATATGATTAAGGTGTTACGTAGTCATCCTGGCGGAATAATAATGGTCTTCCCTTAGAGCGTTTCATATAGAATTTTTTTTATGTGACTATATATACATACATATATATATATATATATATATATATATATATATATATATATATATATATATATATATATATATGTATATATATATATATACATATATAAATATATATACATATGTGTATATACATACATATATATATATATATATGTAAATATATACATATTTATATATATATATGTATATATATATATGTCTATATATACATATATATATATATTTATATATGTTTATATATACATATATAAATATATATACATATATGTGTATATATATACATATATATACATATATATATATATGTATATATATACATATATAAATATATATATACATATATGTATATATATACATATATATATACATATATATATGTATATATATACACATATATAAATATATATATATATATATATATATATATATATATATATATATATATATATATATATATATATCTATATATATATATATATATATATGTAACCACATTTTATACACATTGGTATATTATTGTACACAACATGTTGGGCCGATGAGTTTTCTTTAGTTTTCAAGAATTTTACTTCCTCGTTCATGAATATTGGCAGCTAATTTTTGTTCACTCAGCAAAATATCGGTTTCCCTGACCTTTGATCAGAACAAGTTCTCATCCGATACAAGGTATTCAATTTGTTTTTTCTTAACAATTGTTGTGCTTTCGCGATGTCGGGTTACCCGTCGTGGCAATAATTGGCCCATTCTTTTGTTCGACGATTAAGCAATTTCGTCGAATCACATGGGCCAGCAACTATTATTTTGCGACTGTCACAGTTTTCCATGGATTGGGGAGGCGCTTGCGTTAAAGGAAAAAAAAAGTCAATAGTGCCCCATCTTGATCAATGATTGCGCAATGGTTCCGAGGAATAAGACTCTACTTATGTCAACAACACCAGTTTAGTGCATATCTGTACTGCCAAGCATTATTTATTGCGATCTGGGATGATTTATTGAATTGATTACCACAATATTGCTGCTTTAGTTCATTTTGTTGCCGGCATGCCACCGGTTAGACGTTCCAAAAGAGGCCGTGCTGCTGTTGAACTCCCAACTCAACCTACCAGAGATAATGCCCCTGCTGCCTTCTCTTTTCCACCTTTCCCAGCTGTACCAGCCAATTCTCCACCACCCTTCCAGCTGGATACAAAGACAATTATAGATGGCCTTTATGATCGAATGAAGCAAGATGGTCTCTTACCTATTGCTCATCAAGTGGCCTCTCTACAGCCCAACATCACCAGCACGGTAACCGAAACAGCCAATCATTGGCTAACATGGCCAATCCAGGTGAGTCACCGGTGACTGAGCTCCCACCACTCTCTAATTGTTCAAGATTATCAGCCCTTTTGGGTGCACATGTCCCACTCAAAAAAACCCAATATATGTCAACCTATGGACCTGTTGAATTCCATTAACAAAAACCAGGACCCGCCCCCAAACAAAAAATCGGCACCAACTCCCATGTCCATCAATGATTTGACAACGAGATTCCAAATTCTAGCAGCCATTGTTTGTGAGCAACAGCCGCATGTAGCTCCCAGGATGCTCAAATACATGGCTACAGTGCAGAAGATTGCTAAGACATTTGGTCAGCAAGCTTGGCGTAGCTACGATGATAATTTTGGATTGGCTTTGCAATTCGACCCTCGTATGCTATAGGCCAGGTTGACCTTGAGTTGTACACTGATGCCACACACCCAGCCCTACAAGCAACTCCAGTTAAAAATGCCACAAATTATCGTCCACATATGTCAAATAATCAGCTCTTTCGGCCCAACACATGCTGGACATTCCAGCGCTGTGGTCGGTGCAACAACCCGTCTTGCAAATACCCAACCACGCATGCATGTTACAAATGTCATGGATTGCACAGAACAGAGGCCTGTCTCGGCAATCAGCCCGGCAAATCCTAATAAGGCCAAGTAACGTTAATAAAGTCAAAACTGAAATTGTACAATCTAACAAAACGTAGTTGTAGCCTGGTGGCTAACTATGTAATATAATCCAACTAAAGGTAGTTGTAGTCTGGTGGTTAGCTATGTGATACAATCTAACTAACCTTCATCAGTCAATTCTCACTAGTTTCAGCCATTTTATTCCCACACCAAGTTGTAGCCTGGTGGCTAGCTAGGCTGTGTGTCTCCATACTTAAATCTTACTACCGAAACATCGTTATAGCCTGGTGGCTTACGACTTCCAAAATGCCACCCTCCCCTCCCTGTGGTTGTAGCTTGGTGGCTAACCACAGTGTAGTGATATTGCATTAAAAACACCTCATTTCTTTTTTAACCTGGTGGCTAACTGTTTTGTACATAGGCAACATTGTTAACCTCCTCATAAATATCTATCTATCTATGCATGTTAACTTAGTATGTCGTTTAATGTGACTTCCCAATACAACGCCATTCCCTGGATGGACTAAGGAATGACCATATATGGCAGCACAGTGTTAGCATTATACTACTAAGGTTTTCAGCTACAGGCTGCAGTCACCTCCTTAAGAGGGTGGCACAGTGTTCCATTCTTTCAGGGCATAAACAATTTTTACAGCAAATATCTGCATTCACCTCCTTAAGAGCTGGCTTACAATAAGGTATGCAGCAGGACCTGAGTATAACGACTCAATTCTTCCCCCTGTAAATATATGCTGTATATTTCAGATGTTGTTGGTACCTTTTGAACAGAACTAGCTGAATATTTACAACTACTTGGAAAATATGTACGGAAGCTCACAGGAGAAAAGGACCCACACAGGAGAAAAAGACCCACACAGGAGAAAAAGGGTTGTGAAAAGGGTTATAGCTTGGCTGAGTTTTAAGAAAAACATATACAGAGGCACACAGTACAGAAGCCGCATAAATGCGACATTCGTTGGATAATTTTAGGGACATATGATATTCTAATGACGCATTTGAAGACGCACACAGGATAGCGACTATATAAATCTGAAAATTTTGGAAAGAGTTGAGCAGATGTGATGCTTTCAGAAAACTCCTTGCTTGTCTTTGCAGATCCACCAATTGGGTAGAAGATGACGACGGGTGCAAGAATGATCTATAATTGGCTTGCTATAAGTTCAGGTGACTGCACTTTGTTCGCCATAAACAAGACGAAAGGATTTACATGTTTGAAGAAATTCTGTCGTCGTCAAAGGGGATGTCATTAATATCTGTCCTATAATGCAACTTCAAAATGCATATAATTAAATTGTCTTTATGGTGGTGATTATTTGTTGATGTCGATCTCGCTGGCTAATGCATGTTTTCAGCCATTGCATATCTTCCTTGTATCGTGGGGAGTCATAATGTTAGCAAAATATCATAATGCTTGTGGCATTGCCCGTGTGCTTACAGAGCTAAGAAATGCGAGAAAAACGTATCCAAGCGAATAAAATGCACAGCCGGCCATGTTGGTTTCAATCCGTGTTACAACCTTCACGTTATTTAACTGAGGGGCGTTTGACACATAAGGGCTTCATATCTTATTACAAAAAAGGTTCACTCTTTACTTGGCTAATAGTATTGAAAGCTTTACCGGCAGATGAATGTACAGCTGGTTACGAATGATACTTCACAATAAAACTGTCGGGCGTATTGAGCTTCTTCTGTTGACATTTTTGAGGGAGTACAGAGCAAATAACCCATGATGCAAATTCTTTTCATACATACATACATACATACATACATACATACATACATACATACATACATACATACATACATACATACATACATACATACATACATACATACATACATACACACACACACACACACACACACACACACACACACACACACACACACACACACACACACACACACACACACACACACAGACACACAGATACATACAGATACAGACAGACATACAGACAGATACAACATACATACATACAGACAGACATACATACATACAGACAGACAACATACAGACATACATACATACATACATACATACAGACAGACATACATACATACATACATACAGACATACATACATACAGACATACAGACAGATAGATACAGACATACAGACATACATACATACATACAGACATACATACAGACAGACATACATACATACATACATACATACATACATACATACATACATACATACATACATACATACATACATACATACATACATACATACATACATACATACAGACATACATACATACATACATACATACATACATACATACATACATACATACATACATACATACATACATACATACATACATACATACATACATACATACATACAGACATACATACATACATACATACATACATACATACATACATACATACATACATACATACATACATACATACATACATACATACATACATACATACATACATACATACATACATACATACATACATACATACATACATACATACATACATACATACATACATACATACATACATACATACATACATACATACATACATACATACATACATACATACATACATACATACATACATACATACATACATACATACATACATACATACATACATACATACATACATACATACATACATACTTTTCCACTTAAACAACTCCGGGTCGATTCGACTACATTTAACAACACATATATTATTGGACCTGGCGCTCAGAAGCCTTACATCGGGAATCGAGCAAAGGTGGACATTTTTTGAGGGAGTACAGAGTAAATAACCCATAATGCAAATTCTCATCAACCCATACATAAAGCTTCTCGCTATGGTGGGTCTTTCTAAAGGATAAGATTAGTACTGTATTGTCCGACTATGTTAGGCTCATCGACTACTAATGGTGATCTGATGACGCTGTCAGCAGCCATCATTGCCATATTTTCAAGACATGCAGCTTCAGGGCAATATAACTTTTTATTGATAATGCAAGGATATTGACAGTTTATTTCCTTAGTAAAGACACACACACACACACACACACACACACACACACACACACACACACACACACACACACACACACACACACACACACACACACACACACACACACACACACACACACACACATATGGTCGAATGCTAAGGGGCGGCAGTTAGCCAAAGAAATCGTAGGCTTGTCGTTATTGTATTTATATTGGCATTTACTTTCTATGTTCGGTTCAAGGTTATGTTTGTCATTTATTGGAAATCCATTACTTGGTGTGCATCAATTAAATTGATACATCAGGGATATAAGAATATGATTTGAAACAATTCCATCTACTTTAATCCGTTGACCTAATGTCAAATCCGCTCTACTACACAGACGCGATTATGTCAACATTTGGACGTTAAGTTACAGCTTATATAATTATCAATTATACTTCCCAGTAAGATGTATGGAAAGATCAAAATAAAAGGCTACATTGTGACATGTGGAGTATAATCTGACATTGGTGAGATTGTTTGACGCTGTTTCCCGTTAGTCCAGCTCGAAGGGATTGATATATTATTCCTAGATTCTGACTTGAACAATACTTTACAACTACTGACACAAAACGCTTGAGCGTCGTGGGACATTTGTTTAAGGGTCTTAGCTAATGTCTTGTCTCCAAGAAGACGTCTTTATTTCATCACAAGTTTTACAATTATATTGGCTAGGAAAGTGCTCGTTTGCTATGGTCATAAGACTTACAATGACCCTTGACAAAGTCTGAATAGCTCTGTTTAGTACTCTTTATGCGGATCATAAAGTGCCACACAGGGTGGTACAATGTGGCACTAGGGAGCTTGCTGCATTAAAGGACCTGTGTGTGTGCATGTGTATGTGCATGTCTGTGCGTTTGTGTGTGTGTGAGAATGTTTGTGTTTGTGTATGTGGGTGCGAGTTATTTCCACTAGGTATTGACATTGCCACTTGTTAGTTGGGACAATATCGTCAATGTCACGAGAACACGTGCGAGAGAGAGAGAAAGAAAGAGAGAGATAGATTGATACATAGAGATATGTTTATATATAGAGAGGGAGAGCGAGTGAGAAAGAAAGAAAGAAAGAGAGAGACAGATAGATTAATAAATAGAGAAAGAGAGCGTGAGAGAGAAAGAGAGAGAAAGATATACATACAGATAGATAGATAGATAGATAGATAGATAGATAGATAGATAGATAGATTGATAGATAGATAGATAGATAGATAGATAGATAGATAGATAGATAGATAGATAGATAGATAGATAGATATATATATATATATATATATATATATATATATATATATATATATATATATATATATATATATATATATACATTTAAATAGAGAGAGTGAGAGAGAAAGAGATTGATAGATTGATAGATAGATAGACACAGAGAGAGTGAGTGTGTGAGTGAGTGAGTGAGCGTGTGTGTGAGCGAGAGGTGGATATATAGAGATAGAAACAAGGTGAGTAGGGGAATGGGGGGGTGGGTGAATGGAAAGGGATGTTTGGGGATGACTGTCAGTGGTTCTTTGTGTCAGCTCGATTTTGTCGCTACGGCTCTGCGTATATGCATGGTTATTTTATACGGTACTGCCATCATAATGCAGCCTGACAGTGAGCTGACATCGACATTTTTCCTTAAGGGTTAATATCGTTGGCTTGTTTGTCTTATCAGGTAGTGGGTGGGGAGTGGGGTATGGATGTTTCTCCCTGCGCGATTGCCCTTGTACACATCAGTATGTCACATCTGGTCGTCAACAATCATTCCTGGCGAAGTATCTGACCAAGGGTTGACATAAACGGCTGTGTGCTTGTCATGGGAATGTGGTAAAAAGTCTTATCTACAGTAAACACACGCGTATCCAGGTGATGCGCCTCGGCGTGTGCCCCACGGAATGGTAATTAAATGAACATCACCAATGCAAATGCCAAACAGAACGTTTTTTTCGCAGCTTTTACCTGATACTAGGTTGTGCCATCATCGACCAAACAAGTGTCACTATTTCCAGTGCTTAAAAACAACCCACCCCCACCACACCCCAAACACCAGTTTCTGACCATTTATTGTTACCAGCCTTGAATGTTTAGAAACATCAAATCAGGGAGAAGTAGCGAGAGTCATAGCGACCTCGCATTCCTCACGTCTTCATAGTCGCACAAGGTCATTTATTTCATGTCTATATAGGAATGGGTCATTTTTCGTTAATCAGTTTACCAAAGGATTCACTTTTCTGAGATATGATATTTTTATGGTTCCCTTTACCACGTAGGCATGTTTCTGATATAGCTCAGATTTTATGCCCTAGAGAGGCACACCTCTGCCCTTTTCCTGCGAAATAACCCGAACACCCCCCTTCCCCTCCACACTATCCCCACCCCCGGGCTTGCCAGAATTTAGCATCACAAGAGTCTCTTTTAGTGTGCGGAAAAGCATTGGATTATGCTAGCTATGGTTATGGTGTTAACGGAAGTCCGCGCCACATGCTTTGGTACACGGACTGTAGAATACACCCTGCCAGATGTGATACATAGGTTCACATAACTCATAGTCGTGGAACACCATCCAAAAATAAAATACTCTCTGCACATTTGTTAGGAATGTTGAAAATGAGGGAAATAGCGTCCGTTCAACACCTATGTGTGATTTGTGATTACAGCAGTCAGGAAGCGTGACGTCACAAATAGAACATGTGGTGTAAACAGCTTACACACCATGTTAAGAGAATAGGTGGCATTTGAGAGTGGGTGAATGATATAACCAGATTAATTAAGTGTTACACGATCGGATTGGGCTCGGTGTGCAGCTGATATCTGACACGATGAACGAAAGCAGGAATACATGCTTAATTTGCATATACCGTTGGGAAAATATTTACTAACAAGGGTTGGGCTTCTGCCTTGATCTCAATGTATATAACAGATATGACTGCTACAAGCGGCAGGATACGAGTTAATAAATCATTATGGGGAGAAATCATGTACGGACTTGTTGTCAGTCAAGTATCCCGCCCATATGGAGTCTCAGTATCGAAAACATATCCATCAGATAACATGTGTGCTTTCTGTCTGTTGTCAAGTACGCGTCAGCTCCAATAAAACACAGGTGCTCTTATTCATAGCTTCACTGGTAATTTGACTTTCAAAGGACAGCCATTCGAGATTTGAGTCTGCCTAACACGAACCTGATCTGAATCATAAGGACGCGAAAGAGGTTGATAGCAGAAGCAAGATAGTAAGAAGCGTTTGCTGTGGTTCTTATTGAACGAATCACTTGAGGTTTTATACATGTTGTTCCCATCTTCAGTCTCATCATTATAATGAGACTTTATAGCTGTACATTATTTGAGACCATTATCATCGGCCAATTACCGCTGTCAATTATCACTACCTATTCTGATTTACCTGCACTCATTGCCAAATCGCATTGCGTGTTTATATTGACCAATATCATTGCCTATACCCTCTGACCAGTCTGATTGCCTGTTAACACCAGCTAATATCATTGCATATAACCTCTGACCAATCTCATTGCCTGTTGACACTGGCCAATACCATTGCCTATTCTCTCAGACCAATAGTGCTGCCTGCTCTTGCTTACAAATCTCATTGCTTATTCTTACTAACCAAACTAACGGCCTATACGCACTGTTGGTATTGTTGATGTGACCATTGTTGTCAAAACTTGGCCATTCATTACATTGCACCTTTCTATTCAATGACATTCTATCCCGGCGCACATCCGCTTGTCTGTTTCTTTTCACCGAACAATTAACACCCCACCAAATTCAAAATTCACTTCTTTAACATTTTCAACAAATGCTAAATTTTCATAAATCTTACAGTTCTTTTCCGCGCGATCCGCTTGTGACGTCAGTGAATACTAATAAAAGCGATGACGTTATCATATCAATCGTTCACATGCCTATCGTGCGATATCATATATATATATAATAAAGGCAGTAGTAGAAATCGATTTATCAATGTTTTCTATCGTCTCAATCAATGGCAAAGTGTAGCGCAAACCCCACTGGCGGTTTCGTTTCTACCTACGTTCAAGTGTACTCAGAGACGGTATTCCACCTACTTGTCTACCGTTATCAGTATACGAAATAGAAGATATTTGACATTGTTCGATGCCTTGGGTGGATCGATATAGTCACGGGGTGTTTTGCTAAAATCTAAGCTGGATAATAACACAGTTCAGTTGGTCCAAATTCACCAGATTTCAGGTTCACTGTTCACTTGACCACAGAAACTAATATCTTGATTTTGGCTGACATAAACTGCTTATTGCAATGTCATGACAAATGACGTCAACCCAATTAGATCATTACGATCTCACTTTGGTCGCTGCGACAGAAAGTGCCATGAAGTGTTTTGTTTTGAGCAATGTGGACGGACAACCCATAAGTGGTTATTGGTAGCTTCCCCGCACGTACCTCAACACCCCAATAAGATGCGTGTAGCATTCAATGATGTCAGATGGTCTTGCGACAACATGAAAGGCGGGGTGGTGTGGGTGGTGTGGGTGGTATGCTTCTATGTGACCCATGTTATTACGTTATCATTGACCAGTAGGATGATGTTTGCTTATTGGCAGAACTGTAACAAGCTAGCATCTTACCGAGCACTGTCAGGAAATGATTAGGCTGTTATTGAGTGTTTCACGCCAAGGTGGATCTAGTATTTTCGAGTATGGACCTGATTTGTCGCCAACAATTTGTTATTTCGCTTTATTACGTGACTCAATGTGGGTCCGAGTCGCCGGTACCTGAATACATTAGTACGGATGCCAGTAATCAGCTAGCTCGACTGTCAGCTGAAGCACGTTTTACGCAGCTTGACGCCGCTATCCTCTGATCTATAATGCCTCCAATGCACTGACTGATCCATTCTACCTATTTCATATTAAAAAAAAAATTTGCTTGGTTGGACTTTGACCCCTGATTCATTGATATAAATGCTGATAAGAGCATCTAGAGTTGGTTATTCGTGACTTTAGTCTTATCATCTTATCGCAAGGTCGCAGCATCCTATTATGAATGTTCAATCTGCTACATTCCTGAGGCACATTTTGTCCATATGGCCATGTAGAATGTTAAAAATATACATAATAGCATCACTGTAAGTCTGATTGGAAGATATACTCAGACATGTGCTGACTTAAAAATCTTCTTACTGTTTGCTGTTACAGCTCCACGATCTACTAGCTGGTGTCACTGAAAGGGATTTTGTTCTCTCCTTCCAAGATCAAATCAACCTTCTTGAGCCTGTCAATGTGAATACAGAATACGGATTTTTGGTAGGCTGCAGAAGTTGCTATCATTGTTTTACTAGCTACAAGCAACAATTTGAGAACTGCCTCTTGAAGTGGCACGTTATTATTCGTTTTTATGTGGTCATGCTTGTGGAATCATAATGGTCTACCGTAAGAGCATTTCTCAAGGAAAGTTGTTCTGCGAGTTTGCTGAAGCATAGCGGATATTGAATAAATGCACCTCATCTTACTAGTGCTTACGTATATCTTGATTAGCATGGCAACCGCTAGACCCACAGCATCCAAGGATGTCTCATCTGAAGGCGAGAACTTCGTTTCAAGAGGCGTGTCCTACATGCCTGTAAGACCCTCCCCCTTCACCAATCTCATCAACTACATCAACACCCTTCGTGATTCCGATGACCTGTATGACCTTGAAATCCAGAGCCGAGGTCAAGTCTTTAAGGCACACAGACTAGTATTGGCCGGGAGTTCGCCATATTTTAGAAATATTCTCACCTCTAAGAAGGCACTGTCAGCTCTCTCTGTAGATTTTGATCCCGATCTATTGGGCCTTTGTTTTGATTACATGTATAAAGGGTCTGTTGATGTGGATGTGCGTATGGCTGGGCCGTTGAAAGATGTATGTGAAGTTCTGGGTATGGATGACCTGAAGAATGATTGTTCCCTTTATCAGCTCTCTCAATTAGATCTAGCGGTAGAAAACTGTATCGAGATTTGGGACGTAGCTTGCTGTGTGGAAGACAAAGTTCGCGCGCAGAAGGCCAGCTCCATGGTTCTGAGTCACTTGGAGGACCTTATGACCAGCCCCTCCTACTTAGGTCTTTCTTATGAACGCGTTAACCATATCGTGTCTCACCCAGACTTGAAGGTGAGCTCACCTGATGTGCGCCTCAGTAGCGTGCTAGAATGGGTGAGACATGATCCCAACTCCCGCACGAAATATCTCCTCCCCCTTCTTAATGTCTTGCCGCTTAACAAGATTCCTACAAATTTTCTAAAATTCATACTGCGTGCGGAACATTTGTTTAAAACACACAGCAAGGCACGTGAGTTTGTGGAAGATGCAATCCTAGAAAAGCAAGCTGAGCATGTGGTTGTGATTGTGGGGGTGCGTCCCTATAAGGGAGATGATTTTCAACCCGCTGTTCAGGAGGTGTATGCCATGCCTACTTCTCTGACTGCGCCCAGTCAGTCAATCACCACTTTACCCTCCACCATTCATGAGTGGGGCTATGTAGCAGTGAGCGTGAATGAGCGTCAGGTGACTGTAAGCGGGTTGGGTAAGAAGCTGAATGAGGTGTGGCTGTATGATCACAAGAAGCGTGTTTGGTGTAGTGGTGGTGTGCTGAGGAGGCCTCGGGCGGCTCATTGTATGATAGAGATGAACGGGGATCTGTATGTGATGGGTGGTCTTCCTGACCCTAGTAAGGTTAACATGGGTGACTGCGTGAAGGTGGAGATGCGGGTGAGTGGCACAGACACCTGGCAGGCGGCGGGCAGCTTGGTCGGGTCACAGTGTGATAACACTCGCTGCTGTCCACTGGGCGACTCAGACATACTGGTGTGTGGTGTGCTTGATAAAGATAACCATGTGACTCTTCAGGTTTACTCGACAGTCTCCCACAGCGTAACACGCACACTCAGCTTACCTGATGGTCGGCAGTGGGTGTATGGTCTGGTTGTCGTGGATGATCACGCTATCATGATGTGTAATGATAACACCTACATCTGCCCTGTGACAAGCCTCCATAAGGGGAAGCTCGGGACATCCAGATAAGGTCCACATACAAAACACCAAACTACGGGTGTGCTGTTGTTCTGACTGAGGACAAGAGACACGTTGTGTTAGTCGGCGGTAACCCACGCAACAAGACGTCAGCCCATTACACATACAGAGCACGTGTGGTTGACATTGTAGAGGGGGCTGGGACGGGGTGGGAGAGGGTAGAGTCGGGGTGGACTGTAGGCAGGTGTGTGGTGTATGGTGGTGTATGTATGGTGATGCTGCCCGCTAGTGTGATGAAATGAGTCGCCGTGTCTGATATGAACCCAGTGATAAGAGTGAGTGATAACAACAGACCCCGATTACTCCGATTGTTCTTTTTACTTCAGTTATTCGTGACCATTCTATTTGTAGTGCTTTGGTTTCATATCTTACATAGCCTGTCTTAACGTATCATCAAAGTTGCGTTAGAGGGTCGATGCTATTTGTTGGAAATATTGAGTTGATATTTAAGCTGGATATGATGAGAGTTTATGTCAGTTTTGACTTGTCTTATGTACTCAGCGGTTCGTTAAGTTACACCGTTATTATGTATGCTGATTTCTGATCCAAAGTCATTGTGTGTTTGATGTGTATTTAATAAGGGAAGCACATAATCACAATTGACGCGGATCTTTTGTCTTGTTTATGAGATAACAGGGCTGATTAAGTGTAGCAGAGATTATTGAGTGTTATAAAATCGGATGAAAGTTATTTGTGACCATTTTGTTTGTTGTGCATCAGATTAATTGTCTCACATTACATATGTTAACGTATCATCCTCTTTGCGTGAGGGGAGAAATGTTATTCATCGGAAATATAACACAATAATGAGTTGATACTTAACCTGCATATGTTGAGAACTTCTCTGATAAAATTGTATGTGTACCCCTGTGATACGAATAAATATGTCTGAAAACTCTTAGCGTGACATTTACTGGGAGTTCTACTTCAACTATGTACAGAAAATGGGTTGCAGGAATTACACTTTAACACACAAACACACACTCAAACGAGATTTTTGTAAATACTTGAATTTATATATATATATATATATATATATATATATATATATATATATATATATATATATATATATATATATATATATATATATATATATATATATATATATATATATATATATATATATATATATATATATATATATATATATATATATATATATATATATATATATATATATATATATATATAGCACACGTCAAGATCCTACTCCAGCGAAAGACGTCTGTTTCTCCACGTCGAGCGTTCATGCAACGCCGCCAGGACGAAATCAAGCTGTCGTCCATTGCCGGTATTTTTTTTTATAGGCGTCCCCTTCATTCTGAACGGCGTCGGCTGATTTTCCAATGCGCAATGCACAAACTGCTCTAAGGCATACAACACAGTAAATTATTCATACATAGATAAGTCAGACAAAGGTGAAATACAGTGATTCATTTGACAATTTGGAAATTGAAATGAAGAAATACTGCGTAATTTACCTTATGCAAAACATATTTGAATATGCGATCGCAGGAAGAGAGGGAAGGAGATACGGACTTATCAACATGGAGGGTGCACCCACAGGGAATGTTTAATTTATAAAAAGCGTAGGCGGGTGTTGTGTGAAAAGCTCGGTCAGGGCAAACTGATCTATTATCCGCGAATTGAGAGCCACAAAATTATTCATCAGAACTTTCTATAATTCGTGTCGGGATGCTTACAGCAAATACATCGGGGATACTTTGAATCTGGGAGGAGCCCGGAGTGGATCGTGAAACAGCGTAGATGTGTTGGAAACACGACCTGGCAAATAGAGTAGAGCGAACTTGTGTCCGAAATGTGTACGCAACATGAATTAAAATATCTGTAGATATGCGAAGGTAGGTATTAAGGTGATGCATAGAGCAAAATTACATATCTTGGTGAATGAGTGAAAAATTAGGTCGTTCCATGAGTAAGTTGGTATTAATTCGATTATTGGCTAACTGAAGTTTGTGTGGAGGTACTATTTCAGAGGTGAGCAGACCTGATCCTATTCTTTCGATGCCCAGCAGAAAGGATTTCAAAGAGACAACAACGTATTACAACGAATTGAGTAATAAATACTACGCGGTTATGTAATGGAAAGCACATCTTTGTAAATTTAGTACTTTGATAACTGACTCATGAGAAATATTTAATTGGAGGGGCACTTAAGACTGATTTAATTTGATATGAGTGAACTTCCGCTGGAGTATATACTGACAGGGAGCCAATGGATCCTCCCATCGACAAAGTGGACGCAAAAGGAAATTTAAAGATTTGTAATATTTCATGAAAAGCAAGATCGGCGTCGTCGGGTCGAGATTTCGTGGACATTGGTACGTCGTCCGTTGTATTGGGGCGGTATTGAAACGTCGTATTGCTAGTTGCATTTGCACTGTTGTCAATTTCAGATGGTGGTAAAAAGATGAAGGTGTGGTGAGTGAGTATGAAACGCCTTCATCGTCTGCGTCATTAAACTGGTATTGAGCCATAATAGGTTTCGTCATCAGATAATGAGCATACGTCAACTTCGTTTGAGGCCTGACATTATTTGAAGGGGAATTTTTGTCAAAGAAGCTATTTGTTGGAAGGTCTTCAATGTCCCGATCCTTCTTGAACATAAGGGTCTGAAATCAGCAACAGCAGCAATTAATTTCTAAATTCTTGACAATGGATACCAAGCACCAACTATTTTGTCAAATATATGGACCAACTAAATAATCACATTACCAGGGATGGTACCTCGAGGAATAGATAATTAAGTGAGTTTCAGTGTGTGAGTGAGTTGGGAAGTTTCAGTGAGTGAGTGGGGGAGTTTTAATGTGGGTGGGGGGGGGTAGGGTTAGTGAGTTAGTGAGTGAGGAATTTCAGTGAGTGAATGAGCGTCAGTGAGTGGGACAGTGCGAGTGTTAGTGAGTTGGGGGTTATATTGAGCGGGGTGTGCTGCAAATTGAGTTAGTGGGTGAGTGAGTTAAACTTGTCAAGCATATTGGCCCATTCGCTTTGAATTTGACCAGTTGACAGAATTTATCATGCGGATATTACACAATGTGGCTAATTAAACATGAACATTTACAGTTGAGGTTTGCGTTGAAGCATCTGATGTATATTAAGTTTGCGTTAAAGCATCTTTGGTTATTGGGGCCATATTAGCAATGTCTGGGTAGTCGTTAATTAAAAAGTCTGTGTGTGTTTTTGTGTCCGAGTAGGCACATCGACTAAGAGCACCAGCCCCCACATTACATGAATCTTTCACATACTCTACATCAAAATCAAAACTTTGTATATACAGAGCCCACCTAGCCAGACGGAATGTTAACTGCTTTTGGGCAAGAATTCATTTCAAAGCCGAGTGGTCGGTATGTAATTCGAGTTCTTGTTCAGTAGTGGTGTAATTAGACTCGACCGAGGATATTGCTCTTCTTGCAAACGCTATTGGTCTCATTTGACAAGAAAATACAATGATTTATAGGTACGAGATTAGCAATAAAAGAGACAACCTGGCCAGGAGTAGGGAGGAGAGACAAAGTTAACAGAGTAAACGTAGCACAAATGGTACAACAAAATAAGATAAAAATTAAACTATTAACGTGGAAACCGCTAGCAACTATTAAAGTCAGCACACATTTCACCCATTGCACGGGAAACCAAGAACTGTTGCGTTGTAGAGAAGGAGAGATAATGTTGGTAGCATTCTGAGCGCCATGTACCATGGTGTTGTAGAAGCTCCTCGCCTGTGCCAGCACAATAGGCCATTGAGCACCCACCTTTCCAAGGCTTTGACCCCAGTGCTGTGCAGCATCTACACCAATAACGTCGAAATGTCTTGGTCTGCTGCAGATGGAGAAGAAGTCCAAATGACGCCGGGGGTCAAAGGCCTCCTGAGAGGGGAACGACGTTATTCTTGGGTAAAAAAACAATGAAGACAATTAGTCAGGCAGCGAAGAAAGCAGCATCTTGTGGTACAGCGAGATCTAGGTGTCGAGAATAGCAGACAGCATCCACAGTTTGGCTAGTGGTGTGTTCCAAAGGTATTTCCTTACAGATTAAAGCATCTGAAAGATATTAAAGTGAGAGGTAAATAGTTATCTATTGACTGATATGACTTGAAGCGAACGGCATAAATAAGCGATGTAGCAACATAGTGTGGCAATTGAGGCAGGAATCGGAGTGAAAAAACTCGCAGAAAGCGTAGTGGTTCTTCCACCGTGAAGTAAGATTTTCCGAAGGTTTGGCGCCATATTTGGTGTTTGTACACTCCGTTTTAGACCTCATTTTACATAAACGGAAGTATTAGCTGTTGCATAACCATGGAAATGACTCAAAAACAAGCCCTCAATTACGCACAACAGTCGCATGACGCTCTGCTGCTTGATAGGTCGTGAGTGTTTTTCGAATGTGCCTGCGGGGGCGGGTACACATTTTGCTATACGTTGTTAGCTACTGCTCTCGATGCAATGTTTGAAATGGGTCAGGGTTCGACACCAATGGTTGTCCGCTTGCCGGGGACAAGTGATTTGTCATGTCGGACAAGTAACTTGCCTAGTCAACTTGTCCAACCAGACGAGTGATTTTTATGAGCCGGGCACGCATTCTGCAGCATACTATCACGCAGATAAGCAATTAAAGCGCCTGTTGTGGTGCCATGTTGAACTTGTGGGACGCCCCCTAATTCCAGAAGACATCCAGTGTGTTCTCATTGGACGCAGGCCACAACAATTCACATGAAGTCACATAAAAAGGAAGGGTGCGTATCACAAGTCAGTTTCATTAGCCAGACGCGCGCGCAAGTCAATCTGGGTCACAACCTTTGCGTTGATTGGTCAAGCAGGGACTGTCACAAAGATTAAAGAACATGTCTAATGAATATTCAGACGCACCAGTTATAGACCTTGTCATGTCATAATCTCTACGGCGAGAAGCGTAGCGGAAACCCTGGAGTCTGGGACGCAGATGAGCTGGTTTCAAAGAACCAATGTTCTCTATGTAACGTTTGCATGAACTGAGAACCAGAGCGAGTTCAAAGCGTGAGCAACTTCACCATTATCCACAACGACAACTACTTGGTGTCGCTGAGCAAGTAAGACCTCAAGAGCGCGTTTCTTTCTGTCGCCATCAACTATGATCACTATAAATATATAGATTGAAGTGGCAGTCAACAGATCAAGCTCATCCGACGTACATGTTTGACACCACCTCCCGTTTGGCGGCCGCTTATCAGTGGAAGCATTTCACAGACTGTCTGCGGTAAGTACGGTGTAATGGTGATCGTATACCTGGACGATTTCCTACTCATCTCACAAACCCGACAACAAGCTACCCAAGCGTCAGCGATATCATATCAAGTGTTAAGGCGCCTTGGTATACACATAGCATACCCCAAAATAGAGGGACATTTTTCTGGGCATTACCATCAAAACACGAACTTGCCAAAAGAAAAAAATCGAAAATTTAAGTCCCTCTTGTATGACTTCTTGGGTCGAACAAGATCGTTCCTCAAGCTGCTAAAAAAAAACTGGCCGGGAAGCTAGCATGGGCAGCGTGTGTCATCCGCGGAGGTAGGATTAACCTACAATGTGCGCTAGACACCATGAGTAGCCCAACAGACCAACAATCGATCGGGTACTTCTTTGTTGTCAGGAGGGAGTGCAAGGTCCACATGGTACAAAAGAGTTAACCATGAGCTCTTCAAACAAACCGCACCACAAAGCTAAGCTGTGACCAGATTTCCAAGCGGATATCAGCTGGTGCCTTCAATGCATGTCACCCCAGCCATTCTGTTAATCCAAACCATTGGATTGTACACACAGATGCGTTCTTCACTCTCCTACGCAAATCAAATATAGCCATGGCATCTACCTTTGACCCTCGAAAGCATCTCTGTCGGAGCGATTTACCCACAATACCAGGTGGTATGCAATCTCGTTAAAGGCTTCAAAGACAGTGCTGTTTGGTGAGCGTAATGCACAACTCCCACTCCCCTACATCCCCAGCCACCCACTGTGCTCTGTGACGGGTATAGGTCCCATTCAGGGTGAAGTTCCAACAGTTTTCGCCGGGGAGGAGCAAAGTGGATGTTAAAGATAGGTCTACCAGGCGAGATGATTTAAGTGCTGGGTGATTGGAAATCAGACTCATATAAATTACACCTTGACATAGAGGTGGAAATGATGTCAACAATTGTCGAATCCCTACCTTATTAAATTACACAATGTTGGGTTTTGTAATGGTCATTGTCCTCATTATGTCTCTTTGGTTATTATTGTGGTTATAAATTATGGTTATTATTAAATTTATAGGTCTTCTTACGTCATATTACTTAATGTTCCATATGAACCTTTTGGCATACATGTTGCACCTTTGGCTCTGAATAAATGCACTCTTGTTCTCCACTTGATTTGCTGATTTATGACTGACGGTAATAGCAGGTAGTCCCTTATGATGGTAGTTGTGTGGAGGCTGTCCGGATCTGGGTAAATGAGATCCCCGTGAATAACAGGTGTCTGTGTAGTGTCCTACGCGGCCAAATCTTGAACATTGCGGGCGTGATGCCCGTCGGGGTTCGACAACGTAATTGTGGCAGTTCGGTTTGTTGCTCATTAATTCTGTTAACATGGATACCATGTTTTTCATGAGCGACGATTCGCCGTCATCTTTTCATTCGGTGGGTGAAGGTGGATACTTGGCATACTGCAGGATGGTGTTTAATGTGCTTGGACTATCGCTATTTAAATTCTCAAACGGTGATATAAAGTCTACCTTTACCTGGTACGGATATCATTATTGCAAATACAAAACTAATATTTCTCATGTCTTGGCCTCAGGCTTCTTTCAGGTCGGTTTGTCGGAAAAATGTCAACATTTGACATCATTTGCAACACTCGTCTCTGTCATACAAGCTGACAAGATTAAGTATAGACCTGCAGTGATCTCCTTCTTGGTTTCAAACATTTATGATGAAGCTTCTAGACGATTTTCTAGGTAAGCATGCGTTAGTATACATAAATGACATCATGGTGTATTCAGATTCATTTGAAGAGCACTTGAGACATCTCGATTATGTATTTCAACTATTGCGAAATGCAAATCTCAAGCTCTGCCAAAGAAATGTTCCTAATTCAAAGAACAGGTGGATATCCTAGGAATGAAACTGACACGATCTGGCGTGCTACCTCGTGAACGTCACTTAGAGGCCGATAAGTCATATCATGTACCTCTGAACGTCAATGGAGTAAATTCATTCTTAGCTCTTGTGAATTTCCTCACAAATTATCACTGGTTCTGCTAAAATCACTAAACCTCTTAATGACCTTACAAAGAAAGACTCCAGTGGTCATCGGAGTGTCAGGTAAGCTTTCAGAATCTCGATAATTGTCTATCCTTAAGCCAGCTTCTTATGTATCCCAACTTCAGTAGGTCTTCCATTCTATACACAACGCTATCACGTCTGCCACTGGTCATTGACCGGCTCAAACGGATAAAGACTGCAATGAGAGGACCAGTCGTTTATGCAGGATGACCCCTCAATATTCATGAGCGTAATTACTCCATAACTCACCTCAAGTTACTGGCAGTCGTTCAAGGTTTGACATATTGGAAGTCATTTCAAAGGCTAGCCCCTTCCCTGTTATACCCATAGCGTCCTTCCTTGAGTGAATATTACTTAGCTTGAATAACAAGCATAACCTTTCAAATTGATGAAAATCTTACCCGAAAATCTTTGCCTCAACTGTTGTCTTTGAATAAACACAACCGGCAATGGAATCAGCGATCCGCCCCCACGTGATCCGCCTTGTTGACAACTAGTTGTTCTGCAGTCAATAAGTTTTGTCCCGGGCGTTTCGCCCCATAAACGTGAACTAAAGAAGAGCAGTTTCATCCCATGCATGAACCCCTCTTTCTCCACGGCGAAGATGGTCGGTCTTAAAGGGAGATAAGCTGACGGGCATAGCGGTGGGCTACAACCATTTTAACTGGCGATGTCTACTGGATTTGATGATTAGAAGTAGGAAGTTGACGGGTTGTTCGAAAACGTTTGCTCTTGCATGTAAACCCAGCAAACAATTTACGTACTATATACGTTGTTATTACGTAGTTGTTTGGTAGTGATTACGTAGTGTTTTTACATTATGATTACGTAAAAGTGTGGACTACCAGAAACGTTTTAACTACGTATTTAAAATACGTAGTGAAATTATCATTCCACAACCTATTTGGGATATTTGGGCACCTGTATGCTACCTTCTTACTACGTTATCATTGACAGCAAAAATGCCATTCAAAACCAAATAGGATAAGCCAAATGTTTTTATTGTACATAAAGTTGGTTATCAACAGCTTGGTTAATTTGGCTAGCCCTCCTCAGAATGTGAAGTGTCAATGGCTGGAAGAGAGGGACTGGCTTTCTTATTCTTGGATGTAGAAGCTTGTGCCTGTCAACACATAGGATAGAAGATTATGTAATAAGTGGAAATATTTTACAGATTTATAAAACAGAATGATTCTGTAATTCATATCACATTAATGAGAAAAAAAACCACAGGATTCATTTTGGGAGGAACCCTATTCACTCTCTACCGAAAACATACCATAAAACAAAGGCTATACATTCAATTTACCATGTAGAGAAATAGTTATAAAATTTCAAAAGTATAAATTGATTCTTTACCAATACTGGAGGAATCCGAGAATTTCTCCCATTTCCCCTTTGCAGGGCCTGCATTGAACATGGCAGCACAGTCTTGAAGTCACCTAAAATTGTGTTTTAAAGTTTATTTAATGTCATATTCTACCAAGACAATAAACTTATAAAGTTAATTCAGGTGATAAAATATTCTAGACCATATTAAGATGACATTGTTGATGATTGATGTTGCGAATTGCACTGACATTTACTTATACAGTTACCAGAAATATCACCATATTTCTTACCATTCTTGTTGATGAAGGGAGCATGATGCAGCAGTTGTATTGATCCTGAATGTGCTGACAAACCAGGCCATTCTGCCAACTGACCAACTCTGTGTCCATCTTAACTGTACAACTCTGTTGTCTCCTTCGTCTGTATTTCATTGTAGAATTAACTTTAGGTCAAATATGTAACAACAAAAACTATCGAGAGCATAATTTGAATGGTTTTAAAATAAGATCTGTAACATGGGTCTTTAAATGGTCATGCAAGTATAGTAACTGGTCATACATGCTGAAAGTACACCAGGACTTGATAATCTCAACTATTCAATTGTATATCAGTAAATTTTCAGGAACATATAAAGTTTTGAGGGTGGATTAACATACTGTTCACGTAAGTCATTATATTTTTTCAATACAAACCTTAGGATGACACACAAATAAGGCGATGATTTGAGATATATATTTCACAAATATTCCTTTTCAAATTTTGCGCAGAACCAGAAGTCAAAAACAACGAAGTGATTGGAACTTCCGGTTCCTTTTTACCACAATAGTTCGATAAGATATAAATTATTATTGCTTTGTTATAAAATGTTAAATCCTTTTGGTAAAAGCTAGTCGATATTCACTATCTCTCCATTTCTACTTTAATTTGAGACTAGATATTTGAATATACCAAAAAACCTCAGCGGCAATTGCAACAACCAGATTGTCATTACGTTTTGTTTAGATCGCACACTATGACTATACACATGGTATAGACTGCGTCCGCAATACGAATGATACGTATATACGACGTATTGTCAGTATGTAATTATTACATAGAGGCACTACGTACACGAGTTAAATAATTACAACGTTTAAACTACGTAATTACCAGACATTACCTACGAACTACGTAGTACTACGTAGATCGTACGTAGTGTGTTTGCTGGGAAATAACATATCAATTACACCATAAGTGGCATATATGAACAAGGTCCTATCAAGAATAACAAAGACCTCTTTTTATGCATGGTGTTTATTATAGCGTGTTAAATTGAGGTTGTTTCCCAGAAGAAACACTGGGCAGCTTATGGCAAGAACGGATTAGATAGCTTTAAATGCAATGTACATTTCATTTTTCAATATTTAATTCGTGTTTGTTTGAAAGGAAATTGTATGAATTTACGGATGAGCATACTATATAAAACCCATCGACTTCGCACGAATCCACATTTACTCATTAGTGTAATGGTACAAAAAACTTCGAGATCCGTGCGAAATGAGCCTGGCAGCACTGCTTTGCCCCCACCTCCCACTCCCCCAACCCCAGGTTCCTCCAAAAAGCATACACGACGGTTGTCATGTTTGGATTGGACATGTGCTTTGCGTGTGGCTAATCTGCCAACGAGTGAGCAAAAGAAGCAGTAATTACCATGTATATCATTACTAAGTAGCTGAGGAGCAGCTGAACCACTAGGATAACATTAAGGCCAAGGTTCTCACACTAGTTTGTCTCTTATACTTAATTCCATTTAATGATTACCTTAATTTGAACACATTTCTTACATTTGTAGGGTATCTCTAATCTTTCCACTATTTGTTTTGCTGTATTTGACAATTGTTGATGACGAGTAGCATTGGGACCAACATTCTAATTCTAAGTGTGCTTGATTTACTTTTAATAATTTATCTGGTCGGTGAATGGCCGTACGTTTCGACGCATGCAAACACTGGATAGCAATGAGATTGTGGCTGGGGAGTGTAAAGTGTGCACTGCTGGAGCCAAATATCCCTTGACACTGGGCAGTGTTGAGATCGAAGGGCAGTTGCGATACACCACCACTCCATATAAACGACTAAAACGTGAGCTGCAATATCCAGCCCAACGACCAACATTTACCATGCTATAAATGCAGCTAGGTTCGATAAATCTTGTAGTATCAGATATAATGAACATGAACCATTTGAACCGAATCACCGTCTACGCCAAGAACACCTTGACGATCAAAGGATAGTCACGAGTAGCCAAGTCAAGCGCGTCTCCGTCGCGGTGGCTTGATAACACGACCACGCCCAAATTTAAACCCTCCTAATGTTTTTTAACCCGATGTGATTGACACTGACTTGCATAGTCTTTAACCATGTTAAGCCCATCGGCAAAAAGGCATTTCTTCTCCTGCGCATAAACCGCCTATTTCCGCCGAGACAACGTGCAGATCTTGGCAGCAACCCACACTCTATGATCACCTGCGCACAAGTGGTTTATTTCCGCGGAGGCCTTGCGCAGGTCTTATGAGATGCATTCGCAACTGGCTCGCGGTCTGCGCGTATGAACAATAACAACCATATCGATACCTTCATCATAAAGACTTAAATATTGACGTTCATTGGGCCTGATATCATACTGACATAATCGTTCCCTCCATTTAACTAACAAATACGCAGAAAACCTCATAACCTGATGGCGGCATTATCTCCAACTACCTTCCTAATACCTACCATAATGTAATAAACTATAACATTCATCAAAATCTGCGGTTGGATGAAATGTGTTCTTTGTTCGATGGACCACAAAAACTTTATGCTGGTAAATCTTTAGCGTCGAATGGTTCATCATTCGAATCATCGATGGGGATTGGATCCAAATTGTTCATGCTTTTGCGTTGTCTATGTTTTAGACGTTGGACATCGACAGGCTTTGAAATACACTTCCTACGTTCTTGTGACCTATGATTCATTAAAATCTGAATCTGGTGAGCATAAACAGAAAAACACAATGTAACAATAAAATTCCTACACCATAATATCAATTGAAATCTCACAGACTACACTATAATCTCAATTGAATTCTTCCAAACTACACGATATTCTCTATTGAGTTCCTACAGACTACACCATACTCTCTATTGAATTCCTACAGACAACACCATTATCTCCATTGAATTCATACAGACTACACCATAATATAACGAATTCTCACAGCCTACACCCTAATCTCCTGCAAACTAAGCTATACCCTTCATAACATTCCTACAGACTATACCATATTCTCCATTGAATTTCTATAGACTTTACTATACTCCCTATTGAATTCTTACATTCTACCCCATACTCTTTACTGAATTTCTGTAGACTACACACTGCTCTCCATTGAATGCCTATAGACTACGCCATACTCTCTATTCAAATCCTACAGAATACACCATGTTCTCCATTAAATTCCTACAGACCAGACTATTCTTTCCATTGAATTCCTACTTACTACACCACACTCTTTATTTAATTTCTACAGACTACACCATAATCTCCATTGTATTTCTACTGACAACACCTTAATCCCCATTGAGTTCCTACAGACTATGCCGTTCACTCCATTGAATTCCTGCAGACTACACAATACTCTCCGTTGAATGCTACAGCTACATATGTAGTCCCAACTGCATTCTGCTCTCTTGATGTGTCTAGTTGTAATTATAAATAGCTAGAACGTTAGATATCGCAGTCCCCTTATACGTATTCAATGAATCAAACGATCCCCACGACGCACCCTATAATTCACCCAGCACACAAAAAACGCAGCAATACATGACAGCGCACGGAAAGGAGAGTCGAGCCAAGCGTCGCATATAAAGAGTTAGGGTACACCTGTTAGGACATATTATCGGCGTTCAAGTGCGCAGGTAACCCAAGTAAACCAGGACATTTTACCTGTCTTTCTTTAAAACTTTCGTCTTTTGAAAGGCATTCTTTCTCCTCAGTTGGTATTTTTGTTAAGGAAAACATATAGCGTCGTCTGCAAGATCATCTGATAAATACAGAAAATTGGCGATCAGCGCAGAAGAAAATTGAACATTTCTTCACTCCAATCAGATCCAGGTATGTGAACATTTGCATAAATTCGTTGTGATTTGCTGGTCTTTCTACTCTGCGTAATTGTATGATTTACTTGGTAGATCCATACATTACCTAATAAAACAATTTGTATGAATTGATGGCCTGTATATAACTGAATGTATTGATGAGCAGCTCACATATTTGTGGAACTTTTTATATATATTTATATTGCGTGGCTTATAACATAATCATAGTTTCGTTCATGTACCACATCTACCATAATATAAAATCGAAAGCAACCCAACAACATACACCACCCCATATCTACTTCTACTTCACATTGATCACCACCCCTCACCAACAACCTGCCCACATAGACCACCAACCCACATATACACCAACCCCGTATCCAAGTTCAAACCTAATCAACCGCTACCTCATATCGACCGCCATTCCATATCCACGTCGACCACACACCGACGACGACGTCGACCAGCTACCCACATGTACATCCACCCCACAGTCCATGCTCCCCCACATATACCACCATCCCTTATCAATCATCACCTATATCGAATACCAGCCCGTATCGACCCCTGTCCAACATCGACCCCCACCCAACATTGACCACCACCTCTCATTGACCACCACCCCATTTCAACCACCACTCCACAGAGACCACTACCCCACACCAACCACCACCCACATCGACAACCACCCCATTAAACACCACCCAACATCGACAACCAACACACTGCAACCTCTAGCCCAATTAACCACCACCAATTATTGACCTCCACTCAACATCGACCACCGCCAGACAATGATCTCTATCCCACATCAATCACCACCCAACATCGACCACCACCTAACAACGACCACTACCGCACACCAACCACCACACAGCATAGACAACCACGCGGCTACGACCACTTCGCCACACTAACCACCACACCACACCAACCACCACCCCACATGGACCGCTAACCCACACCCGCCACCTCGCAACATCGACCACCTCGCAACATCGACCACCACCCTGCATCGATCACCACTCGCGTGGCCCCTACGCTAACAAATTAGGGCGTGGTGCCTAAATTCAGTGAAGCCATGTGGTCTATTGCATTCCTCTCTTGCGGAAAATATCACATGGTAGTTATTTTTCACAATCTAAGCTACAAGTATTTCCAGGCCCGAATGTAAACTGTATTCACCGTCCTCGCATGCTGAGAACGGGGGCATGGGTTACAAGAGTAGAACTTGACATGGTGCCAAGAATTGTTACATGGTGCCAAGAAAACATAAGTGTTATTGTCGTATGGCTATTATTATATATATATATATATGCAGCATATGTATATATATATATATATATAATATATATATATATATATATAAATATAGAAAAAATAAAAGAGAGAGATGGATAGATTGATTGTAGAGAGAGAGAGAAAGAGTGTGAGAGAGAAAGAGAGAGAGAGAGAGAAAGATAAGTAGATAGATAGATAGATAGAGATATATTTATATATATATATATTAATAGAGAAAGTGAGAGAGAATGAGAGTGATAGATAGATTGATAAATAGAGAGAGAGTGTGTGAGAGATAAAGAGCGAGCGAGATATAGATAGATAGATAGATAGATAGATAGATAGATAGATAGATAGATAGATAGATAGATAGATAGATAGATAGATAGATAGATAGATAGATCGATAGATAGATAGATAGATAGATAGATAGATCGATAGATAGATAGATAGATAGATAGATAGATAGATCGATAGATAGATAGATAGATAGATAGATAGATAGATAGATAGATAGATAGATAGATAGAGCTAGATAGATAGATAGATAGATAGATAGATAGATAGATAGATAGATAGATAGATAGACCACAGAGATAGATAGATAGATAGATAGATAGATAGATAGATAGATAGATAGATAGATAGATAGATAGATAGATAGATAGATAGATAGATAGGGGTTGAAGGGAAGGGAAAGATATGTCTGGGGATGACTGCAACTAAAATTTACAGATAGTTCTTTGGGTCAGCTCGATTTTGTTGCTATGTCATTGCGTATATGCATAGTTATTTTATCCGTACTCTATTGATAATGCAGCCTGACAGTGAGCTGACATCGACATCTTTCCTTAAGGGTTAACATCGTTGGCTTGTTTGTTAGATCAGGTAGTGGGTGGGGAGTGGGGTATGGGTGTTTCTCCCTCTGCGATTGCCCTTGTCCATATCAGTATGTCACATTAGGTCATCAACAGCCATTACTTGCGAAGTACCTGACCAAGGGTATCGAGGGTGATGCGTCTGGGCGTGTGCTTCATGGAATGGTAATTAAATGAACATCACGAATGCGAATGCCAGATAGAACAGTTTTTTTCTTATATGGCCCAGATTTTATGCCTTAGAGAGGCACACCTCTGCCCGTTTCCTGCAAAATAACCCGAACAACCCCCTTCCCCTCACCACTATCCCATCCCACGGGCTTTCCAGAATTTAGCACCACAAGAGACTCTTTTAATGTGAGGAGAAGCATTGGATTATGCTAGCTATGGTTCTGGTGTTAACGGAAGTCCGCGCCACATGAATTGGTACACGGACTGTAGAATAGACCCCGCCAGATGTGATACATAGGTTTACATAACTCATAGACTCGCATGTTAACGGGGTTTGTTAGTCGTGGAACACCACCCAAAAATATTTTCTGCACACTTGTTAGGAATGTTGAAAATGAGGGAAATAGCGTTCGTTCCACACCTATGTGTGATTTGTGATTCTAGCAGTCAGGAAGCGTGGCGGCACAAATAGTGACTGTGGTGTAAACATCTTACATACCATGTTAAGAGAAAAGGTGGCCTTTGAGAGCAGGTGAATAATATAACCAGATAAACTATTTCACAGTTGTGCTTGTAATTGCTCCATGTTGATATTAACTCAAGAATAAACATTGTTATGAACTTGGTGCTGGAAGCTACTTTCAGCACGGGGGGAAATACTGGCATGCACAAGGTAACCTAAGTTTATAGATGTGGATACTTTCAGCATGGGAGTAGCCCGAGTATATTGGTATGGCAACTTTGAACGTGGGTCATGCACAAAGTACCCTGAGTTTAAAGATGTGGCTACTTTTAGCATGGGAGTATATAGATGTGGCTACTTTCAGCATGGGAGTAGTCCGAGTATATAGATGTGGCTACTTTCAGCATTGGAGTATACTGGCATGCACAAAGTATCCTGGGTTGATAGATGGGGCTACTTTAAGCATGGGAGTATACAGGCATGCACAAAGTAGCCTGGGTTTATAGATGGGGCTACTTTCAGCATGGGAGTATACTGGCATGCACAAGTAGCCTGATATTAAGAAATCTATGTGGCTACATTCAATATGAGTGCGCAGCTCGCGTAAACACCACTTCCTGCTTAGGCTACTTTCTGCATACCACACCGGCGTTGATGTTTGAATAACAATGCAACCAATTGCTTTCGTTAGATAACGTAGTAAACTTATGATGTCAGATGATTCGACATTGCAGTCAGTGCGTTTTAGCAACGAGTTTATAGCTACGTTAAGAGGGCTCACTTCGAGTGGCTCGGCGGGTGTCTGTGTAATTCTAACATATATGCGTGGCGGGGTTACTCTCACCAATTTCGAATTCAAGGATCGACCAGGTTGATGTTTGCATGGTGCAAATCTATGGTTTAAACAACATGTCCAATTAGAAGCGATTCAACCAAACGAGTCGTTTCTTTAATTCCCTGAGCTGTAATTAATTTTGATTCATCAACTTCACAAAGCCCATTTCTCTTCGCGTCATGTTAAACATGTGACTTACCAAATATATATATATACACATACACACACACACACACACACACACATATATATATATATATATATATATATATATATATATATATATATATATATATATATATATATATATATGTGTGTGTGTGTGTGTGTGTGTGTGTGTGTGTGTGTGTGTGTGTGTGTGTGTGTGTGTGAGTGCGTGTGTATATATAGTCGGGGGGGGGACAAAATTAACGGCTTTTTAAGTTGTCAAAGGTTTTATGCGAAATAGCTCGATGTAGTGGGGTATGGGTGAGGTGATCAGCTTCGCCCAGAGACAACCGAATCTACATGACCGAAGTTCGCTTGAATAATTATCATGATGTAAGTAATGGTCAACCTATCTAATCATAAATGATATATTTGGTACGTGGCCCCATCGAACAGATCAAAACCATCCAGCCGATAGTTGGTTGATGGCGTAGGCGTTGATCTTAGTGACGTCATGTGACACCGCCGATGCTGAACCGAGCCCACGTACCCTGTTCGTGTAATGATTGTAACAGAAGTGTTTGATTACATGACTTGAGAAAGGTTTTGGTTAGTTCAAGCATGTCCCAATTCCAATTAACATGACAATATAGTCTGGGCGGTTTGAGTGAGGTCACTATGGGTAGAAGACTCCACAGGGCCTGCACACATTGTCTATAAACACCAGAAGCCAGAGAGGAAGGGCTTTTTGTGACTCGGGTGTCGGAAGTGACCATGATTGTCAGCATCTTGATTCTGTTCATCATCATTCCTATCATCACAGATGCGGTTAGCGTCATTTGATTTAATATATGCAACCAATTGTTGGTTATAAGGTACATTTATACTTTGACAAATATACGGGAAAACTATAGGTATATTTTGCTTCATTTTATATCGGCGGCGCTGAAGGTTTAACATACAGTTTGTGCTGGAACCCAAATAGTTCTGAACGATTTAAACATAGATTGGCACTGCTTGACACCTGCATAGTTTCATTTGGAAGGCCTAGGAGAAGCCCCTCATTTCCCTCCACGCACGCCGCCCCTCTGCAGCGCTCTATTTTTGATATCCGTCTGAGCTTGGACGACTCTAGTGCCCCTGCATCAATAACTCTAGATTAATAAAGAGACGGGGAGCGCACCAACACTAGTGGCGTTCATTACCTTCGATGTGATCTGCGTATGAATCGGAAATTTTATTAAACGTTCGTGTACATTTCTCAATTCTCAGTATTGAGTCCGGCATGATCGGCATTCGGTAATGGACGATTTGAACATAACCGTTGCTCCAATGAACTTCTGCATGACGTTTTAGCTACATGGTCCTTGTCTGTTTTTACATTATCTTAATTTTTGGAGAGTACCCCCACACTAACACAGATGTCAAGTCTTCTCCATTCTGGACATGCGCAAACACACTGCGCTCCATTGCAACGGAGTAGACATCATCAGTTCGGTCATCAACACGAATTGTCCAGTAACTCATTTCATTTCTGTTCGATATTGAAGGTGAGCATGTTAGATTGCCACTGTTGTAAACCTTTACCTATTGTGATATCTCACAAGATTATAACAAAACTAATATGTGACAAGAATATCGAAAAGATACCGTGGTAGAACTACTTCCTGGTTGCCCGAATGAAGAATTGGGTATCACCCATTTCCAATTGACTCGCATTGAACTAGTGTCATCATTTACTTGGCAAAGTCGGTTATTTTTGTGTGACAATCTATATATTATCGATTGTTTGGGGTTTCTTTCGTTTTCGATCGCCTTTATCGTAAACGATCATAATGGCAGAGTGATCATAATGCATTTCATTTTCATAATGTGAGGTCACTGATCGATTGATCAGAAGAATATGAATATTAATCATAATGTGTATTACGAATTGATCATGACGTTAGATACCAGATTATTGTTAAAAACGATATATTATTAGCGTAACTAGCGCAGCCATTAATAATTTCAGAAAACAATGAAGGTCAATGCACGATTACATACTCAATTTATGATAAGCCAAAAATGTTGCAACGATTTTCTTATTTTGAATTTCTGACTAGCATTCACATTCTACTCGAACTTGAAACAACCTATTATATCTCATTAAATTATGATAGTAATAGCACTATGGAATACACAAGACATTCTAGGTCAAAGCACACTTTGCAGGGCACTCTGATTTCGAGTGGAAGAGGCTTCAGCTGATTCTAAACTTACATTAATGTAATCTGTCTATCATTCACCAATTATGAATTTACAATCCGTTCATTTTAGTATCAGAAACCACTTGTCATTATTCGCACATCCACCAAACACATTCTTCTTTTCCACATAATCCTTCCAGATCTAACGTGCTCATTTACTGGCATCTTCCTCATCACCAGTACTCATCACAATTAGTTTAAGAGGAAAATTGATCTTGATTTATAACACGCCCTCAATCCGTCTCCTAGCAGCATGTGCCTACACACCCAACACCCGAAATTTAAAATCTGCTAAAATGTATTTGGTTTGATTGTTACATTTCATTTGTAGGAAATCGCCATGCATTCATTACATGTGACTCCTCCAGGCGTTACATCCATGAAATGACAAATTTAAGAATGAATTGTACAATGATGTTTTTGTTTTTATTCAGCACAATAACAGAACCAACATGGCCGCCAGAGGACGCCATAAGATCGACATACAGTCGACGACAGAGGCTTCTGAGCCGTTCGTATCTAAATGGGAAGAGACATTTGGAGTCAAGACAAGACAATATGTTGATTTATATTCAACATTCAGTATGCTATGGGAAACATCTGCTTTAGCTGACGTCACCCTGCAGAGCCGTGGGGCAACATTTAACGCCCATCGAGTCATCCTTGTCTCCCACTCAACGTACTTCAGGAAACTATTCATAGATGAAGGGTTGGGACGAACCGGCCACCAGAGCACTGTTAGTTTGGATGTGGATCCCAAAGTATTGAATTGGATTATGTGTTTCATTTACACGGGGGAGATCTTGGATATACCCTGTGACAGATGTGAAGAGATCGCTGATATGGCTGAGATGCTTGGGATCAGGGAGCTCAAACTCGCATGTCAAGCTCGGCTCCTCAACAAGATGCATGCCACAGAAGACAACTGCTTTACGGGATGGAGTATAGGATACGCTCTTGAAGACACAGTACTTATCAACAAGTTTCAGTCACTTGCACTGAAGAGCGTCGCGGTCGTTAGAAAGCCAGAAAGCTTCAAGTGTCTAGAGCTGCCAGTCATCCAGGCTTATGTAACACACGCAGACCTACATGTGAGCAGACCTGATGATCGACTCTTGATTGCTCTTGATTGGCTGCGTTATGACAGCGCCTCAAGACTACCAGAATTCCCGGTCCTCCTCGAGTCTCTCCCATTAGGACAGATGAACCCTACATTTATTGAGTACCTGCGAGACAACGATGCACTGCTGAAATCACACGCTCCATCACGGGCTATACTGATGGATGTACCCAGTCATCCATTACCTGTTGCACAAACGGAAGCCACTCCGACCAGTCCACCTCTAATGCAACATACTGCTGTCATGTATAAATCCACGATGGAGATTTATCCTCTAGTATTCGTCGCGCCATGTACAATCATTGATTTACCTGGTGACATGGGATCAGACTCTGCCTGTTTGTGCTGTAGACCAGCAATTGTTCGTCAGCGGAGTCCGCCAGAGGAAAAGTACAATGTGGAAGTATGACATGACGAGTAAGATATGGCAGACATGCTGTGAGCTCAGGTTGAAACGGTACTACCACTGCATGGCGGCTGTGAATGGCCAGCTGTACGTCCTGGGTGGGAGCAGTAGCAGCAATAATAACATCATGGTGACAAACGTGGAGATGTTCACTCTACACAACAACACGGTCAGCAGAGCGGGTGAACTGAATGGTTCAGACTGTTTCAACACATGTTGCTGTCTCTCTGGTACATCTGACGTGGTGGTGCTGGGAGCGCACGACAATATACCAAACAGACAGTTCTACATCCAGGTTTATTCTACCACACAACACAAAGTCACACATCAGTTAGAGCTACCTCGCCAATTTGAGTCTGACCGGATGAGTGGATTGGTTAACGTGAAGGAGAACCTCATCTTTACTGACGGCGCCCAGCATGTTTATGTTTGTCCTACACAGAGTTTGTATGACAAGAATCCCGGCCGTGTGCAGAGGTTATCAAGGTACAATACATTAAACAAACGCTGCCTCTTGACCCTAGACAGCACGAACATGGAGTTGTTCTTGGTGGGCGGTGATAAGGTCACGGATCGCCCGGTGTACAGGGCTAGTGTGGAGGCTGTGATGAAAGACAGAGGCAGCGGCTGGGATCCTGTGAAGGCCGACTGGAGTGATTATGGAGTGTGTTGCCCAGGGGCGTCATGTTCCATCTGGATGCCGGCATCCAACACTATATGAGCATTGGTGGTGTAGTGCTTGATTAGATTAGTGTGATACTTGGTTAACGAAGTTGTTGATTTCTTGTATTAGGTCGCGTCAAGTGTTGGTACATCATAAACTGGCATGAGTATTGAACCGTGGGTTAAAGACTGGCTGCATGTTTTGTAATACTGGATATCATTTTAGCTTGTTATATGTAGAATCGATTGAATTGACGCAGTTTGTCCACTTGGATCATCACAGATCGCATATTCCTCTACCTTAATTATATCCATTTGTTACATGTTGTTGCTATATTATCCAGGTCAGCTTTTATCATAATAAAATACGATACACAAGACCTTCCGATTCTTTCATTAATGAGGCAAAGTCACCATGTAATTGATTCGTGACTAAAGCGTTGTTCTATGCGTGAATAGCGCTGAATGAATGGAGCTTATTCTGCACAAAGGACATGCACGAAGCTCCGAATTATATCTATGTCTCCAACTTCACTATGTGGGCTTAATCCAGTATATCTTTTGATATGAAACTACCTAAGTAACTTTACCCTGATGGTTGACGATCTGATAATTCCATTCAGGCACGGACAGGAGAGATCGTAGCTAACAGTGCTGACGCTTTCAAGGCGAGGTTTCGTTGCCAAATGTGCTACAAAGATGTCGCAATAGTCACGCTGAATGTAGTACGCAGCCTTCAATTAGTGACCTGGGCATTTGACTTACCATGATCGATCCCTGCTTGATGTCTGCAAAGTTCATCCCAATTTGCAAATATAGAGGGGAGAGCATCCGTACGTATTATTCTATGAGCTGGTTGAATTGGATTTCTGAAGCCGCCTAGTCTGACACAGTGGCAGATATTTGTTGCAAAAACCAACTTAGAAACTTCATTTTGAATGGCATCTGCAAGATTTTAAGCTGGGAGGTGCGAGTGCTTGCTGGTAAGAAACAAATATACACATATAGACTAGGAGAAATATATAAATATCGACTGTGTTTAACTAAACCCAAGCAATCAGCTGCTTATGTATGCATGAGGCAGCCGCTCAAAGGCGAGGCAAGCTACAGGATCGGGACATGGCAAGACCGGTCAGCGATTTCAAGAGTAAAATTTGACAAATGTGATCCAATCTATTTCGAAATAAATTTTACAAAATTGTTTCATCATAAGCAGTAGTCTGGTCAGTGAGGGCTGAGAAGTTGCCTGGGATTTTGGGCGTTGCCTAGACAGGACGGGCATGTGGCGATAGGGAGTGGAATATGCATAAGGAAAGGATTGTGGGAAGGTATCAGGTGAGACATGGGTCACACAGTGAATTTGAAAGCTGAGGTTAATAATTTAGATCAGCTATAGGGGGTTAATACATAAAACAGATGGCTACGAGGTACACGTTATGATGATGGGTAGGTGCATGGTCATAATGTTAATTTTGGGCTCACCATATCCCCAAAGAGTTGATAGCTACGCTAAGAGCGCTCACTCGACCGTCCTTCCGAGGAAATATGTGAAGACAACACCTTTATTGTCTTATCGCATGGCACCCTACTCTCAGCCAATCAGAGCTCAAGAAAAAGCTCGGTCTTTTTCCCAAATCGCCTTAAACGCACAGTTTGCCGTGCGATAACTGCAACCGTGTTGATATATCACCGAGAAACTACTTCATTTGAGAAGGTCCCTCACAGAGCACCACTGCTCTAGCATGGCAACACTATGGAGGTTCTTAATATCATGCACACCTTACAACGAAGGTTTTCTCAAGAGTCATTTGCTTGCCAGCCGCTAATCTGGTTGCGTATCGCTCATCGGGAAGTCACGGTATTATCCCATCTCCCCGGAATCATGATGAGGCGCCAAATTGTAACACCTGCCGAGCCGTGTCTACAGCGCTACAGTGTTGCTAGCATCAAACAACGACGAAATCGGCGGAGCACTGATTGTCGG
>CM067348.1:42082759-42267759 GCA_034190875.2 Urechis unicinctus | reverse complement strand
CGCTTAGATTTATTGACATGACCCCTTAGCAGATGTTTTGACACGACCCTTTCGCCAAGTCAGTGCAAAGCCAGAAGCGATGATTGCCTCTGGTCGATTACGTATGGTTAGGTTATGCAAAGCGGGAGAAGGGATGATCGCCTCTTGTCGATTACGTAAGACTTACATAACTCTTGAAATATCTTCATTAAAAGAATGATCGTGTCAGTTACTTGACAACTGGTTGGAATCGCCCAGTTCAAAGTGTCTGGGTTGTTTTCTAACGATGTTTGCGAGTAGGCTTTTGTATCCAGACACGTTCAATAATATCAATTCAGCAGAAACTTTATCTATGGTTGTCAGTGTAAGCAATAGCATCAGTGATGTTCATTGAATTCACAATGAAGCGGAGAGTAAACGCGCTCTAAATCCTACAGGCATTTTGACAGTCAATTGGACCGATCCATGTTGCGACTTACCGGCGTCCCGCAGGGCGAGCACGCAACAGTAATCAACGTTAAACATTTATTCTGAAGCTAACCAAGTTAAGCATAAAATAAAAATGACTAAATTTAAATCCAGATATCAGCTACTCTTCTTACTCAATCAATGTATGCTCAAATCCACTCAACGTCGGATAAGCAGTGCATTGAATACTTTAACTCTCAAGTGGCTCTTTATTCAAGGAGCTCTATCAAAGAGTTTATAGCTTCCTGCCAATAACCCATGTCAATACTCCAACCTGGTTATCTGGGCTACAGTGAATATAAATGACAGGTGATGTATGTGTTGTTTACACTTAATGTAGTATACTTGCTAGAGCTCTAACCAGATCTTACTTTCTGCCTGCCAATACCCCGTGCCTATATTCCCACCTCCTGCCCTGTAGGATAGGTCATGACTCGATATTTGAGTTTACTTCGCAAATTAGTTTGATATTATCATCTGAGCATTCAATGATAGGTTGTTTGACTAATTATGAGTGTAAAGGATATGTTATCTGGGCTACAGTGAATATAGATGACAGGTGATGTGTGTGTTGTAGTGAGTTTAGATTACACGCTTTATTACAGCACTGCATATTGCATTTTACTTGCGATAAAGTTGATGTCGTTTCCATCTATTGAATGAACAGTGGCTGAATAATTATGAATGACTGTTTTAAGCTGCCACTGGCATCTTTTATATGACCAGAGCGAGTATGGTAGTCTGCACAAACAATATATTTTTTCGCTATAATGTTGACCAGAACCATCAACTGCTCTAACGTGCGACATACATAACTAACTCAACAACACATACTAAAAATGTAGATTCTTAACTATAAACGCCATGGAGCAGTGATCCCTGTTATAATCATTCGGTTTATGTAAATATAAAATCGTTTGATCTCAGTGGAGATATACAGGAATGTTTGATGTTGACAAAACTAGCACACATGGTATAACACAGGCTGATGTCAAGCGTCGCCCATAAGGTACGCAATAAAGCGGTCTAGTGCATACTAACTTTTAATGCTTTTTTTCACCGATATTCACGGTTAACGATCCTGAAGCCAATCGACCAAGACATAAACGGAACTCTTCAGTTGAGGCTGATCGTTAAAGAAGACGTGACTCGAATACACTGGAATGTGGTGCGAGGTGAGATATTGCAACGTGGGGTAGATATATACTATGCAGCATAGCATACACCTCACATTCCATATATGAAAACATTAATAAGGCGCACTCTTGAAGTTATCCGTCCTAGCTGGAAGAGTGCTAACATATATGCATTGACGATGTTATCTCATTTATTATCTCATAAGCTTTGTCGCTTTATGGCATGCTCTCTGTATTCTATAATCATCAACATACATTTATTCACCATTTATTAAGCCAATGGATTCCCCGAATTCACTTATTAGCAGACTGAACATGGGGATACACAAATGCATGTAATAATCAAAGCAACCCACCGAGCCTCAATATAGACGTCATTTTCTGGTGCATTTGTGTTGCAAGTAAAACGATGTTCAGATGAAGTGCTTGACATCGATCCCTGCCCAGCCTCTACCCCATTACATTTATATCCATACTATAATATTCGCACTGTCAATGACAGTCATATGTCATTTATCAAAGTTTGGTAATTAAATCAGCTTTCAGAAAATGATATTTTTGTTACGATCGAACAATAATTAGTTAATAAATTGCGAAATTGAAAAGTTAAGAGTTTTAGGCTACCAGAATTTTTTTTTACCGATGATTTATTTACGATTATATATATTTAGAAAAATCACATTCTAAAGCTTGGAGGTATCAAGCCTTGAAGTTTTGTCATTTGTTGAAAGGTGTGATGCTTTTGCAATCGGAAATGACGTCATCAAACACCATAAAATTTTATGATGCAACTAACCATGTGAGCATAAGTATAGACTCATAACGAAGAGGAGCTAAAGTTGTTCTTGACAACACACATAACGACACATCAAAACCGTGAACTTTTATTTCTGCCGATCACAAGAACGCATTCCCTATGCGCTCACATGTTCGTTGACGGCCGAGCAAACAAAGTGTTCGTGCCAAGGGATTTATTGTGAAGCGTATCCACTCTATAAAAGAGCTTAAGCACACAAATAATTCCTTGCAATTAACTACCACCACTCGGATAGTTTTTTTGACAGCATATATTTGCTTAAGTTCTTTACTTGCAACGTCCCCCACGGTGCCTTTATGCAGATCAATCCAGCCATCGATCGACCTCTAGATCATTTTATTTTGGACGGAGCTCTTGCAAACAACCTTTATTGCTCTTTAGACGAGACACCAACATGATAGCGTCTTATTCAATTTTATAGCTTGATACTAAACTCGACGGCTGCGCGTGATTTGAGACACGAGTAATAAAGTGCTAGATTCGGAACAAAAGAGCATATGAGTTTACATACTGTTTATATATATATATATATATATATATATATATATATATATATATATATATATATATATATATATATATATATATATATATATATATATATATATATATGTATATGTCATATTTAGAAATAAAAATAGAGACCGCCGAATCAAAGATGAGCGTGCGCCTCAGGGCAACACGACAACAGTCAGTTATCACGACAGACACTCCCTACTTTCAAGTGGTAGCTATAATCAGTGGCTTTCCCTTTAACTGATTGTGATATGTGAAATAGAATCTCTTTTTCTGAATAGCGTATTTGATATTGACAAGCGTTCGTCTTTCGAAGCGCAAAAAGCTGCGTGTATAACTTTGCTTTCTCTGCGTTTATCGCCTCGTCAAATAAAGACTGGTTTCATTCATTGAAAATATCATTAAGTCGAAGCAATGAAACACATATTCTCTAATAAATGGTTTAGTCATTGCAGTTGTTATAAAACTTCTCTGGTTAGAATTGCTTAATAATGTGATTTACATCAATGTGGTGTGTCTCAAGCATAGCGATAACTATGTAAAATAATTCCATGGTGTTACTTATGGCGGTATAGATTTACCTCACTCAAAGGCTATCGGCTTAACATTCAATCCACGTTGGGTAAGCATTATACTGACATTCAAAAGAGACACTTCTACTTCCATCAAACACTCAATGGACCATAACTCGACCCCACCACTTACGAGAGCTGACATAAGTCGAACATTTTGGGTTGGTGGTCGAGTATAATGGGATGGGAACGATTTGCCGAGGCCCTAGCTAGTACATTACATGACATTCACTCGGCAAAAACGTTACAGCGCGGGGGTATGGCGATGTGACGTCCTAGCCCCGTTAATCTCGCGTTAGTAGTCAACCATGATTCTAGCGACGAATGATTGATTGCAAAATGTTGCATCAAGATACCACAATGTAACTGCCATGTGCTTCGTAGTCTCATACCCTTTAAATCAACGAGACAGTTACAAATGCATTCGAAATTGTGTTATCGTGTGATAATTAACCTGATGACACTCAGAATCAAATCCATATAAAATGATCACGCCCACTTAAAGGGTATGCTATCACCATGTGGACATCCTGCACGACATAAATAGTTACAAATAACATAACGACATAAAAACGCTGAAAACATAGATATAGAAATAGTAGGAGATCATTGTTGGATAGATACATGGGCTGCTAGATATTTGGATTATTGTTCTGCTCTGTTTCATTTGATGACTTTAACACATCACGATGATACGACGCCATGACTTTAACACATCACGCTGATACGACGCCATGACTTTAACACATCACGATGATACGACGCCATTACTTTAACACATCACGATGATACGACTCCATGACTTTAACACATCACGATGATACGACGCCATGACTTTAACACATCACGATGATACGACGCCATGACTTTAACACATCACGATGATACGACGCCATGGCTTTAACGCTGTCGCAAATTGGAAACATGTTCATATACTTCATCAATTGAAGGCAGTATTTATCTTCAGATCTCGAGAATGTATAGTTCTGAGTTGAAGTACTTGGTTACTCATTTTGTGAGGGTCGATTGTGTGTACATTCGCTAATCTACCCTTTCACTCACTCGTCCACCCAGTCACCTATTCACTTACTCGATCACTTACTAACTCACTCCAGCACATATTTCTTTCCATTCACTAATATCCCCCCGCCATATGACATTTACTGACCCCACCCCCCGCCTTATGAAACTCACTGATCCCCACACCTTACGCCATTCACTAATCCCCACGCCTTATGACATTCACTGATCCCCCGCCTTATGTCATTCTCTGATCCCCACGCCTTATGGCATTCACTAAACCCCCCACCTTATGACATTTACTAATCCCCACGCCTTATGAAATTCACTACCCCCCCCCACCTTATGGAATCACCCCCACCGCCTTATGACATTCACTGATCCCCCGCCTTATGCCATTCTCTGATCCCCACGCCTTATGACATTCACTAAACCCCCCACCTTATGACATTCACTAAACCCCCCACTTATGACATTCACTAAACCCCACACCTTATGACATTCACTAATCCCCACGACTTATGACCCCCCCCCCCACCCCCACCTTATGGAATTCACTGATCCCCCCGCCTTATGCCATTCACTGATCCCCCGCCTTATGCCATTCAATCCCCCCCCGCCTTATGTCATTCTCTGATCCCCACGCCTTATGACATTCACTAAACCCCCACCTTATGACATTCACTAATCCCCCCACCTTATGCCATTCACTGATCCCCCATGCCTTATGACATTCACTGACCCCCCCCCCCCCCCCGCCTTATGAAATTCACTGATCCCCTACCACCGAAAATCACTAAACCTCTCCCGCCTTAAGACATTCACTTTCTCCTCAATCCACTAACCATCTTGCTAGCCAATCAACCTCTGGTGTATTCCATCATTAAGTCACCCTTTTGATAATATTCTTAACACCCACATATTCACCAACTCACTCATTTACTCACTTACATGCACAAACTCACTCATTGGCACACACGCACTAACTCACTCACTTACACACACAAACTCACTCACTAACACGCATAAACTCAACTCTCACAACTCGCAAACTCACTAACAAACACACACACTCATTTAATCACTCTTTAACTAATGCGCACAAAATCATTCACTTACTTATTCACTAACAGGCAAAACGTCACTCACGAATACGCACAAGATGGATCCCTCCTTCATCAACGCGCGCAAACTCATTGCTAACTCACTCAGTAACACGCACACACTCACCAGAGGACGGGCCGCACACTACAGCTATAATTCAATGTCTCTAGCGTTCTCTGGTTGTTTAGGTTGAGGTTGCATGAAACTGGGGTTACTAAGATGGAGGCTTACATGACTTTAAGGTGAACACGATATTGAGGTATGCAGCGCTTAGGTTGTCATAATATCGAAGTTGATATGAGTTTGACGTTAAAACGCGTACGTAAGTTATTACCGTTCAAGGCTTTGATCCATCTAACATGATGAAATAGTGGAAAGCGTCACAGGATTCACTAGATACTGTGTCCCTCATATGGCTGTTACTGTTCCAATAATAACTGCATTCCATCATTTCATAAGGTGCCTGGCATTCTACAGTATCTTCCCAGGTAAGCCTGATGTCAACGCCTCCTGTTAACGTATAGTCCCAGGTAAGATGCCGTCAACGCCGCCTTCTGTTAACGTATCTTCCCAGGTAAGCCTGCCGTTACGCTGCCTCCTGTTAACGTATCTTCCCAGGTAAGCCTGCCGTCAACGCCGCCTCCTGTTAACCGCCTCCTGTTAACGTATCTTCCCAGGTAAGCCTGCCGTACCACCGCCTCCTGTTAGCGTTTCTTCCCAGGTAAGCCTGCCGTAACCACCGCCCCTCTGGTGTTACGTTGAATTTCCCAGGTAAGCCTGCCGTTACCACCCCAGGTAAGCCTATCCGAAACCACCGCCCCTCCTGTTACCGAATCTTCCCAGGTAAGCCTGCGGTTACCACCACCTCCTGTTAACGTATCTTCCCAGGTAAGCCTGTCGTTGCCACCGCTTCCTGTTAACGTATTTTCCCAGGTAAACCTGCCGTTACCGCCGCCACCTGTTAACGTATTTTCCCAGGTAAACCTGCCGTTACCGCCGCCACCTGTTAACGTATTTTCCCAGGTAAACCTGCCGTTACCTCCTTTTGTTACAGCACCAAAGTAGATTGATATGAACACAGTTATTTACGCAATTTTAAGGAACACGCTGCTATGGAGACGTCTCTGTCACTGATAGAACCCATCGATAAATGTTATTTAAACAATTCCAGTCAATCACACAACGACTTTCTCAAGAAAACGAGCAATCTCACTGATTTGCTTGTTTCTTTTTGTGCATCGCCTTTTTTACAGCACGTGACTGAGTGCAGAAGTTAGTGAGATAGTGAGGAAGTTATAAAGTGGGTTTACGAGCGGATGAGTGAGTGAGAGAGTAAGTCAGTGAGGACGTCAGTGAGCGAGGGAGTGAGTCAGTGAGTGAGCAAGTAAGTGAATCAGTCAACTAGCGAGTGTGGGCATTGGGGATGAGCATCAATTACACCTTCCATTGAACAAAACCCCGAAAATATATTATAAATTGCGATCTGTATCACAAGACAACCAAAAATGATAAAATTTTCTTATGACAACGCATATTGTCGATTTTATAAGCGATCGAAAATTTCGCGCCAATTTTAACTCATGTCAAAATATGCGATTCGCGAGAAGACTACGCATAATTTGTGCTGACATGCGGCAAATGAAATGTTACTAGAAGAGCTACGTACAAATTCTTTGGAGAATTGACCCAGTATTTTTAACATATCAGGGTGTGAATGCATTTGGGAGATGGAGGGGCGTTAGGACTTAAAGCTAAGTTTGTGAAAAAACAATTATAAATATACAATTAGATATATTCGTTACAAGTTTGGAAGAGCATTGGCTATCATCAGGCGCAAACATATTTACGATACGACCATCAACGACGGAGAAACGACAAACTAAATAGCTCCTGGAAAACCAGCCATGTTTCCACACTCAATAGCTCCTCTTGTATAAACTAGCCATGTTACCACACTAAACAGTTCTTCTCAGACAAAATGTTTTCCCCTGAACCAACCGTGAAAACCTGCTTGTTGATAAAGCACACGACTGCATTTATGCTGTCACATTTTTATGGGAATAATAGAGAAACTAAGCATGTCTTTTGCTGTATAAAAATATCCTTGTTAAATTAGTTTTTGTTTCCGCCCCTCAGAGAGCTATGACATAAAGACCTCCATGGTCTACCATAGCCATTCCCCACACATCTAGTCATGTGGCCACAGTGGGCGAATCTCAGCACAACAAGCTGTACGCTAACTTTTTGTCACAAAAGGTTTTTGTTCTATGAGGGCATCCCAATAGTTAATCCTCTCCTTTACCTACATGTTTATTGAGTAAATATACATTTGTTCATTTTCTGTTTGTAAACACTTATTGTTCACTTGTTTAACATTGTTTGAATTAAATTAGGTCATATCTACTTATCTCAATTTGTGTAACATCTTACCTTCAGTTTCTTATTAAAACTAGTCAATGAACTTGTGTCTTTTCCTTTCCAATTTTGTGTCATATCTTTGCCTTTCAAAAATTATTTTGTAAACTGTGGCATTTTCTGTTGTCATATCAGAAACAATTTGTTTCCGCCATTTACACACAAGTTCAATAAACTTTACTTGTTTTCTCCAACAGCTGGTTGATTATTCCCATAAATATTGCATGAGACTTGCCAGCTCTCGTAGCATCCTCTTGCTTGCTTGCTCACTTAACGAATTCCTTGAGATCCAAGCATTGCCATGAAGTCACCTTAAGGCTTAAGACAGAGTAAGATGAGGACGAAGGCAGGACTAATTGGCTTCGTATCCTCGGTACAAGTCTGATATCTGGAATGTGTATGGATTTGTGTAGTGGTTTGCGTTGTTTGTGAAATTTGTTGGTGCATTTTGTGGGTTGGCCATGAACTCCTTATCTTTCTGCAAGGAGGAAATAAAAATGGCTAAAGACTGCAGTGCCTCTGTTCTGGAAACAGACTTCACCGAATGGATACGTGAGAGGGTTGAATACGGCACATCTGATGGTGGCAGTGAGCCGCAAGACGCTGATCATTAAATACCGTCACATCAAAGCCGACCGCGAGATAACCATGACTGGATTGTATGTACATGCAACGAGGCATCTATATACTCAAGCTACTTTCTGCATGCCAGTATAATCCCATACTGAAAATTGTCATATCAATATATTCGGGCTACTTCCATGCTGAAAGTTGCCACATATATAAACTCAAGCTGCTTTGAGCATGCCAGTATACTCGCGTGCTGAATTAGCCACATCTATTAAATCAGGCTGCCCTGTACATGCCAGTATTACCCTGGTGCTGTAAGTAGCCAGACCTATAAACTCAGGCTACTTTGTGCATGACGGTATACTCCCATGCTGAAAGTAGCCACATCTATAAACTCAGACTACCGGTGTCAAACGTGATGCACTCTTTTTACAATTCGATACAAAGGATAGTTGCAGTTGACATCATGTATGTTACATCAGTGAAAAGTAAATCAAGATAATTTTTGACGTGATTTGAAAGGTGAAAAAAAGTAGTAAAAGCAATTCACAAGATTCGCGGGGAAGATTTGTGACTTTTTAAAAATATTGGCGCTCTAATTTTTCATATGTGGCGTTGGATTAATTTTGTATTCGATGCATAATGCATATTAACATTCGAATGAAGCTTGTTGTGTAATTCGTTTCTAAAAAAAGAGGACCGTGGGAAATGAATATCGGCGCTTCAATGTGTCCAAAATTATGTCACCTTTACATCAATGGACGTCGTGGATGCGGTAAAAACATGTCTATTGTGTCATTAGCTGACTGGAATTCCTGAAATGTGTGGAAAGTAGACATATCATGGAACCATTTGTTTATAATGTAACCCTCCGAATGTTATTACTGAGGTCACTGCAAAAGAGCGTTTTAACGCAATTTCGACGCTGACGCCCCTCAGAATAACATAGAGATATTCCAGTTAGAGTGATTATTTCCTTTATTTGTTTTTCTAGTTATAATAAAAACCACGTTTCAAAATATTAACATTGTGGAAGCATTTTGTCAGAATTTGATAATTCAAACCAAGGGCCATTGTACTAAGTCGTCTACCCTGGCCAACGAGATCAAAGGCCCTCAGCAACCCACCAAGAGTAGATCAGAGCTGCCAAGGACTAAGACAGGATCAAAGGGGCATAGCAACGCGGTTGCTGTGTATTGACCTCGGTTCTTGACTGTATATAAGCTCTCACACACCACCATTCATATAACTTGTACGGTTAAACCACTAGCGATTGAATCACTCTGAAACAATTCACAGACTGGAAATCATTTCCTTTAAGCGAAAAAAACTTCAAAGATCTTGGGTGCTGATTTGAGTTTACGTTTGTTGTTGTGGGTGTGTTGGGAAATTCTGCATGGAACAAAGTGGACTCTACTGTTTGCTAGAAAAACCATTACCACCGCGCCTACAGCTGCATCTCTGACTCTTCACTGCGTGTCCAGCTACTCTATTTTCACTCTGCTATTGGTATTATTGGTTCCAACTGTTCAAATTTACAGAAATTTGGCAGTCTTAAACAATGGCTAATTTAGAGGTCCCAGGAACCAAGTCGTCTTCTCGTTCAGATTCCCAGGCCGAAATGAACTGTGATCGGTTTGAGGCCTATGCTACCTACATCGACCACATACTGCAGTATCTGCGGACGGTTGCCACAGCCCAGGGCTGGAGGAGAAGACCAAGAAGGCTATACGGAAGGCGACCTCCATGGGACAGTATGTTGCTGAAGGTATATTACCTGATAGTTCAGTTACTCAACTTGTAATCAACATGTACACCTCAGATGCAGCAATAATATCAGAGCACTATTTCTTTTCAGTGATTCTCAACAAGTTTTTAATTCTTATGAAGAATTTATGGTTTGGGACTAACAGCAGCTGTGTTAATTTATTGTTCTGCAACAGGATCTACGGTCTTTTATTGCCAGTCTGGTAGACAGCGTCGAGTCATCACCAAACAGAAAGAAAAGGAGAGCATTCTTTATGCCTGTCACTCGGCCGCCAGTGCTGGTCATACAGGCATAAATAAACATGCTGTAAGATAACAGAGCGCTGCTGGCGGAAGTGTGTTAGGGAAGATGTCATTGATTGGGTATGTGTTTTAACCTCAATGTGGCTTTATATTTCAAAACACCAATTTCTAGTGAGAAAAACTATTCTAACTTTGTTAACAATATTTCTATAGGCCTGTAAGTATTAATTTAGGGTATACTGATAACAGAAAGATTAACACATTGTTGTTGCTGATGTTGGCCATCACATTTCTATGATGATGATAATCCTGACTTCCCTGAGAAAATGTCCCCAAGCCTAAGTGGATGATCTCAAACAGGATGGTCCCCGCAAACTATGATGACGATCTCCACTCAAGATATGCTCCTCGTCTTACCTTAGCTTTGATGATCCTGTCATTAGGATGACATATCACGTAAAGGGGACAAAATGGCTCAAAAATGGACCGGGCCCTACCGCATAATCAAGATTGACAACCGGCAGATCTCGAGCAAACAGCTGCACCATCAAGCGTCTACTTGCGAAGAATGGTTTCATCACATCTGTGACACTATCCCTGATAATGCCTTTAAGGATGAATAATTTGAATTGTTCTGTGCCAGGTGTAAATGGTGTTTTCTAGTCTGATTAGTATCGTCTTAATTGCAGACGTTTTGTTCTTATGTTCAGGTTGACCATGTGATTCTTGTAGAGGCACAATCTTTGTTCATTTTTAGGAAGTCTCATTTTGGTTTCATTTTACAACATGTGTATATGTTTCAGATTACTCTCATTGGGCATGCTTCGTACAGAGACCTATTTCACAGTTGTGCTTGTAATTGCTCCATGTTGATATTAACTCAAGAATAAACATTTTTTATTTACCCATTGTTATGAACTTGGTGCTGGAAGCTACTTTCAGCACGGGGGGGAAATACTGGCATGCACAATGTAGCCTAAGTTTATAGATGTGGATACTTTCAGCATGGGAGTAGCCCGAGTATATTGGTATGGCAACTTTGAACGTGGGTCAAGCCTGGCATGCACAAAGTAGCTTGGGTTTATAGATGGGGCTACTTTTAGCATGGGAGTATATAGATGTGGCTACTTTCAGCATGGGAGTAGCCCGAGTATATAAATGTGGCTACTTTCAGCATGGGAGTATACTGGCATGCACAAAGTAGCCTGGGTTGATAGATGGGGCTACTTTAAGCATGGGAGTATACAGGCATGCACAAAGTAGCTTGGGTTTATAGATGGGGCTACTTTAAGCATGGGAGTAGCCCAACTATATAGGTCTGGCTACTTTCAGCATGGGAGTAGCCTGGTATCCACAAAGTAACCGGAGTTTTAGATGTGGCTACTTTCAGCATGGGAGCCCAGTGGGCACAACACGTGGAATCCACGTGGAAAATACGTGGAGAAACTGGTGTAATTCACGTAGATAATACGCGTAAAAGGCAAGTTGAATTCACGTGGATATGGACACGTGGAAAACACGTGTGCTCTTCCACCTAAATTCAACGACACAAAATATCTGTATTCAGGTGGTTTTTACTTCCTCTTTAGTAATTTTTTTGTTTTTTAATATATTTCACAAGATCATTGAACCAAGTACATTTATTTCTCAGAAATATCCAACTATAAGTGCTACATGATCACAAATAACAATATTAAACATGTTTTAAACATTATGAGCAAATGTCAACATACAAAGGCAACAAATTAGTGGAAAAAGGCAGGTTTGTTCATGAAACACATTAAACCAGTCACCACATGCATGAGCATCATGAATATACACAGATATAACATGATTTACTTTCACCCTAATAAAATACAAATTATAAAATGTACTTAAAAGGCCACTGAAATGCAAAACCGAATTTTTGTTATCGCATTTTGATGATATTTTTAAGTGACTTTCTGGGTGACGTCACCTAATTGACACAAATCAGTCAAATTCGTCTAGGATGGCTTGCATCAGTAAACCACTATACGAAAGTGAGTGAATGAGTTTGATGACTTCATACAGGAAAGTCTGTGAGTTTGATCGGTAATATCTCGGCAACCAGTTATGACATCTCAGTCATACTGTTGTCAAAATGTCACAAAATCATCTTCATAATTAGATGACAACACAAATTTGAATTTTGCATGTAAGTGGCTCTTTAAGTAAACGATCTAGTCAAATCTATGAAAAATATAAATGTGTGAGTAAATCAACAATCATTACCAATAGGCAATATTTAAACTTCTCTTGGGTGCATTCCTCAGTCGGTTGGCTAGAAAGACATTAACAGCAGCCTCGGTGAACCCATGACTCTTCACTACACTTTCTGCACAGTACAAAGTGGACAATCTAATTTCATATATCGTACAACTGACTTTCATTAGTTATTGTGTATCATTAAAATCAAAAACTATCCTGGACTTCCAAGTAATTAGCCAATGGTGAACCTACCGACAATTAATTTGCAGAGTGCCATTTTCTCAATGCTGGCTTTGTCACCTGACCCGTTCATGTTAAGCTTGCACTGCAGGGAATTAGTGATTAATCTGCAAGCAATATGTCTGATTGAATACAATTGGTGCATGAAAATTTCTTAAACATTGCCAATTCAGACAAAATGCATAAGTGCAAGTTGTTTGGATCATGGATTTACATCATATACATATACATAGAGAATCTCACCTGCTTGTCAAATCGTTCATCGTATCCCGGACACTGCACAATGATTTTCATACACTTCTGAAACTGACACAAAAATGTGACATTTGGAAAATATTTCATTGCTGTTTATTAGATCTAATGCCCACTACTCCTTAAAAAAACTGCAATTTTACATACCCACTCTGGTTGTCCATAAACTGCTCATTTAAATGTTGAAGTTCGTAAGTGCTGTTCATCTGCACAGCTTCAGGAAGCATTTTGCCACTATCGGCCAGCTCTCTCCTCTCCTGCCTGTTCAGTATATCCCTGATTTGCAGAGCAGGAGAGGCAGCGCTCCTGAAAACCTGTGCACAAACAAATTATGCAGTGTTCAATTACTATGCTGCTGACTACAAACTCATAAATAATACCTTTCTCAATAGCAGCATTAAAACAGAGAAAATATTTAAAGAAAATATTCACAAATGTGCCCTTATGTTAAAGGAAAACCATCATTGCTCAACCGACGACTGCTAGAATGAGTGACAGATGAGCCATGACTGTGGGACTGAGTGACAAATGAGCGATGACGACCGTGTGGAACGGATTGACAGATGAACGATGACTGTGAGATGGACTGACAGTAGCCCTACAAGACGTCTGGTATAAATTCATGTTACCGTTACACCAGACCTAGACTGACAGATGAACGATGACTGTGAGATGGACTGACAGATGAACGATGACTGTGAGATGGAGGAACAGTCAACAGATGAACCATGGCGTGTGTATAAGATGGTTGTGGTGTATTAAGGAGCAAGCCTCCAAAAAACCACCAGGCGTGCCTACAGCCTTTCCGCTGCAACTAACTAGCTGCAACGGCTGGCACTTTGCTGAGAGCGATAATACAGGTTTCATGCACCAATGAGCATAAAATCATAAACCATGAAGACATTATATACGGCAAGCAGTTTTTGTACAGCTACTTCAGTAAACTTATTTTCATTGAAAGAATAACATTTAAATATGACTCACTTGTAAACTTAGAAACTGTCAAAAATATAGCAAATGAATTCTCAACTTTCCAAAACTACAGCAAATCGCGCCAATCAGCGGTTAGCGGTTAACCTCCGGTGGTGTCTCCACCACGGGCCAGCAGGTCACGGGTTCGAACCTCGCCTACGTTTGGAGAGTATCTCACCTGAATTTCGACTCATTATTCCAGGAGACCCCTGTCACGATAGTAACTAAGCAGATGAAAGCCAAAAACCGTCATCATCCCCAGAGCTCATAGATCGATAGCACCAAAAGTTGTGAAACCCACTATATCTTGGCATATCTAGCACAAGCCTAGCTGGGGCTGTCAGGTTAACACATGGCCATATTTCTGGTATAAACTGAAAAAAAAAGAATATTTAAATAATAATTTACAAATGGGTCCTAAAATACACGTCTTTTCCACGTGTTTTTGACACGTCAATTCCACGTGATTAATACTCGTGGAATCCACGTGGATATCACGTGAAAACACGTGGATCCACCAATTCACCAAAAATCCACATGATTTCCACGTGGATTCCACGTGTGTGTGCCCACTGGGAGTATAACTATATATGAAAAATAGAATATATTGGTTTTATGCGAAATAGCTCGATGTAGTGGGGTATGGGTGAGGTGATCAGCTTCGCCCAGAGACAACCGAATCTACATGACCGAAGTTCGCTTGAATAATTATCATGATGTAAGTAATGGTCAACCTATCTAATCATAAATGATATATTTGGTACGTGGCCCCATCGAACAGATCAAAACCATCCAGCCGATAGTTGGTTGATGGCTTAGGCCTTGACCTTAGTGACGTCATGTGACCCCGCCGATGCTGAACCGAGCCCACGTACCCTGTTCGTGTACTGATTGTAACAGAAGTGTTTGATTACATGACTTGAGAAAGGTTTTGGTTACTTCAAGCATGTCCCAATTCCAATTAACATGACAATATAGTCTGGGCGGTTTGAGTGAGGTCACTATGGGCCTGCACACATTGTCTATAAACACCAGAAGCCAGAGAGGAAGGGCTTTTTGTGACTCGGGTGTCGGAAGTGACCATGATTGTCAGCATCTTGATTCTGTTCATCATCATTCCTATCATCACAGATGCGGTTAGCGTCATTCCATTTAATGTATGCAAGCTATTGTTGGTTATAAGGTATATTTATACTTTGACAAATATACGAGAAAACTATACCGTATATTTTGCTGCATTTTATATCAGCGGCGCTTAACGTTTAACATACAGTTTGTGCTGGAACCCAAATAGTTCTGAACGATTTAAACATAGATTAGCACTGCTTGACACCTGCATAGTTTCATTTGGAAGGCCTAGGAGAAGCCCCTCATTTCCCTCCACGCACGCCGCCCCTCTGCAGCGCTCTATTTTTAATATCCGTCTGAGCTTGGACGACTCTAGTGCCCCTGCATCAATAACTCTAGATTAATAAAGAGACGGGGAGCGCACCAACACTAGTGGCGTTCATTACCTTCGATGTGATCTGCGTATGAATCGGAAATTTTATTAAACGTTCGTGTACATTTCTCAATTCTCAGTATTGAGTCCGGCATGATCGGCATTCGGTAATGGACGATTTGAACATAACCGTTGCTCCAATGAACTTCTGCATGACGTTTTAGCTACATGGTCCTTGTCTGTTTTTACATCATCTTAATTTTTGGAGAGTACCCCCACACTAACACAGATGTCAAGTCTTCTCCATTCTGGACATGCGCAAACACACTGCGCTCCATTGCAACGGAGTAGACATCATCAGTTCGGTCATCAACACGAATTGTCCAGTAACTCATTTCATTTCTGTTCGATATTGAAGGTGAGCATGTTAGATTGCCACTGTTATAAACCTTTACCTATTGTGATATCTCACAAGATTATAACAAAACTAATATGTGACAAGAATATCGAAAAGATACCGTGGTAGAACTACTTCCTGGTTGCCCGAATGAAGAATTGGGTATCACCCATTACCAATTGATTCGCATTGAACTAGTGTCATCATTTACTTGGTAAAGTCGGCTATTTTTGTGTGACAATCTATATATTATCGATTGTTTGGGGTTTCTTTCGTTTTCGATCGCCTTTATCGTAAACGATCATAATGGCAGAGTGATCATAATGCATTTCATTTTCATAATGTGAGGTCACTGATCGATTGATCAGAAGAATGTGAATATGAATCATAATGTGTATTACGAATTGATCATGACGTTAGATACCAGATTATTGTTTAAAACGATATATTATTAGCGTAACTAGCGCAGCCATTAATAATTTCAGAAAACAATGAAGGTCAATGCACGATTACATACTCAATTTATGATAAGCCAAAAATGTTGCAACGATTTTCTTATTTTGAATTTCTGACTAGCATTCACATTCTACTCGAACTTGAAACAACCTATTATGTCTCATTAAATTATGATAGTAATAGCACTATGGAATACACAAGACATTCTAGGTCAAAGCACACTTTGCAGGGCACTCTGATTTCGAGTGGAAGCGGCTTCAGCTGATTCTAAACTTACATTAATGTAATCTGTCTATCATTCACCAATTATGAATTTACAATCCGTTCATTTTAGTATCAGAAACCACTTGTCATTATTCGCACATCCACCAAACACATTCTTCTTTTCCACATAATCCTTCCAGATCTAACGTGCTCATTTATTGGCATCTTCCTCATCACCAGTACTCATCACAATTAGTTTAAGAGGAAATTGATCTTGATTTATAACACGCCCTCAATCCGTCTCCTACCAGCATGTGCCTACACACCCAACACCCGAAATTTAAAATCTGCTAAAATGTATTCGGTTTGATTGTTACATTTCATTTGTAGGAAATCGCCATGCATTCATTACATGTGACTCCTGCACCGCGTTACATCCATGAAATGACAAATTTAAGAATGAATTGTACAATGATGTTTTTGTTTTTATTCAGCACAATAACACAACCAACATGGCCGCCAGAGGACGCCATAAGATCGACATACAGTCGACGACAGAGGCTTCTGAGCCGTTCGTATCTAAATGGGAAGAGACATTTGGAGTCAAGACAAGACAATATGTTGATTTATATTCAACATTCAGGATGCTATGGGAAACATCTGCTTTAGCGGACGTCACCCTGCAGAGCCGCGGGGCAACATTTAACGCCCATCGAGTCATCCTTGTCTCCCACTCAACGTACTTCAGGAAGCTATTCATAGATGAAGGGTTAGGACGAACAGGCCACCAGAGCACTGTTAGTTTGGATGTGGATCCCAAAGTATTGAATTGGATTATGTGTTTCATTTACACGGGGGAGATCTTAGATATACCCTGTGACCGATGTGAAGAGATCGCTGATATGGCTGAGATGTTTGGGATCAGGGAGCTCCAACTCACATGTCAAGCTCAGCTCCTCAACAAGATGCAAGCCACAGAAGACAACTGCTTGTTGGGATGGATGGAGTTAGGATACGCTCTTGAAGACACAGCCCTTATCAACAAGTTTCAGTCACTTGCACTGAAGAGCGTCGCGGTCGTTAGAAAGCAACAAAGCTTCAAGTGCCTAGAGCTGCCAGCCATCCAGGCTTATGTAACACACGCTGACCTCCATGTGAGCCGATCTGATGATCGACTCTTGATTGCTCTTGATTGGCTGCGTTATGACAGCGCCTCAAGACTACCAGAATTCCCGGTCCTCCTCAAGTCTCTCCCATTAGGACAGATGAACCCTACATTGATCGAGTACCTGCTAGACAACGATGCGCTGCTGAAATCACACGCTCCATCACGGGCTGTGCTGATGGATGTACCCAGTCACCCATTACCTGTTGCACAAACGGAAGCCGCTCCGACCAGTCCACCTCTAATGCAACATACTGCTGTCATGTATCAATCCACGATGAAGATTTATCCTCCAGGATTCGGCGCGCCATATACAATCATTGATTTACCTGGTGACATGGAATCAGGCTGGAATGCCGCTGTTTGTGCTTTAGACCAGCAATTGTTCGTCAGCGGAGTCCGCCAAGAGAAGAGTACAATGTGGAAGTATGACATGACGAGTAAGACATGGCAGACATGCTGTAAGCTCAGGTTGGAACGGTACTGCCACTGCATGGCGGCTGTGAATGGCCAGCTGTACGTCCTGGGTGGGAGCAGTAGCAGCGATAATAACACCATGGTGACAAACGTGGAGATGTTCACTCCACAGAACAACACGGTCAGCAGAGCGGGTGAACTGAAGGGATCAGACTGCTACAACACATGTTGCTGTCTCTCTGGTACATCTGACGTGGTGGTGCTGGGAGCGTACGACGAGCAACCAAACGAACAGTCCTACATCCAGGTTTACTCCACCACACAACACAAAGTAACACATCAGCTAGAGCTGCCACGTCAATTTGAGTCTGGGTTGATGAGTGGTTTGGTTAACGTGCAGGAGAACCGCATCTTTACGGACGACGCCCAGCATGTTTATGTTTGTCCTACACAGAGTTTGTATGACGAGAATCCCGACCGCGTGCAGAGGTTATCAAGGTACGATACATTAAACAATTGCTGCCTCTTGACCCTAGACAGCACGAACATGGAGTTGTTCTTGGTGGGCGGTGACGAGGACACGGATCACCCGGTGTACAGGGCTAGTGTGGAGGCCGTGATGAAAGACAGAGACAGTGGCTGGGATCCTGTGAAGGCCGACTGGAGGGATTATGGGTGGTGTTATTCGGGTGCGTCATGTTCCATCTGGTTACCGACGTACAACACTAAATGAGCATTGGTGGTGTAATATGTTTGAGAAAAGGACTTAATGAATCCATACCACTAAGTGCTTGATTAGATTAGTGTGATACTTGGTTAACGGAGCTGTTGATTTCCTGTATTAGGTCGCATCAAGTGTTGGTACATAGCCTGGTCTGAGTATTGAGCTGTGGGGTAGAGACTGGCTGCATGTTTTGTAATACTGGATATCATTTTAGCTTATGATATGTAGAATCGATTGAATTGACGCAGTTTGTCCACTTGGATCATCACAGATCGCATATTCCTCAACCTTAATTGCATCCATTTGTTACATGTTGTTGCTATATTATCCAGGTCAGCTTTTATCATAATAACATACGATACACAAGACCTTCTGATTCTTCCATTAATGAGGCAAAGTCACCAGGTAATTGATACGTGACTAAAGCGTTGTTCTAAGCGTGAATAGCGCTGAATGAATGGAGCTTATTCTGCACAAATGACATGCACGAATACCCGAATTATATATATGTCTCCAACGTTACTATGTACACTTAATCCAGTATATCTTCTAATATGAAACTTTGTCCCTGATGCTTGACGATCCGATAATTCCATTCAGGCGCAGACAGGAGAGATCGTAGCAAACAGCGCTGACGCTGCCAAGGCGAAGTTTCGTTGCCAAATGTGCAACAAAGGTGTCGCAAAAGTTGAGCTGAATATAGTACGCAGCCTCCAATAAGTGACCTGGTCATTTGACTTACCATGATCGTTCCCTGCTTGGTGTCTGCATAGTTCATCCCAATCTGCAATCAAGGAGGGGAGAGCATTTGTACGGTATTATACTTGTAGCTGGTTGAATTTGATTTCTGCATAGCTGCCCGGTCTGACTAAGTTTCTGATATTTGTTGCAAAAACCAACTTAGAAACTTCAATTTGAATGGCATATGCAAGACTCTTTCATAAACGATATTAAGCTGGCTGGCTGGTAAGAAACAAAAATACACATACAGACAATTGAGCCCAAGCAATCAGCTGATTATGTATGCATGAGGCGGCCGCTAGAAGGCGAGGCAAGCTACAGGATCAGGACATGGCAAAATCGATCAGCGTTTTCAAGAGTAAAATTTGACAAATGCGATCCAATCTATACATTATATATTGATATGTTCCCACGAGCCTGTCCATAGTGCTGAGCGGTCTTCGCTTACCGTAAGTTGCCACTTCTTCCTGAAATAATTCCAACCGGACCAAATAGATGAATGTTTGCGGTCGGTCAGTTCTTAAAGTTTAAAATTCGACAAATACGTTCTTATCTGTTTCAAAATGTATGACCATAGTATTCAAATATACCTGTATTTTACCATTATATAGAAGGGTGTTGGGCTCAGGTGTAGGAATATACAAACATTGACTATGTTTGAGCGCATGCGACCAGTGTCATATGCGAGGGTGTAAAGCCGTGTAGAGTGTAGGCTTGGATTAACCTGGTAGGAACTGACGGTGCATACATGGGAGGATTGGTCAATATTATTGATAGGCCTCGTCTAGCCCGACGACCAAAATAGACGGCATTTACCATGTTGGTCCAACAGTAGACCATTGCAAAACCCATAGATTTCGCTTAAATTACACCGATTATATATATTCATAAATTTATTATTTAAGATAGATGACCAACTTTCATTGAGTTAGCCCTGCAGGACTTTTATATAGATTAGGCATAGGTTGTCAAAGCAAACTTAAACTTTATTACTTGACTTTTGAAGTTAAGATGGAACTTTGCCTAAAGGTTGGAGTGAGATGTGTTGAGCTCAGAGGCCAAGATAGAACTGATTTTAAAATGTATGATTGATTCCCTTAACGACTGAGGCGTGCTATCCCAATCGTCATGGGATAAGCAGTAGTCTGGTCAGTGAGGGCTGAGAAGTTGCCTGGGCTTTTGGCCGTTGCTTAGACAGGACGGGCTTGTGGCGATAGGGTGTGGAATATGCATAAGGAGAGGCTTGTGGGAAGGTGTCAGGTAAGACATGGGTCACTCAGTGAATTTGAAAGCTGAGGCTTATAATTTAGATAAGCTGTAGGGTTTTACTAGATAAAAAAGATGGCTACGTGGTACGATGATGGGTAGGTGTTTCGTCATTATGTTAATTTGGGGCTCACCATATTCCCAAAGAGTTTATAGCTACGCCAAGAGCGCCCACTCGAGCTTCTGCCCGAGGAAATATGTGAAGATGACACCTGTTAGCCGAAGTGTAATTGTCATAGCGTCTTATCATAGCGTCTCTTAAAACCACGTGAAATTCTCGTTTAATTTGGGCTGTACTTGCCTCTGCCAATCAGATGACCTACAGCACTGATATGCGAGATCGATAGTAGTAAATAGCCCGGACGTTGTCAGAGGCAAAGTTTCTTTGCCTATTACTCAGACGTGATATGTGAAATTACCTCAAGCATCAAGATAGCGCACCCAAGAGACTAATATTGATGAATCCACAATGAAATCAGTGTACAACCTTTAATAAATAACTTAACAATGTGTGAATCGCCTTAGCTAGCCCCGATAGAACGGTGATAATACGTCTTGTAGGGCTACTCCTCAGCAATCAGATTCACAATGTAAAATGCATGGATTTCACTATTTCTATGTCCAGTTTTACAAATTGTAAATGACCCGCCACTCAAAAGTTTCAAACATTTATTACTCAGGTGTGTTATGTGAACTTTCCTCAAGCATCACGATAGCGCACCCAAGAGACTAATATTGAAGTATCCACCTTGAGATCAATCTACAGCTTTTAACGAATAACTCAACAATGTGTGAAAACAAATGACTGACTAATGTTGAAAAACGTTGTTAATATTTGATACGTTATATTACTTGTAAAAAAAATTTCTTAGACCGGGTATAATCACTATAGAGACCAGGGGCGTAGCCAGGCTGGAAGGAATGTTACGCACAGACGGGGGAGATATCTACAGTTCCAGACAGTAAAGTCTCACCTCCCTTAGCTTTTGACTTTGATACCATTTTTGGCCAAATTTATATTTTCACTTTTCCAATTGATGTTACGCACGTGCGTAAGTGCGTATCGCTGGCTACGCCCCTGGAGACAGTCACTGCTTCCGTAAAGTGCATCATCGGTAAAATGTTTGTTTGTGTCAGTGTGACGGTGACAAAATGTGGATGCTTTTCACACCAGATGATTAACTGATGGAAAAGTACAGCTGTAAGAGATGACGACAGCAATCCACACACGTGTACACACAAACAACCTCAGTGACTTAAGCAACATCATCCGGATGACCAAACCAAACGAGAAAAATGCTACGCCCAGTTTGAAATATTCTAACTATCCCCTCATGGTGACAATAACATATGCATTAAGCTTTTTCGCAGCATATCAGCACAAATTGTACAAAATACATTCAACACTTTGTTTTTTACCCTTAAGAAACACAGTGACCCTTGATTACATGACAAATGATCACAGGAAGCCAATAATAAAGACAACATGACGCATTCCTAATTTTAGTAGTATTCACAATAACAAATATCGCATCCGGTAGGTAGAATTTAGAACAATTATTCTTGAGCGTTCACTTGTTCAGCAAGACACCAAAGAAATATCCTATCAACTTGAAAATCAGCACCTGGAAAAGCTATGCTGAAAAATTGTACCTTTGTATCAGCATATTGAGAACAAGCTAACTTGGGCTGATTTTTTTATCGCAAACTATTCAACCGGTTGAGTCAGAAAGAGATCTTACAAAGGGGAAAGTGACTATTTAAAAGCTGTGTACATTCTACTACATTTCATGTTCAAGTTCAGCCACAGATCTAATTCAAACGCAGAACACACAGATCTTATTTAACGCAGAACCTATTGAAAATAGGCAAAAGCCGATTGAAGGTAAACGCGGGGTTATGTCAATAACTGATCTTCCTAAATGAAAAACACCAAACTTCATGTCAATTCCTGCACGAACCACACATGGAACTGCTAATCAAGCAATCTAATAATACATGATTTTGTTCCTAGCTAACAAATGTTCAACTATGTCTATGTACAAACCAGTAATAATTTACCTAACAATCGAGTTCCCTAATAAGATACAAGGTAACATGCAATAACACAACAAAATATATCATAGCGAATTATGACGTCAAATACCATGATATAACACGTTACAATACAAAAGATAGCATAATACGACATGTGATATGTAACAACGTATCACTCAATGATATTTTATGCAATTAAATGCCATCAATGTTGTACGAAGGCAAGCATTGTAAAATAATATAACAAAAACATGCGAGATTTCACAAAAAGCGGTAACTTAGCACAGGACTTCATTACATCACTGAAAACACACATGAGCTGCATCTCTGCTGGGGGTCCCCTTTACAGACAACCCCGCAACAGACACAATACATGGTTCTATGACTGCACGGATCACAATCAACAGTTCTAAATCACAACTCAAAACTAACACCATGTAGAACGCATACACACCCCTAGACACGGGACATTTCATCTTCATTATCAGGTGTCTCCCCTTCTAGGTGATTAGTTTCGTGTAAATCACTGCTTTCTGCAGCATCCATCTGAGTTAGGAACGAAATTGAACAATAATTGAAATAAAAACCATGGTATCGAATATATCTGAGGTATACGGCAAATACAATGTTACATGTCCAGTAGGATGGTGTTTTGTAAAGGGTGAGCAAAATGTGCTGAGCAAGCAAAAAGAGGGCATTAGCCATTACACTTTTCATCCAAAAAGATGATCATTTGTGTGACAAACTTAATCGGGGCAGTTGTTCTAGGACTTGGATCATTACAATCAAGAATGTACAATATGTGAGCTAGATCAAATGTATACATTCATTCATTCCTACAATCATACACAGATGATGAATAATGATGTTGTTAACAACTTGTCTATATTGGAACTGTGCAAACTATCATTCACAATATAATCTATTGACAGCTGGAAATATTGAATGATTGATTGTCAATTGGATTGATAGATCAGAGGACTCAAGATGATTGACATGGTGGACAATACATGGATATGATGATTGACTTGACAATTAATTGACAAGACGATTGACTCAATGGACAGCAACATTGACAATAAAATTGCCTGATTTGACAATTTATTGACTGTATGTTTGATAGATTGGCAATTAATTGTAAATAGGTTGGTCTGATTTTGTAGTTAATTTACTAGAAAATAGTGGATATTAATTGACAGGATGATCAACAGATTATACAATTAATTCACATGGATATTGACTGATTTGACATTTAATTGACATGATTATTGGCCAATTGATTGACATAATGTGCAAACAAATGCCCATTGAAAACCCTGCATATGTATGTATGTATGTATGTACGTATGTATATAGGCGAATGAATGTGTGAATGTGTCTGTCCGTGCTTGAGGAAATCAGTGCGTGAGAGAAAGAGAGAGAGCGAGAGAGAGAGAGAGAGAGAGAGAGAGAGAGAGAGAGAGAGAGAGAGAGAGACAGACAGACAGACAGACAGACAGAGACAGACAGACAGACAGAGACAGAGGGAGAGGGAGAGAGAGAGAGAGAAAGAGAGAGAAAGAGAGAGACACACACAGAAAGAGCGATATAGAGTTGCTTTGCGAGTTAAAATGTGTGTACATTATGAAATGGCTATTGTTAGAGCGGGAAATGGAGTAAGAAAACGGGCGAGTGTTTGAAGGAATGTCTGAGTTAGAGAGTAAGCGAGTTAGTGCTTGTTTGGTGGAGTGTGAGAGCGATCGAGTGAGTGAGTGGATGAATAGTCGAATGAGAGATTTAATGAATGAGTGAGTTACTGCGAGAATGTTAGTGGATAGGTTCATGAGTAATTAAGTAAATGAGTGCGTGAATTAGTGGGGGAGAGCATGAGCGATCAGAAAATGAGTGAGTCGGTGAACGCATGTGACTGAACGAAGGGGTTTGTGAGTCGCTTAAGTAGTGAGTGAGAGATTAAGTGAGTGAGATAGTTAGTTAGTGAGTTAGCGACTGAGAGTAGGTAGATGAGTGGGTGAGTGAATGAGTGAGTGACTGAGTAAGTGTGTGTGTGTGTGAGTGGGTTAGTGTGCGCACGCGAGAAAGTCAGCAGTGAGTTTGTGAGTGGGCGAGTGGGTGCATGAGTGAGTTTGTGAGTGAATGAGTGGGTTAGTGAAGAGAGTTAGTCAGTTACGGAGTAAGTGACGACAGTATAGAGAAACGCCTTATATTGAAGACAGTTAATTGAGACTTTATAAGAGTTATAATTAAATCTAAAAACCAGCTGTGTGCAATATCTGCTCATAGCGTATCCTTTGAGATTCTCTCACCTCGCCCCTCTCAACCCGGCTTGCCTCGTGAATAGATCTCCGTGGTCTCTGTTGGTTGATGTCAGATATATTATATAGTTGTAAGATCAGCATGACATACCAGGAAGTGACTTTTACATTATATCAAAGGGTGAGCCTGATAACTCAAATATAACAGATACAGCCACAATTTCCGTTATGACTCACACCCTGACAGAGGAGACTGGACTGCAATATTAAATGGATACTGTACGACTTTGTAGGCCATGGATTGGGCTTCACTGCAAATATTTCGTCGAGGCCATATTTGTGGCTTTGGTGTTGCTGCGAGTATTTAACCACATGTGTCCTCTCATGTTGAGACACTTTCACAATGGCAGTAGGAACTTTGAAAATTGGACTTGTAGATCCATCCCATGTTGAGATACTTACTAAATGACAATATGAACTTCCATATTTGACTTAAACTCATATTTAGTCCAGCTGTTTAATTTTATTGAATATCTATTTTTTGAAGACCTTAACACACATAAACTGTTTTGCAAAGTATTTTAACAACCTATTGCATGACGCTAGTGTTTTCACAAAAATCAAATTTATCAGCTTAGTGCAATATCTCTTATTTGAATAGGGGATACTCTTGTAATGTCATCCTTAATAATGTTTATGTGTGAAATAAATTCCATTGATTCCTTCGAAGTAAATGTCAACCCACTAAGATATGCATGAGGCTGCAGATTTTAGCTAATGACAACAGCCATCAATGCATGACCCAGTGAGTTTGAGGATCCATGAACAAGATTCCTCCAGTGAATCTGTAGACTTATAAAGGCTACAACCAAGCAGGATTCACAATAACCCAACACACTGAAAACAAACTAAGCATGCATACATTGTATAAAGTTAACAATAACCAACACCTTCTGATACCATAAAGATTGTCAGCCAGCTGGAAAACATATTAACAAATCAAAGAATCTAAGCCTTACACAAAGAGCAGAAATACTTTACATCCTTGTCTTGTAACACATTTGCTGGTTAGCTCTCACAAGTGGTACCATTCAGAGCAGCCAGAGCACCCGATCATTAAACCACATTCCTCATGGGGCTGAAGGCAGTGGCAATATACCTTCATCTCCTCTTGCTTAGATTCAGTTGCAACACGTTCTTGTCCTGCGGTAGGAAACATCTCTGCCTGGTCCCATGAACAAGTTGCTGGATCAATCCCTTCACACAGGAGAAAGTCTACCTGTATAAATACTGTCATACACAAAAACATGTCCAGCTTTAGCTCTGAAATTTGAAACACAAATCCAGTGATAAGAGAAAACATTAAGAATCTGGATAAAGGGTCCTTCTGGTGTTCCAACAAAAAAAAACCAACATTTTCTTCGAAAAGAGCAACATCTTGCAAACTATCTACTTTTGAATACTGTGCTCGAAGAAGACCTTGGGCACGATTGATTGCCTCATCTGAGAATTGAAAACCTTTGGAAATCACAATTATTTGATTAATTCTGTCTATTTGTCTATTAACAGTAACCACTAGTTTGTTGTCACCATTTCTGGGTTTTACTGAAACAACCTTTGTTACAGCTATTCCTTGGAAAGTCCTCTTGACTTGGCTGTCTTAAGTGTTGAGTCTCGGAAGGCAGGCTGGTGGACTGAACAATAGCAGTTTGGTCAACCAGTGTTTGTGGAGTCGTTGACTGGGTTGGATCAGAAGTCACTGCTGGACCTTGCTTTGTTGTCTGTGCAGACTCGGGGGATGATGGAGATGGCTGGTGTCGGAGTATCAGGAGCAGGGTGATAAGGTGTAAGCTGAGCGTATGGAACTTTGGCCGGGAGGGTGCAGTCATCGCTCAGTCTCAGTAATTCAGCCCTCTGGTGGGAGTCAATCGGAAGAATCCTGGGGGAAAAAAACTAAAGATTAAGAAATATTCCTTTTATTACACAGATTAATGTTGATGATACTGAAATCCATACAGTGTTGTGTTTTATAATTCATTTCTTATTCAGCATTCATTGTGAAATAAGGTTTCAACATAAAATAAAAACTGCATGTATTTTGAGGTAACATTATACCTGTATGGACCAGTCCACTTTTGAGCCATGCAGTCACCCTTTCTGCCGACATTCTTCATGTCTCTTCTGAGCACTAGATTGCCTTCCTTCAGGTCAAACACCTTGCACCTCTTTGCCTTTCTTTTCTGCCACTGGACGACCTGTCTCTGTTGTGCTCGTTCAACATTCTGCTGTACTACATCATAACCGCGCAAGGAAGAGCTCACTTCACCTGGCTCTTGGAATCCATCCTATATGGACACAGAACATATATCCTGATGCTGATTCACCGACTTGGATAGCCTATCTTTCAGGGTTTGGTTGGTGCGCTTATCAAGACCATTGGTCTGGGGGTGGTAGGCACTGGTCACCAATTGCTGGATGCCAAACCGCTCGGACAGCTCATCCGTTAACTTGTTGACAAATTCCCTTCCTCTGTCTGACAGCAGTTTCTGTCATGTTTTTTGACAATCTAAATAACTTATTCAGTTGAACAGAACTGCTTTTGTGAATATATAAGACATGAGTCCACCATATTAATAAGCCTACCTGTAGACAAAGCTGTGAATACCTTTGCAAACACTATCTGCTGACTTGTTCTTGATAGGGAAGAATTCCACAAACTTTGTAAGAATGTATTTGTAGCCAGCAGAAGTCTCTTTGGGTGGTCCAATCAAGTCCATCCCGACCATGTACAGGGGACTCGTAACTTCGATGGGCTCGAACTAAAACAAAATAGAGCATGAAAAGGTATTTACTGACATGAAATGTCAAACACAAAGCCAGCCCTTAGATATGACTTAGCAATGAATGTACATAAGTAAGGTTATGGTCCTCTCTATATAAGAAACTAATGATAGAACTTACTCAACCAGTCGTATCGTCTGTTACTACCTTCCACCAATAATGCTCTGTGACCTTGGCTACAGTAGCGTTGATGCCAGCATGACCAGCGCTGTGAGCAGAATGGCATGCAACCAAAATATTCTCCCTCTCAGCTTCATCGGTGATGACATGCAGATGCTTCTTGGACTTCAGGGTACATTAAAGTGGGGCTGACCCTGCAAACAGAATCTCAACAATCTGACTTGTTTTTGATGCATGTTCACTACATCATTACCACTTTGCACAAAGGTAGCTTAAATGTGATAATTTTGGAATGTATCAATAGAAAGAGGAATTGTTTTAATATTCTAAGCATTAATTTTTGGAACAAATAAATAACTATAAACACATAAAACTGGACCGAACAACTGAACCAAAAAGAATATTTTGGGACTTTGGTCGCATGTCCCGGGTTCCGAGGCCTTGGAACCTAGTGTAAAATATATAACAAATGTTACAAACAGTTTGGGCAAGACCCACGATAGTGGGCTAGATCAACCCCACTGTCAATGATTATTTTTGAGCAGAACCTGAAAAGTCCAAACAATATTTGGTCCTAAGTTCCTGCTTCAGAGGAGGAGCTGAAACTCAGCATGCAAAGTATTACTAGTTTGGGCTAGACCCAGATAGCCCAGTAAACTAGAACAATCCCAGTGTGAATGATTATTGTTGAGCAGAACCTGAAGAGTCCTCAATTTGGGGACCTCAGGTTTCTATTCCCTGGGTCAGGGGGGTATTTAGATCTTAGCACATGATCTAATATTGATGTACAATATAGTTTAGGCTAGAACCCAGATAGCCCAGTGGGCTAGATAATCACGTTGTAGAGGTTTAATGTTAGGCAGACCCTAAAGGGTCTACAAAATATTCAAAAACCTCAGGGTCTTTGGCCCTGGCCCACGGGCCCCTCATGCACTTAGCGCATTGTGTTTCAGTAGTTCCACACACGTTAAGTATAGCTTTGGCTAGATGGAAGATAGTGCAGTAGTCTAGATAAACCCCAGTGTCAATGATTATTGTTGGGAAGACCATGAAAGGTTCAAACAATATTTTGGGACTTCAGGTCTCAAGTCCCTGGTTAAGAGGACTTGGAACTTAGAGTAAAATATTTAACTAATGTTTCAAACAGTTTAGTCAAGACCCAAGAAAGCCTAGCTGGCTAGATCAACCTCACTGTCAATGATTATTGTTAGGAGTCCACACAATGTACAGCTAAACATGCCTTCAGTGTGTCCTGACTTTTAGAGCAACATACATGCCTTCAGTGTGTCCTGACTTTTAGAGGATTATACATGCCTTGAGTGTGTCCACATCTGTATAGCAATATACATGCCTTGAGTGTGTCCACATCTTTATAGCAATATACATTCATTGTGTCCTAACTTGTACAGCAATATACATTCATTGTGTCCTCACTTGTATAGCAATATACATGCATTGAGTGTGTCCTCACTTGTCCAGCAATATACATGCCTTAAAGTGTGTCCTCACTTGTATAGCAATGTACATGCCTTAAAGTGTCCTTTGTATAGCAATATACATGCCTTGAGTGTGTCCTCAGTTATATAGCAATGTACATGCCTTAAAGTGTGTCCTCACTTGTATAGCAATATACATGCCTTAAAGTGTGTCCTCACTTGTATAGCAATATACATGCCTTAAAGTGTGTCCTCACTTGTATAGCAATGTACATGCCTTGAGTGTGTCCTCCCTTGTATAGCAACGTACATGCCTTAAAATGTGTCCTCCTTTGTATAGCAATATACATGCCTTGAGTGCGTCCTCAGTTGTATAGCAATGTACATGCCTTAAAGTGTGTCCTCACTTGTATAGCAATGTACATGCATTGAGTGTGTCCTCCCTTGTATAGCAACGCACATGCCTTAAAGTGTGTCCTCACTTGTATAGCAATATAGATGCCTTGAGTGTGTCCTCACTTATATAGTGATGTACATGCCTTAAAGTGTGTCCTCACTTGTATAACAATGTACATGCCTTGAGTGTGTCCTCCCTTGTATAGCAATGTACATGCCTTAAAGTGTGTCCTCCTTGTATAGCAATATAGATGCCTTGAGTGTGTCCTCCCTCACCAAAATGTTCTATATAACACTCATGTAAAACTGATACACTTTTCTCACACAACTTTCCAATATCAACACCAATACAAACAATTAAACATTAAAGAGCTATTTTTGATGATTACTGTTGAGAGTGCCCCTTTAACCACTTTACGCAATGTCCTCCCTCGAGTGGTCAGATATTGCCACTCTTAAACTAGGGACAGTTCGTGCAATTATGGAAATGTGTAGTAATTGATAAAATTTACATCTCGTAGATGAATCGCCGGTCACATCTATCAACAGTTATTTGGGCAAATCTACTTCATTATCGTTTTTCGCATATGATTCCACTGAACGCCTCATTTTTAGAAGATTATTTACCTAGAATAGCATGCATAACCTTTAATAATGACCAGAAAACTTACCGGAATAGCCTTGTGATAGCCCTTATCTTGATAAAACACCACCAGCAAAGGAATCAGCACTCCGCCCGAGTGCAGTGAATCGAGCTTTTCCTCAGTCAACAAGTTTCGCCCCGGCACAATCACAAGAAAAGCTTACACCGAGACTGTACAAAAGCGGTAGGGATTTAAACACCAAACATCCAACACCACCCATAATCACCCCCCTCTACCATGACCATGACCATGGCACATACCACAACACAATACATAAAGGACATTCGAAGACAAGACAAAGAAAACCCCACACTTAACAAAACAGAAGCTCAAAAGCACATAGACAACCTGTCACCTAATAATATACACATATACACAGATGGATCAAATCATAATGAACTGACAGGAGGTGCATTCACAATTTCACAATTCAAACTCAACAAAGCCTTCAGAATATCCAAATACTACTCAATCTGTAAGGCAGAAGCACAATCAATATCAGCTACATTACATCAGTTCTAACACCAAGAAAACAAAAACATAGTCATTCTCGCAGACTCTTTGTCAGTTATCAAATCAACAGAAAACAATAACAAAAACATATCCATCCAATACATTATCCATAAATACAAACAGCTCCAAGCTCAGATCATCAACGTCATTTCCATCTGGATCCCATCCAACTGTGGAATACCTGGTTACACAAAAGCAATCACTCACTTTACCTAACATACACTTACCATAAGAACCCTAACTGCTGAATTCCAAGCGCTAGCGCAAGCGGCATATTGCCTTTGAAGTGACTGGCCTGTAATGGATTATTTTTTGAATCCACAACCCCAAATAAAAAAATAAGTACCATAATGGGAGGGCTGGAAATTAACTAAAATGGCCACCCGTCATCAGGACAGGTGGCCAGGAGGTGTTACCCGTCCTTAACAGATTCTACCCGTCCAAACAAAAAAGACGCCATGTTAGGAGAACCCCAGGTCAGTGACATACTGGGATGGTGATAAGAACCCCAGGTCAGTGTCAGGGTGGGCTGGTGATAAGAACCCCAGGTCAGTGTCAGGGTGGGCTGGTGATAAGAACCCCAGGTCAGTGTCAGGGTGGGCTGGTGATAAGAACCCCAGGTCAGTGTCAGGGTGGGCTGGTGATAAGAACCCCAGGTCAGTTTCAGGATGGGCTGGTGATAAGTAGAACCCCAGTTCAGTGTCATGCTGGACTGGAGATGAGGAGGTAAATACAAAGGAGATTAATACAAAGCAGATTAAGTGTAAACCCATGTGACACTATACACAGGTGCATACATCATAGCTGCAGGACCAACAATCAGGACCAGGTGAAGCTAAACAGTCATACAGGGTAAACAGAACCTCTGATATAATACCTCTACTTAAACAGACCGGTGGAGCCATACTCACACACAACAAATACAGATAATACTTGTTGTTTCAGTCATTTGTGTCATTCTGATGGTTTTAACAACAATGGCATTGATACTGTCTTTTTAAGCCCCAGTGATTGATATATCTCAACGGGATATAATACACAAGTGAAGCCACAACTTTGGTGAAGCCATAACATTGGTGAAGCCACAACATTGGTGAAGCCACAACATTGACGAATAATTGTGAAGCCACAATATTGATGAAGCCACAATATTAGTGAAGCCACAGTATTGGTGAAGCCACAGCACTGGTGAAGCCACCACATTGGTGAATTTACCATTAACATGCATGCAGAAGAAAATAAATTTTCATGCGTGGTTGAGCACATGGACCTTAATATTGCCAATGTGAATCAATATGTAGATTTTGTGTGTGTTCTCAATACAGCACCAGCTTCACCTTTTCACAAATTAAACTTTTAATAGTCAGAAACAGTCAGGCAGTCTTAATGACTTATATACCGTATAATAATACGGTATTAGTAATGTTATCAGGCCAAGGCAACACACAAAATTAACATCAAGGGGAAATTTAGCCTCGAGACCAAAATAGTCGTGTTAAATACATAATGTTTCAGGATAGATAAACCACCCCTGCGCACAAGTAACCAGTGATGTTGTGTTCTGTAGTAACAGAGTAAAAGTCTGAGGACGAAATGTTATTGGGTAAGAAATGACCACACACCCCACTGCAAAACAGAGCTAAAATTTGCTAGCGGTACAGCTCGTCGTCAATAGCAACAGGTTTTTGATCTGGTCTTTGAATGATCATGTTGTTCATATGCGACAGAGGTGAAGGAAGTGCAAAACGCACTTTCATTATTTCATCATCGGCCTGTGTGAGAAAATAGAAACTAAGTCAGCTTTCTCTTCCTGCAAATTGTCGCCAAAGTACAAACAGGAAATACCGATTTTATGAACTTTTGAAAGGGGCGCGTGTGTGCGAGGGGGAACAGAGAGAGGGAAAAGTGAGTAACAGGGGTGTTTGCTTGATTGAGGCGGGCGTTGTTGAGCATTTACGCGTTAACCTGAATTGATATGATATGTTGCAATTGGACTATACCATGATCCTAACCCCTGAGTTCTATAAAGTCATCAAGATGTGGCTTCTAAATAAGCGCGTCAGATCAAATTACAGTTAGTCGAATAGTAACCATGGCTAATCTTTTAGCATGTGCATGTGTTAAATGAACTGATACAGCTGCAATTGTGAAGTCGCCATACACGTCGACTGACTGATCTTGGAGTGGCCTTACTCAAAATAAGGTGTTTCAAGTCTTTTAGAGTTAAAGAGCTGGTATATAGAGCAGACTGACATGTAATAATCTATGTGCAAGTGTAAAACTACATCAACATCAGACATACATTAGCAGAATGTGTGTAAACAATACTCTACATGACCCAAGCAGTAATCTTGTGGATTTTTCGCCAGAACAGCTTTCGTTGTCAGATGACACGCTGCGCTCTCTAATTAGTCTCACTAGGATAGCTATGTTCTTATCTTTCTGTATAATAAAATCACCCATCATTGACGGGCGGATGGGTGTTAATTTCAAGCCCTGACCATATTAAGTTCAAGAATCAGATGTTTTCTTACATGACATAATGCTGATAAAGCAAGCTATACGCTCTCCCGCTCTAAAACCGACAAAAGGGCTTCAATCGATTCGAAAATAAACTAGACCAAAGTATTCCACTGTACTTGAATTACCCCCGTATATAGATGGATGTTAGGGCTCAGATTGATAAATAAACGAAAAGACTTTGTTTGACGGAGCACGATCAGCGGTGGTTGCGAGAGTGCGAAGCCGTGTTGGGTCAAGGCAAGGTTGACCCTGATACGAGCTCACGCGGCGATCATGAGACAAGTGGACAAGTGGCGAATATTTTTAGATCGATTCAGACAACTACCAAGCAAAAGTGTGTGTACCTACAAAAAATTGGGGGAAAAATACACAAGTGATGGAGTTATAGAATGCAATGAGTGTTTTACGGACGATTTTAACGAATCCCTTTTCGAAACGGATTGGCGTCAAAAATGGATTTTAACATTGCTCACAAACACACATGGAAATTTTTTATACGTTAGCTTCGATCAATTTGGGAACGCGGTAAAAAGTTTTTAAACAATGCAGATTCAGAAACACCAAGCACAAAACACAACACAAGTGATGTTTGTTTCCACAGAATGACGAAGTCTAACAGCTAAGCCCGGGGGGGGGGGGGGCACTTTAAGTGTAAGGATATAGTATACATGTGCCGCACGAAGGGGGTGGTTTTTTCGACATCTCGACTTTTACGACGGGTTAGACAATCGCATAATACCTTGTACGATGGAGTATACTTTTTCTCATTCTCAACGAGTTCAACGGGTACGGGATTTCGAGGTCCCGCGGCACACTCCTATCCAAGTTAGGGTAAGTGCCCCCCACTTGGGATGCTAAGGCAATGCGGGAAATCGCGAGAATTAATAGTTTCCAAAATGGCAGACTTCGTATCGCGATTTGTTCGGAAACGAACTATCGATGGCATTCATTGAAGAATAGCGTCGAGTGGTGTTAAGTTTTTTGGAGCGAAAGGTCTATTTTTTGTAAAGGCTCTTGATATATGTTATTTTCTAGGTGCGAAATATAGCCCTTCGCGAGATATAGTCCAAACGAGATATCGCCGACTGTGTTTGACTAACTCTTCGTAACGGTATAAATTCATGTTACCGTTACACCGGAGCTACATTCGTCCATGTATCTTGAATATAAATGACAGTTAGAGCAAGTTGAAAAAATTTGGAAATAACATTGAGTCACAAGCGCGGCCGCCTGCCCCCCACTGCCAAGTGCCAGGGACAGTGCACTACTACTTCTTCAATGTCACCACTATAAGACACAAAGGCAGCAACCACTGACACAATAAAATAATAAACGTAATATACAACATACTACTCACCACATTCTAAAAGAAGGCTCAATCCTCACACACAACTTGTCAAATATAAACAATTTATCCGCAATAACCCGATTCTAGTATCTTCATTCACATCATTACGTGAACAATCTCGTCATAAGGGCAAATAAGCTATTATCATAATCAACCAAACCGCTCCCTCCCAACTCCCTCTCCCACGACTTGACCCCCATCCCGACCCCCCCCCCCCACACACACACACATATAACAATAAACCACAACACACCCTGCCACCACAACATTGTTTGCACAACTTATAGTACTTTTACTATCACCGTCCAATAGCACTTGCTACTCATTGATTTGTAATGATGCACTGCTTATTATTGTACCATCATTACTCTCTTGGTTTGTCCTCTGGTTTTTAGTAGATTTTTCAAGATAATATGACAAATTGTTGATGGCGGCTACCAAAGAGATCCATGCTCAGGGCTAGTGCTAAAAGTCGGCACATTTATGACAAAATCGGACGAATCCCTGGGTTTTGTTCGATGATCATTTAACTTAAATCATTTCGCTTACCGTTTATTGTATATTTGTAGCTCTGTTACACAATTGTAATCATAAAAGCATCAATTAAGCTGAATTGACACAAGTCACTCTAATATCGCTCACCGCGTGTTCGACGTGTTTTGCTGGATTAATCCTTTAGCAATGGATACCAGCATTTTGTCTCGCATCAGCGACAAGCAAGACGAAGGTAGGGACAAACTTCCTCACAGCCCCCCAGCCTCAGTAGTCGCTGACGAAGACGATTGTTGCGAAAAATGCAAGGGGAAGAGTACCCTGCTTGAGTGCGCGCGCTGCTTAAAGTGGCTATGTGCTGCATGCCAGAAAGTGCCGAAGGCAATGGCAAATGCACTAGCGAAGTATACGGCACTCCACTGGTACTGTACCGAATGTGAGGCATCAGCAGTCGAGGCGGCAAAGGGCAAGGCACCATGCAGAGAGAACGACCCTCCAAACGGCGCGACCCAGACAGACGCCAGTGTCATCCCTGATCATGCTGATGTCCTCACGAAGACGGTACAGGAGACAGCTGATAGGATCTGCGTTCAAGTGATAAGCAGTGTCGATGCACTACTAGCCGAAACCAAACTGCAAGTACGCAAGTCGTACTCCGAGGCAGTAAGGGGCATGTCAGACGTATGTAGCATCGCGACTAAGGCAAGGGCATCGGTACCCAAACCACCCTCTGACACAGAGACCGACTCGATGGACTCCAGCATGGTTGCAGCCACCGAAGAGTTGCTGGAAAGACAGAAACGACGGGCAAATCTCGTTATCCACAACATGCCAGAAACGGGATCCACAGAGGGCGACTCTAGTGCTTTCAGCGCGATCGTCCGGGACGACCTGCGATTGTCAGGTGTTGAGATAGCCCACTGCCACCGGATGGGAAGATACCAACCCGAAAGAGACAAGCCCCGCTTCCTCATGATCTCCCTACACGACCCTGACGTCAGGGCCGACATCCCAAGGCAGGCACCCACTCTACGGAACATCGTCGACCGGAACAGGATCTTCATCCACCCTGACGAGACGCCAAAGGAGAGAGAGGCTGGCATCCGCCTAAGGGCGGAACTGAGGACCAGGCGCGACAATGGTGAAAGGAACATCTTCATCCGAGGCGGTAAAATGGTCCTCAGACGAGGCACAAATACAAGCCCCGCGCGGCAGAGCACGGTATCCACTGGCAACACATCACCAGAGACCATCTCCACCACCAACGCTAATCAAATAACTCAGGCCACCACTGCAGCAGCCGATGCCGGAACAGACATGGCTGGTGTCACTGTCTCGGGCGCAGGCCAGGATTGACTCCCGCGTTCACCTGACCCGCCCCCCGCCCCCTTCACACCAGCTTGTCAGTCCCGTAAAAGCAACTCCGACAGGACACTTAACTCTATCTCTGTACTGTACACAAATGCAGACCAGTTTCTTAACAAAAGGGACGACCTTTCCGACGCCATAAAGGGCGACGAACCCGACATCATCGCTATAACCGAAGTCGTTTCCAAGGCACTGCGGCACGCGATCGCTCCCGCTCTCCTCAGCCTCCCCGGCTACGATTGTTTCCTGAACTTTGACCCTGCAAATATCCCCAGTGTCCGAGGCATAGCAATATACACCAAGCAGAGCCTAAAAACTTCGACAGTCGAGATTCCCAACACAAGTTTCCAAGAACATTTGTGGGTTCGCGTTAATTTAAGAGGCCAGGAGGAACTTCTTCTCGGTTGCATCTACCGCAGCCCCCGATCCACAGCGGACAATAACACCAGCCTCTCATGCCTACTCCATCAAGCTTCAAAACTGAAGCCCACCCATCAAGTGATAGTCGGTGACTTCAATATGAGAGAGATCGACTGTGATACTTGTGTTGCAAATGCACCAGTAACCCACCACTCCCAACAGTTCCTCAACACTGTCCAAGACCTCTTTTTGACTCAGCATGTCTTGGAGCCAACCCGCTTTCGCCAAGGTCATAGGCCAAGCATACTGGACCTGATACTTACCGAAGAAGACATCATATCCGCCCTCGAGTATAGCCCCCGCCCCCTATGGAAAAGTGATCACATATGTCTCAAGTTCAACATCATTTGCTACCCCACGCCAGCAGTCTCCGACCAGCGCCGTTTCAATCTAAATAGGGGTGACTACCCCCGGCTCACGGGCATGCTTCAAGCAGTCGACTGGGACACTGAACTCGACTGTCCAAGTGCGCAGGAAGCCTGGACCCGTCTTGCCAAACACTTCGATACCGCCACCACCGAATGCATCCCCCGCTCAGCCCCCAAGCGCTCTAGGAAGCAGTTGTACACCACCCCCGAGGTCGATCGTATGCGGAAAACCAAGAAAGCCCTCTGGCACACATACTGTGAGTCCCATAACCAATCTGACCATGTTAGCTACAAAAAGGTCAGGAATGCACTGCGATCGCTCTCCCGTCGACTCCGTACCGACTTCGAACGCCGTATTGTTGGTGACGCGAAACACAACCCAAAGTCCATCTGGAGGTACATCAACTCGAGGCTTAAGACCCGATCTAAGGTTGACAATCTCATCCGCGAGGACGGAACCATCACCAGCTCCGACTATGGTAAAGCGGAGACACTTAACTCTTTCTTCGCATCGGTATTCACCGTTGAAGACCTGTCCCACCCCCCGACTCTTCCACACCGCCCGGTCGACTATCCACTGTCCAACATCGAAATCTCGGAGAAGAAAATCGAAGAGAAGCTGAAGAAACTTTCGCCTGGTAAATCCCCTGGGCCCGACGGATGGCACCCCCGCATCCTCAAGGAATGCTCCTCCGGACTGACCACCCCCCTCAAGAAGTGTTTCGAACTGTCCCTCACTGCTTCCGACTTCCCCGCTGAATGGAGAGTAGGCCATGTCACCCCAATCCATAAGAAGGGCTCCAGGAGATCGCCGTGCAACTACCGCCCAGTTAGCCTCACCGCTCTGGGATCGAGGGTTCTCGAGTCAATAATACGCGACGCGATCATTGACCATATGAGCCGAAACAATCTCTTCGCAGATGAACAACATGGTTTTGTGCCAGGCCGCTCCTGCGCAACACAACTCTTATCAACCCTCGAAGCCTGGACCGACGCCCTCGACCATGGCAAGTGCGTCGACTGCATATACCTCAATTTCGCCAAAGCATTCGACTCCGTCCCCCACGGCCGCCTTCTCAGCAAGCTAACAGCTTACGGCATCGACGGCGCCTGCCACCTATGGATCAAGAAGTTCCTCACAAATCGGCGCCAGCGAGTAGTAGTCAATGGCCAGCTGTCATCATGGCGTCCTGTGACGAGTGGAATCCCACAGGGATCGGTCCTCGGGCCGGTCCTATTTGTCATCTTCATTAACGACCTCCCAGACTGCACCGTCAACTTCTGCCGCCTTTTTGCCGATGATTCGAAGATAAGCCGCCCCATTGCATCCCAAGCCGACCAGGATAGCATCCAAGACGACTTCGACCGACTCGATAGCTGGTCCGCCACATGGCAGTTGCCATTCAACCCTCAAATGCAAGGTGCTGCATATTGGTCCGAACAACCCAGGCTACAGTTACCACATCGGCACTTCGGCGATCGAGCCCGTACAACATGAACGCGACCTCGGGGTAATAGTTGATGTGGATCTCAAGTTTCGCTAGCAGACTGCCACAGCGGCGAAGAAGGCCAGCAGCATCCTCACTGTCATCAAGAGATCGTTTTACGTTTTGGATGAAGTCTCGCTGCCCCTGCTCCACAAGGCATACGTCCGCCCTCATTTAGAATACTGCAACACGGTGTGGGGGCCCCTACTCAAGACGGACAAAGAATTGGTAGAAAGGGTGCAGAGACGAGCCACTAAGCTAGTACCCGGGATAAGGGATTTAAGCTACCCAGATAGGCTACGCCACCTAAAACTCCCAAGCCTCCACCACCGGCGCCGCCGAGGAGACATGATTCAGACCTATAAAATCATGCATGAAATCGATCGAGTACAAGTATCTGACTTTTTCGAGTGAGCACCAGCGCCAGGCACCCGCGGTCATGCCCTCAAGATTTTCAAGCAATTCAGCACCCGCCTATGCAGGAGGAACTTCTTCTCTCAGAGAGTGGTTTCCGACTGGAACCCTCTCCCCGAGGGTGTGGCCACAGCCCCCTCCGTCAACTCTTTCAAGGCACGCCTTGACAGCCTCTGGACCGCCCACCAATACGACCTTCCGTCCGACCCCTGATCCTTCCCCCGGACATGTCTCCAGCAGTGGTTTATAGTGGTTTATAGTCTAAACGCCCAGATTGGACCTACAGGCTCTAGCCTTATTTCCAACATATTACTATTATATTACTATATGCAGTAGATTGTGAGTTATATATTATGGATTATGACTATGAGTGATTGCACTGTTAACTACACGTACCTCTCATTCAAGTTAGACAGGGGGTAATATAAAGTAAGAAAGGGATATATGCCATTGATTTTCAATCCAAAAAGGTGTCTTTGTCCTTCGATACTATTGATAATTAACAATAAGCCTAACCAAAATTGTTAATGTTGCAATTGAATTAACAAATTTTGTCATTCCTGGTGTATGCTGTGTGTTTTTTGTGTGGCCAAAGAAACTTGTATTCAACCCTTTGTGACTCTTTGGTAAAAAAAAAAACCATTTTCAACGTCGGAAAGGTCAATCCCATAGATAGCCGACTACTTTTCTGTGTATATGACTTTCAGTATATTGACGGACAATATCAAATTATTGATGTGTGTATTTAGGTTACTCATTTATGCAGCTTGGGGGGTATGGCGCTAAGGATACAGTCGACAGAATGCTCCTCGCACTGCTTAGCAACAATTTGGCCAGAGCATTGAACTGGGCTGGAAAAGGAATGAAACGAGGGGTACGACAGACACGTCTTGTCAGAGCTGTGAAGGGTTAGTGGATCAATGGTAATATTCAGTTGCCATGTTTGTACATTATTCTTGCAATATTATCAATCACCTGAACATGACAAAAGGTTTAGTCAGATGCTGCAAAAAAGCTGTCGATAAAGGAGGCAGATGTTGAGGAATGTGTAAAAAAATGGCTGCGGGGAGCTTGTGACAGGGAGGGAGAAAGTCTTGTGACCAGAAGAGGAAAGATTAATTTTGTCAGTAGAAATTGAAACTGTAACCTCATATTTTTGTTGCAGACTTCTAATTTTGTTTTTTCGTGTGTGTGTATGATAGCACTAGAGAGCCTAAAAGGAAAGGAGCCAGCTTGTAAGTGTCTAAACTTCTCCACAATATCTTGAATCAGTGAAACACACATTGTTCAGTATAATTTCTTACAATGTATAACTTACACTTCTGTACTTCTGTTTTACAGTGAGACTTGACTTGGAACAGTTACAGAGAGAACTTGTGCAGTCAGATTCTGATTCGGAATGAAAATATAACATTCAATAAAGCGGTTGTATTTCTGAGTTATGTTTGTTATTTATCTATACCTAATGCTGGGCCCCAGGGAACCTACAACTACATTAGTGAAACCATGTCTGCCTAGGCTGGGCCAACGTAGGCTGGTTTGACGTTGACTGGTTTCAAAAATCTCTGCGTCAGAAAGTCTTTTTAGGGTCACTGATGTTCACATCTGCTAGGCATCGAGTCAATGTTTTGACAACACATGGACCCATATATTCACCAATCTGCCCAGGAATCTGAACGAGAATTCGCAATCGATCATCGCTTGTTTAATTAATATCAACCGAGTGAGTAACATTTGAAATGATAATATAAAACGAGTGCTGCCATTGGTCTGTCACAGCTTACGTGAATTTCCAAATTATGAGTGTTGAATAACCGTACTACTTTAACCAGTTCAGACCACTGTACTGGTCAAGATATATATTACTGCGAGCAATGTTTACAGTAGGAAATATAGATAATAACTGGGGTCATATGTCAGGCGATGAATGGGGACGATTATACCTCTAATGGCCTACGTCCTGAAAGGGTCTTTTGGGTTGGAAATGGATGGTGAGGACTGCGATAATTACGATTATTGATTTCCGCCATCGATCACTTGTCACTTAGCTTCTTATACGCTGTGTATCTAAATGGCAAACCGACTTCTGTAATACTCAACAATATTGCTGCACACTAAACAGTTTTACATGTAATGATACGTGTTATAGCTCGTGTAATTACATTGAGTCTTAAAATATAACCAGGTCATAGCGTCTGCCGTGACGATGTCGTGGTTTTTTTTAATAATTCAAGTGGTTTGTTGAAAAGAACATGACATTTGTCAGCTTAGCTTTAAAAAAATAAGTAGCGTCGGGTCAACATGATCGTCTGCTTATAACTATGCCAACATAAACATTTCGTGTTACATGATTCCATATACGATGTTCTCCTTTGTATATGAACCAACATCATGAGGAGTACGTTACATCAATCGATAGTGCATATGTATCGTATCCGGACGTATTCAATAAAGTTCCTGAGTGAGTTTCTGCGATATCGACTTTGATATAATATATATCATACAACAAAACTTGATATAAACCGTGATACACGTGGTATTTGTGTTTCGTGGGTTGAGAAAGGTTTATGTTTCCATGAGTTCTCGACTGACATACTCCATACATACATCATACCGATGAGGATACTTCCAATAAAAATGACAGACGAAGTGCCTTGATTATCCCGTCCTCCCTATGTTACCAGAAAGCTGTCTCTTCGTGCGCTCAGGTTTACACAAACTATAGTACCCCTTGTTTAAGCCCCTAACACAACATCTTTATACCAGCAGAAAAATTATACACCAAACATGCTTAGTAACAGAGAAAATAAACATTTTAGATAATTATTAACAGGCGCTATGTTTTTTTTCTCACGTCAACACGGTGAAAATTCCCACGTAGTCCTGAATGTGTGAAACATACCTTCAATGAAAGGTTTCATTTCTGTTTCGACTGAAATTTGTTACCCGGTAAAATGAACACATATGCCTGTTAACTACACTTTATTATATCGTTCTTAGCCACCGGACGACGACCATTTTTTACTAAAAACCGCCACTCTTATCATATCAGATATCCTGGAAACCGCTGTCAAAAAACTGTGATGTTCATATCACGACTGCAATAAACAACCTGAGTTGCTAGGAACGCTGACCACAATATCCGATAGTGAACTTGACTTTAAACTAGGCCACTCCATACTCTGTCAACGGAGCAACAAAATGTGATACGTTTGATAAATACCCGCCTCACATTTTTAATGAATCCCAACTGTCGTATAAACATCAAATGCAAGCGACTACGCATGTTGTAGCATATTTTAGGCATAAAAGGTATATTAAACAAAGACGGGATTGTCATACAACGATTGTGCACACGCTCTCTGGAAATTTAAAACTACATCTTTCAACCGTTGTTGGGAGAGAACATAATTTTGTGTGCGCACTGCAAAAATGACTTTGATCGCTATTTCAGATTTAAGGTGTAGTTTTGACTACAATATCCGATAGTTTTTCTACCAGAAAGCCTGCATCTGTCAACGGAGTTTGATACGTAGAATTAAGACCAATTACTGCAGACTTATTTAATGAATGTAATGAGTGGCTGAACCATAAAGTGCACACGCTCTAGCCAAACAGGATCTGCACCTTCGGGGTGGATAATCTAATTGGTCGTGATTCCTCCAGAGCAGTGTTATAGCCCATGCCGAACACCGCTGTAGAAAAACAACATTGAATGTTTCATACCCTCACGCCTACCAGATGACGAAGCAGTGCTCCCACCAGATGACCAAATGCTCTGAGGTTGTATATTTGCATGCATGGAAGGTATTCATAATCTACATTATACATTGGTCCCATAACATAACGCTAGCTTACTCGGGGCTACTACAAGGTTACGCAAGAGATGGCTGGAAAAGCCTCGGTGCTTATCGGCGCTTTTAAGATATTTTTGCAGGGCTTTTTTCAGGTCTAGGTATATTGTGCAACGATATACACATGTATTCTGTTTTGGAGACATTCGTTAAGTGATATCGTGCGTTTTTGTATTGTATATATCAGAAAATGCCGTATATCCAAGGATAACTGTACAATATCACCGGTCGGGGTTACGAATTCTATTACTGTGCTTTACCCAGCAACAATTCATTCAAAAACTAGAAAGAAATCATGTCTAAATCAGAACAAGATGCAGTGAAAATCTTCAGATTGCCATTTGTAAGGATTGCCCGGTTTCAAGAAAGGATCTATACAGATTAGATCTAAATTGGGTACCCCCACCCCCAACCCACATCCGAAACACAACCACGTATATCTGAACAAACGACCCGCAACAGTACAATAGATTAGGCCTGTAAGAATAACACTGGATCGGCTACTTAGGAAACTAGCTCTGACCAGCTAATGCATCGTACATTCCTGCTGGCTGTTGCCAGTCTATGAATACAATGTAGCAACTACATTGGCTATCTTGCACCCGTGTCCTATATCCGAGTCGACACAATGTGCCGGGGATCTAATAATAGCAACTTGTCGACAAACACATCCGTATTTTCGCCACTCTTGAATGTAACCAAGCAAACAGTGCTTCATTTGAATGCAGCTCAGTGTTTCTGGCTACTATTTACGTTCGCCAAGTGTTATTGTAAACAAGGGTTTTCCAAGAACGGCAACATAAGAACCGTGTCGCGTGGGATATAGTAGTTTTCTAGTCGCGTAGGTGGGTAGGTTCGAGCAAGGCCATGGGTTTTAAAATGTGGATGCTTTTAGAAGTGAATTGTGGTTTTCAACAGTAATTCTTTCATCGGAAGCATTTTAAACATCATAATGTGATGTGCGAACTTCATGTAAAACATTAAACGTTTTAGAAGTCTATTTTTTTAATGTTCCTCGCGTTGGAAACATTCAAGTAAATAGTGTTATCGCATATGCTTTTTCTCTCAATAGTTATGCTGCAATGTCAGTCTGATTATCGTTTTGCGTAAGGTGTTAACATGGAATAGCTGATCTTAAATAATGAACTACAATGAATGTTATTGGGAATATTGGTCTATGGAGCTTATCGGTCATCTGGGTTTTTCGGGGCACCCAAATGCATCGCGCGCTATGATGCCTCGCACCTCAAACGCACAGTTTGCCATGCGATAACTGCAACCGTGTCGATATATAACCGAGAAACAACTTCACTTGAGATGGTCCCTCACAGAGCACCGCTGCTCTAGCATGGCAACACTACGGATGTTCTTAATATCACGCACACTTTACTAGTCTAATAACGAAGGTCATTTGCTTGCCAGCCGCTAATGTGGTTGCGTAGCGCTCATCGGGAAGTCACGATATTATCTCATCTCCCCAGAATCATGCTGAGGCCGAATGTTGGATTAAGGGACTACCTCTTATATTTACAGGTCCCAGGCAGATACGTTACATAACATAGGTTCACGCTAATTATCGTCATTAGGAGACAGCGTCGTGCTTGATTATCGCGTGGTCACGCGGATGATATGAAAGTTCTTTCCGCATATCACCCACGTGACCATGCGATAACTAACACTTAGCAACGGTCAATGCAAGCGCAACCACTAAAAGAAAGAGACATGTTTTATGACATATTCTTCGGTGGTATAATTGTGGGATAAGTCCCCTTGAAATACCAGTTTATGTACAATATAAATCAAGGGCAAAAATGGTGGATGATATCATCCCACCAGATGATTTTGATGCTTGTTTATACGGATCATACATTAATTGGCAGTTAAACATCAAGACCAATAGAACATATATATGTTTGGCGTTGGATGGCATGAATGTTGGTTGTTGTCATTCATTTTTCCATACAAAACAACACCTGGACCCAAAAGTTGGCAACAAAATGTACGACAAAATATTCAACTTATACAATTTCACTTTCCGCTAATTGTGTATCTTACAGCTATGTATAACACATAATTAACCATAAAAGCATTCATGAAGCTTAAATGATACGCGCATAAAAGTTACTCTGCGATTAGTTTCGTCAAGACGTACAGCGTCGTGAAATAGTCTATCTGCGATGGAATTCTTTGTTTACATTTCTACATTCGCTACTTATATGCTCGGTGTGACGATTGCAACGGCTATTGAGGCGATCTAACGATGGAAATGCAAGTAAACCATCAGATTGCTAATATTCACAACGCTTGACAGGTGTTTGTTTTCACCGAAAGTTCGTCGCTACGGGGTTACTTACGGCGGACATTAGCTTCCCCGATAAGTTCCATAGCAGTAGGTTCGATTATATTCAGTATGTTTTTTTTTTGTTATGACTCAACTTCATTGAAAAAAGGTGGCGTTCTTATTCGTCAATACATCACTGAATGCATGGAAACATTAGGCAAAGAAACTCCGCCTCTGACAGCTCCGCACTGTTTACTACTTTCGATCTCTCATATCCGAGCTCTAGAGGTGTCATCAGATCATCAAAACACCAGGGGCGAGTTGCCTTGCCTATGGAAACATATGCTTTAAAACATTGAGTAGTCTTTTTTTTTTTTTTTTTAAACCCACTCATATTGCGAAGAAAAACGCGTCAGAAGTGTTCTTCATACCATAAGCTACTGCTTGATATCTGCTCTCACGTAAATTCCTCTGTCTGACATCTGATCACAGGGAGGATGATCCGATGGCCATCCGCAGATATCAGTGCAACAGTGATGCAAGGCACTCGCCCCTGGTGTTTTGTGATCTGATGCCACATTAGGCGCGGATGTGAGAGATCGAAAGTAGTAAAAAGCGCGGCGCTGTCAGAGGCAGAGTTTCGTTGCCTATAATGCATGTTGATAAAATTCTTAACCGGTGATTGTTGGACGGTTACACCGAAACTAGAGATCGATTTAATGGTATCCGGGAAAACATCCGAAGCGGCGGGGTTTTCTCAAGAGAAAATATAAGTAGATGATATCTGCGTTAACATTTGATAAACACATAGTAGCGTTTATTGAAAGAAGATGTTCAAAACAAAATCGCAAGTTGACCGGCATGTGTCCAACGTGCTTAAACAACTCAATGACCCCAAAGAGGTAACGATTTTGACAGTTAATTTGATCAATTGATGTTGATTGGGAGAGTAGACCGACTTGACCATTGTTGACAAGCTTTACGATGTGTTATGATTTAGGCTCACTTTGCAATATCACCTTACCTTCGTTATGCCCATGGGTTGTGATTGCTGGTGATTTCTACCACAGAACAGTCTTGATAGGTCAGAAATAAGTAAATCGCACGTTACTTAAACAGCTAAATCTTACTACAAAATATATTCTAGTCCATATAAAATTATGCTGACAGCAGCTTTCAACTTTCAATTAAGGACCAATCTTAGTATTTAAGAATTTCGTGGCTTATTTTGTTGTAAAACAAGGTAGATAATTTAGTTACTGCTCTATGGATATAGTAAAGTCGTTTTTTTTGCTCTGATTTCATGAAAATAAACTTTTGAAACAGCAATTATAATGTTTAAAGAACATTTTTTCACAGCCCTATTTTTATTTGCACAGTTGAAATAAGGCAATAAAACAGTTATAAAAATGGAGCAGGTAGTTGAACTGCACACTTGGGATAGTCAGTTTCACTTTCTTTTTGTGAAAAGAGAAACTTCTTGGGATAGTCAGTTTCAGTTTCTGTTTGTGAAACTATCTTGGGATAGACAGTTTCAGTTTGGAATTTTCCAATAATTTTGCATGCATTCTGTGTGTGTGTGTGTGTGGGGGGGGGGGGGGGGTTGCTCAGAAAACGCTCTTTTTAATAAATGATAAATATGGTTGAACAAGTATTCTTCATTCTGCACTGAAGTTCACAGTAAACTGCTGTGATATATTGATACACCATTTTTCCAGTATGGTTTAAAATTCATGTCCAGTCATAAGCTGGACTCTGTGAAGGACATAAAAATAGCAGGTGTCATTAATAATTGTAGTAATGAATTGGTTGTATTTTTATTTTCAAAACAGAATTTTGATGAGTTTTGATGAAAGGTAAAATCAGACCTTTCCAACCAAGACTTTAATCTTCAGCTTAGTTCAAGTACTTTTTGATAGCGAACGCCCTAATTCCTCATCGTTGCTTGGCTAATTTTGCAGAGAAATGTGAAGGGTCTTGCATTTGCCAGCCTCTACTACAAGATCAATGAATATGACGTAGCACTCAGGTGAGAGGACCTCATGATTTGGATATTTTTCATCATGTATCTGTCAGGGCTGACATATGTGATCCCCATCCATCACTCCATGCTCTCATAGACCATGCACGACAGGAGCATGTCCTCTCATGCACGACAGGAGCATGTCCTCTCATGCATGACAGGAGCATGTCCTCTCATGCACTACAGGAGCATGTCCTCCCATGCACTACACGAGCATGTCCTCTCATGCATGACAGGAGCATGTCCTCTCATGCATGACAGGAGCATGTCCTCTCATGCACGACTGTAGCATGTCCTCTCATGCACGACAGGAGCATGTCCTCTCATGCACTACAGGAGCATGTCCTCTCATGCATGACAGGAGCATGTCCTCTCATGCACTACAGGAGCATGTCCTCTCATGCATGGGAGAGGAAATGGAGCCCCCATAACTAACCTATTAGTAATAACATGTGTCTGTTACAGATATCTCCAGGGCTTCCTCGCTGTGAAGGAAACGTATGTCTCTGCCCATAAACTCCTCGGTCAGATTTATGAGGCCAGGAAGCAGCCCGGTCAGGCCCTGGATGCATACAAACGGTCACTGGAGCTCAATGAAAACCAGAAGGATGTCCTTAGGAAAGGTCAGCTAGAAACATGACACTCCCATAAATCGCCTTGGTGATTGTATAAAAAAATGGCCTACAACAGTACCAAAAGAAGAACAAAATTAATCCCTAATAGCAAATGAACTAGAGCCACCCCTGTATACTACTCACTCTTGCAGTGAGGTAATTTTAGGGACAGTACTTTTCACTTCTGACCTGTTACTGGAATCATTTGAATCATCATGTTCATTTCTATGTTTATATTACAGCAGATTATTTGAGCAATGTTGGTGTAGACTCATTGCATTGAATTGGTGTACAACTGTCTGCTGGATCTCTTGCAGTGTGTGAGTTGTGTGTACAAGTGGATGTACCGCCAGACATATCACAGGTAACCACGCGCTTGTTGCAACCTACTTGACCATAACACCTGATTTCACTGAACTCTTCATTAGTCGTCAGATGCATTGTGTGTGTATGTGTGGCCAGTACTGGGTGGAAAGGGCTAATAAGTCGATCAGAGGAGATCCCATTCTACTGGCACTGAAGGTAATCTTTTTCATTAGGTGAATTGCAGTGTATCTTATGAAGGTAGGTTGTAGGAGCCAGAGTTTGGTGACATCAGGCTTGTCATAGGTTGATTCCATGTGAGCATTGTCACCTTCATTCACTGTTAGAAGGTTGCTTTTGAATTAGCTTTGCCTGCCAACATCATGATGTCCGTAAATAAGGTTCATGTATATGTTTGCATTCTGGTTTTGCAGGGGAAGTTCTGCTCGGGCGGCCGAGACAAGTCCGAAGGGGATGCCGATGACCTTGAGGAGTTTCTGGCTCAGCAGCTGGTGAGTTGAACTACAGATGTTGTCAAATGGTCACCTGATCATAATGCACTTGACCTGTCATGACCCTGCTGTCATAATGCAGTTTGAAAAGCATATATTTCTAGATTGTCTTCACAATGACAATTTGTAATCATAAAGCTTCCATGCAATGTGTATTCCTGCCAGTCAATGCATGCGGTCACTGTTCATGTTGGACGCTGAGCTAAACTGACCTGTCTGTTGTGGCTGATTGTAGTCGAAGCAGCCCCGGGACACATCACTACGTGGAGAACCTCGAGTGGGGTCGTGTTGTGCGGCAGGTGCTCGAGGTGCGTGCCCCTGGGCGGCCGTTATGGGATGTGTACAGCGTGGGTTCCAGAGTATGAAGAGGTGGGCTCTATTGAGTCTGGTTTGAATAAAAGCGAACTCTGAGCTAAAACATGGGATTCAATGTGTTAGGATGTAAAGTTGACCAGCATATATTGCCAGGGTAAGGAGTTTGGATACAGTGTGACAAGGTGATTTAGGTTTCCGGGAGGTTGTTGTGGAGGTGTTGTACAAAACAACAACATTCTCATGATGGTTTGAAATAATGATATTCAATTGTCTAAAGTCATTGGTATGAGATGAGTTAGTGTATGATGGAGTTCCAGTGGTAATGGTAAGTCAGATATGACTCTGTGGTGCAGGAATGCATTGAGCGTGCCGGACCGGATGCAAACACAGCTGCGCTGGATCAACAGCGACTCCTGACCTGCTTGTGTCGCTTGTCTTCCCTGTGTCTACGTCACGGAAGCGTGGGGGAGAGCGTCCGAACCATTCACGAGTAGGCCACACGTCATTATCTCACGCTGTTGACGGCCTTATGTAGTGAACGTACACAATCTACCTCACCATAATCAATTGTGTTTGTAAAATGCCTGGTCTAAGATTATAACATTGATGGGGCTTGATATGAGAGGTTGAGGTTGCAACAGTTCTATTACTGATGGCTTTATGTGATCTCAGAGCTGCTATTTGTCTATACATGGTCCTTTTAGAAGCATGGTAAACTCATGTATTCTGGTGCCATTTATGTTGCAGGTTTGACACAGCCATTGAAAGATGCCAAGAGTTGCGGCAAGTCTCAGAGTCCTGGTACATGTTACACTTGGAGATGCAGGCCCAGCTCTTCTATTTTATTGGCACACTCCTGCTGAAGAAAGCTGTGTCTGTAAGTTGTACAATTGTTTTGGTAAGACTTGTACATAACAATGACGTAGGCCCATATGTTATATAATACTCAAGCTTTATATTACAATCATTAACAATTTGTTCAAATCATACGGGAATTCTTGCTTGTAAGATCTTTAGTGCGTTGGAATGTTCCTCTATTTTTGTTATAGGTAATGGTCATGTGAAGTGTTATGCTTGTGTTGTGTACACTATATATAAGCATGTCTTATCCTCCATTGATCTCTGCTGTGTTTACATGTAACCTTGTTGTCTGTAGGGTGACCTGAGTTGGAGTGAAGCAAGGACTCTAGCAGGGGCATGTTACGGTGTCAGTGTGTGCGTAGAGCCGTTCACAAGACGTGCTGCTTGGTACAGCAGGGATGGAGAGGAACGACGAAAGACATACGATACCTGGCGGAGTCTGGCCATCCGCAGATACGTTTTCACAGGTGGCTGCTAACTCTTAACAGGCTAGCTCTGATCATTTTTAGAAGTCCATTTGGGCACACCTTAATTATCATGTAGGGCCTATTAATCGCGGGTGTCTATTGAAAGTCACATGATTTGTGTGTGATGCAGGTCACATGATGTCAGAGCTGTCCACCGGAGCTAGCTGGATCTCCGCCCTTCAGGCCGAGTATCTCATACCACAGGTAGTCCTCAATGTTCCTCATTTAGTCCCTCATACTGCAGGTAGTCCTCAATGATCCTTATTCAGTCCCTCATACTGGAGGTGATCCACAGTAGACCTCATTCAGTACCTCATACCTCACGTAGTCCTGAATTTACCTCATTCAGTCCCTCATACAGCAGGTAGTCCTCAATGTACCTCATTCGGTCCCTCATACTGCACGTAGTCCTCAATGATCTTTATTCAGTCCCTCATACTGCACGTAGTCCTCATTGTTCCTCATTCAGTCCCTCTTACTGCAGGTGGTCCACAGTAGACCTCATTCAGTCCCTCAAACCACAGTCGCACCCTCATCCCGCCTGCCTCCCTGTTTGTGTGTATCAGGTCCAGCAGCGGTTGGTTAAGCTCGTCTACACTCTACCTGACATGGCGTCCACCACTAACCAGACCTACCTCTCCCAGAGCACGCTCTACACCTCGGTCACTCTCACCTTGCCCAGTAACATCACCATGACCGACATGGAGAAGGGTGGGTCACTGAGCAGTACGCTTGTGTAGATGGTATATCTTGGAGGTGGAGGGTGCAGTCATGCGTCATCAACTCTCAAGATATGATCTTTGATGTTCAAAATATTGGTTTCATTATCATTTTAATGGTATTGTGTTTGGCCCAATGGTAGAGGTGTGGCTCCTTTGTTTGAGCATTTGGTTACTCACTTTGGCATTTCTAGTCTGGAAGTTGGGTTTGGTGGTTGTGGGGGGGGGGGGGGGCAGTCACTGTCATTGTAAAAAGCCAGATTCCTACCTCAATATTACCTTGAACTCGTTGGCATAGCTTGAGTCGTGCTGCCTACTGGATGATCCCGTCATAATTGTGTGTGTTTGTCTGTCCATCTGTGTGTAGAGCTAGCCAACGGTGAGATCAGTGACCTCTCCCTACTGGTCTGGCTGGCGGTTCAACATCGACACCAATCTGCGTTCCATCGGCTCCAATGTAATCACTGACTTCCTGTTTCATTCTATAGAACAGTGTTTGGGTGATAATGTGGAATGAAGGGACAGTTGGTTGATACATGATATTTAGTGGATGTGGTTCAAGAGTGAAGTAAGTCTTCTGTGATAAGTGCCTCCAGCATTGACATGTGCTGTGATGTGGTGACTTGTGTGGTATAGATAGCTACAATCATTTTACTAGGCTGGTGATTGACAGCTCGGAGCTGAAGCACTGTTCTCTCCAGACACTCAGTCAGCTCGATATACAGGTCCTGCACCATTCTTCTCTGTGTTTCTGGATCCTTGATAGCGTCAATTCTAATCCTACCATTTTGAATATGTTATATCAGTCCTTATCATCCTGTGTTTCAATTTTATTCTGACCATGAACAAACATGTTCGGAATGTGTTGTTAATTCTCGTACACGTGTATGCAATAAGTCTTTGTTTCGTTCATAAGTGATCTTCCCCTCGTATGATCCAAGTATCTATGACTAACATGTCTGTTGTTTCCATAGGCGTTTGTCAGTGCGGTTGTTTGGGACTCGGTGGCAGAATTGGAATTAAATTATGTTGACCCAAGCCAACCTCTGGTGCTACCACCTGAAATAGCTCCGTCCCTCTGTGCAAAGGAGCAATCTGATTGGTGGACAGCTGCATACAAATTGGTCGACACCTCGGGCAGGTTGGTATGAGACTCAAAGTGGAATGCGACTTGATGTTTATGTTTGTCGAGGTTGATGTATGATGTGGTGTGCTGTTGTGAACCTGTATTAGGGTGGGTGAGGACTGGAGTCTGCTGCAGCGTACGTTACAGCGAGGTCTCAATGAGATGCATCTCGTTGGCAACCACACAATGAGTCTCTCTCTCCTTGTACACCTGGCTCAGAGCTTCCAGGACACGGTTGGTTACCAGGGGAAGTCTCACAATGTTACCCGGGGAACATGTCAACAATAGCGATGCTGGGTATGAGGAATGTAGTTGTATAAGGGTTTGTTTGCTTCTGCAGGAAGAAGCTGGTTCCGAGTACAGCAAGTTAAGTGAGACGAGGTCGGTCTTCTATTGGCAGGCCGTCCTCGACATGATAGCGAGGGTGAAGAAGTAAGTTGGCATTGTAACGGGAATCATGGGGTTGTCTTATGGCACTCTACGAGTCAGTGGACTTGAACACTGAGTTGCCTGTAGTGAATTGGATTGATATAAGTGGTGAATGGAGTGATATCAGTGGTGAATGGAGTGATATCAGTGGTGAATGAGTGATATCAGTGGTGAATGGAGTGATATCAGTGGTGAATGAGTGATATCAGTGGTGAATGGAGTGATATCAGTGGTGAATGAGTGATATCAGTGGTGAATGGAGTGATATCAGTGGTGAATGGAGTGACATCAGTGGTGATTGAGTGATATCAGTGGTGATTGGAGTGATATCAGTGGTGAATGGAGTGACATCAGTGGTGATTGAACTATCAGTGGTGAATGGAGTGATATCAGTGGTGATGAGTGATACCAGTGAGTGGAGTGAGGTATCAGTGGTGAATTGAGTGACATCAGGGTGATTGAGTGTATCAGTGGTGACTGTTTTACAGACAGAAAAAGATGTGGATTCACAAGGAATGGCTGTTCCGTCCAGAACCCCAACTCCCCCTGGCTGAGCGTGACTCCTTCATCAGACAGAGCAAGTTATCAGGAATGAGGTACCTGGCAGAGGTCGATCTGAGGCACGGCAGGCTGGAGGCAGCGCTGGAGAGGTTCTCCAAGGTGGACACGGCAGAGGCATCCTACAAGCAGGCTAAGGTAAATACACCTATAATTACAGTATACAAGAGACATCCTACCAGCAGGCTAAAATGAATACACCTGTAATTACAGTGTTGATAATCGCAGTATTTAGATATCAATCGGGTAAAATGGAGTTACTCTGCCGGTCACAATTCTAGTCTGACACCTGACCAACTTGTGGAATGTTTTCAGTTGAGAAAAGGGCTTACTATTCTGGCACAAGAGCTAAAAGAGGTATACTATTTCTCAGCTCAGGGGGAGAGTTTTTCTCAGCTCCAGGTGGATGACTAGTACTATGAAATGACTAGTAGGGGCTTCTCAGCTCCAGGTGGATGACTAGTAAGGGCTTGGATGACTAGTAGGGGCTTCTCAGCTCCAGTGGATGACTAGTAACTAGTATGACTAGGGGCTTCTCAGCTCTCAGCTCCAGGTGGATGACTAGTAGGGGCTTCTCAGCTCCAGGTGGATGACTAGTAGGGGCTTCTCAGCTCCAGGTGGATGACTATTAGGGGCTTCTCAGCTCCAGGTGGATGACTAGTAGGGGCTTCTCAGCTCCAGGTGGATGACTAGTAGGGGCTTCTCAGCTCCAGGTGGATGACTAGTAGGGGCTTCTCAGCTCCAGGTGGATGACTAGTAGGGGCTTCTCAGCTCCAGGTGGATGACTAGTAGGGGCTTCTCAGCTCCAGGTGGATGACTAGTAGGGGCTTCTCAGCTCCAGGTGGATGACTAGTAGGGGCTTCTCAGCTAGAGGTGGATGACTAGTAGGGCTTTCTCAGCTCCAGGTGGATGACTAGTAGGGGCTTTCTCAGCTCCAGGTGGATGACTAGTAGAGCTTCTAAGCTCCAGGTGGATGACTAGAAGGGGCTTCTCAGCTCCAGGTGGATGACTAGTAGGGGCTTCTCAGCTCCAGGTGGATGACTGTAGGGGCTTCTCATGACTAGAAGGGGCTTCTAAGCTCCAGGTGGATGACTAGTAGGGCTTCTCAGCTCCAGGTGGATTACTAGTAGGGGCTTCTCAGTTCCAGGTGGATGACTAGTAGGGGCTTTCTTAGCTCCAGGTTGATGACTAGTAGGGGCTTCTTAGCTCCAGGTGGATGACTAGTAGGGGCTTCTCAGTTTCAGGTGGATGACTAGTAGGGGATTTCTTAGCTCAAGGTGGATGACTCTCGAGTGGCTGTGATATGACTCTTTCTTGTTCACAGATCTACACCGCTATGGCAGCTGAAGCCCCGTCAGGAGACGACCTCTGTCATCTGGAACAGGCCAGAGAAGCACTATGCCTCACTCTGGACCGCCTTCGTGGCAACCAACACAATGTAGGTTGTATTGAAAAAGGAAATACTCTGAGACAAATAATGTTTTTGTGATGAGCCATCATGAATAGTACAGGGCTGTGTGAGTTTATCAGTTGTGAGCTTGGCTATATAATATATTGATCTCGACCCATCTGAGACATTGTTGTATATTGTGAGCTGACAGTTATGTTATCAATGATGTTATGCTGGTAATGAGTGTAATTGAGGTCGTATGTGGGCTCTGTGTACAGCCACTGCATCATGAGGTGACAGAGTTGAATGACTCGGTGGAGACGCGACTCAATCAAAGCACCTTACTGAGAGGTGAATGTCTTGACAGTGTCGGTGACCAGTACAGCCCGCCACTAATGCGACAGCCTGTTGACATGTGACTATTCATGTTGGTGTAATTTTGTTGACAGACCCTTGTGAGAGTGAACTGAGCATCCGACCTGGCTTTGAGTTAGCCCACAGCACCCCGCGATCAGCACGCCGCACCCTCTACCCCGCACTGACCTCGTCTGCATCCGGAGTGAGGCTCCACTGTGATCTTGATTATTGGCTGCCCCCTGGTGGTCTGCTATTTTAGTTGTTTACATTACTACCAGGTGTCACTCATATTCTTTTATATCATATGGACATGTGGAGCTATATGGTCTCACTAACTTTATGTATTAATAGCTGCCTGGTTACAGATTCAGTCCAGGGTTATACGTTTGCTGATGTAAGCCATGTCAGCCTATTCTCATTATTGCACACCTGTTATACAGACTGCTTTGCCCGACCTGTCAGCTGTGTGCGCCCCTGTAGCTGCCAGTCCTGATAGAATAGATGCCCAGCTTCGCGCTCTCACCCTCAAACATGAGGGGGAAATGAATGAAATCCGTGAACTCGTCAGGAGTCTACAGGTAGCTTGACAGTTGCTTCAACCATTTAAGGCGTCATTCTGTCTAATGTTTCAGTATATCTGACATAGGTCATCCTGTCTCTCATGTCTCATTCGTTATCTAACCGCTCACCTTGTCTTATGCCTCAATATTGTCACCTGGTGAATGTCACCCGTGCTATTCTATTTCCAGGATAAAGTGGAGGATTTGAGAGAGGAAGTAGCTGAGGTCAAAGAATTGGTGAAGAAAGAACCACAGGCTCCGCCCCCAGACCCAGGGGCGGCCCCTGCCCCCGCCCCTGCTCCAAGTGGCCCTCCTATCATTCCTCAAGCCCCTCACCAGGTAACGATCGTCATCCAATGGAAAGTTGTTACAGTTCAGATGTTGTCATATGAGGAAATGTTTAGTTAACATGACAAATGTCTGTCATTCTCAGTTTGGCTTTAACATTTAATTGGACATTGATCTTCTCATGTGTAATGCAAGCCACTCCTTAGATTGGTTGTGTTCTAGATGGGCTTGCCATACTATGGGTACCCGATGCGGAACTATGACTTGCTGGCACCCCACGCCTACCCTCCACGCTATGCCTATGCAATGTCCCTGCCACCTCAGGCACTAGCTCCACTCCACTACGGCTATGGAGCCATCAATGCCATGGGGGTACGTCCCGGTCAGCATCCTGCTGCTGCCGGCCTGGTAACCCCTGCTCCCCCCCAGCACAGCATGATGTATATGAGGAAGAGGATGACTACCGTGAAGGGCCGTGTCAACACTAACGACTGACTGCACCAGCCCCCCTCACACGCACACCCATTCCCCCTTCCAGGCCTCGGCCATGTTGTCACGGCCTCAGCCCGCAGGCTGATGCAGGTACAGGCCCTAGTGTACTGTCCCCAGGCTACTTCTCTAATTCCCAGGAACCGCCCCTGTTACAGCTCCCTGGCTGGACTTCCGTAATTTCAGCTGTGCAGGCAGGGGGCGCTGTTAGACCTTCACTGGTTGCTGGAACGGGCGTTCCTGGCTCAATTGCCACAACATCCACAGCGACTGTCAGGTAACTACCATTTCATCGGCTAGCAAACCCTCGGCGAGTGTCGTAGTTACCTCTGTGCCTGACCCTACTGCTTCCATGCCCCCTCCCGATGTTGTCACGGCTTCAACCCCTTCTGAGGTCCAACCAAACAGATGTCTCCTTCTCCCTCCAAGTTGAGGACAAGAAAGTTGCCCCTGTTACTTTTCCAACTTCACTTTTGGTGCCCCTAATCCAGCTCCAGTCGCCCCTGTTACAACCCATGCTTCCCCAGGTAAACCAAACTCCTTCTCCAACTTCACTTTTGGTGCCCCAAAACCAGCTCCATTCGCCCCTGTTACAAACACCCCTAGCTCCCCAGTAAACCAACTCCTTCTCAACTTCACTTTTGGTGCCCCAAAACTAGCTCCAGTCGCCCCTGTTACAGCCAAGCTTCCCCAGATAAACCAAACTCCTCTCCAGTTCACTTTTGGCGCCCCAGCTGCTAGCTCCAGTCACCCCTGTTACAACCAAGCTTCCCCAGATAAACCAAACTCCTCCAACTTCACTTTTGGTGCCCTAAAACCAGCTCCACTGTTACAACCCAAGCTTCCCCAGATTTCAAAACTCCTTCTCCAACTTCACTTTGGTGACCTAAACCAGCTCCAGTCACCCCTGTTACAACCCAAGCTTTGCCCAACCAGGAGAAACCAAACTCCTTCTCCAACTTCACTTTTGGTGCTGTAAATCCAGCTCCAGTCGCCCCCTGTTACAACCCTAAGCTTCCCCAGGGAGATGATGAGCACATCACTTTTGAACCTAACTCCCCCTGTTCCAAGTTACCCCCTAATCCAGCTCCAGCCGCCCCTGTTACAACCCAAGCTTCCCCAGGTAAACCAAACTCCTCCAACTTCACTTTTGGTGCTCCTAATCCAGCTACAGTTGCTGCCGTCACACCCGCTAGCTCAGTCAGGACTCCTGTCAATCACTTCACCTCCCCAGTTAAGACACCCTCAGCCCAGTATTGCCCCAGCCAAGTCACCTGCCACCAGGCCCGAGTCTGCCACCACGTCACCAGCTGGGTACTGTCACAAGTCCTGGTGGGGTGATGGTGATGATGATGGCCAATTTGTACCAAACATAGATTTCAAACCAATCGTGGATTTGGTGACCGGTGAAGAGAACAAGGGAACACCTCCACCAGGCTTTAGGCAACCTGAGATAAAATCCTCATATGAGACGTATGCAATCAGGTTCATGACAGAAGAAGATGCCAGCCTCTTCAAGAACGCTGTGGATGCGGCCAAGTTGACAGAGAGGAAACCCGCTGTGGAGTCGGACAACCGAGCAAGTCTGCTGGCCAAGCTGCTCACTTCAGCGGGTGAAGGTGAGGGTATAGAGCTTGTGGAATGTGTTATAAAGGTGTTCATTCATAACTAAGAGTTGTTGTAGCTATAGTTGTAGGATGGGGCAAATTACATTCACTTGGCAGCAATGCAATATGACAAATGCTTCTGTTGCATAGTTAGGTGGTAGCGTGATTGAATTGACTCCTCCCTGTACTGTATATACACTATTATATTGTAACCATGGGTATTGTGTACCCAAATAGCTAGAACTATTATAATAGGATTACCTTAAGTATTAGAGTTGTGCAATGTAGAGATGTCTGATTGCAATAAGCAGAGTTCGGGAAATAGAAGCTCAGATTTTAAATCTAATCCCAAGTTAAAGTCTTTATCTGCTTCAGGTCAGGATGATATTCTACCAGTTCTATGGAGGCCTGAACTTAACTGCCCCTCTTTGACCTTTATAAACCTCATGTTCTGCATTTAACTGCCTTGCAATGTGGTCGACAGATGTTCTAGGGATAAACTATTTAATTGCTATCAGCTTGTAATATTTTGGGTCGCGGGCAGACAAACTTGGTTTGTAGTTTTTGGCGTTCTCCCCATCGGCTCTTTTGTATTCACAGGCTCACAGTTAAAAGCCTCTAATTCAGTGGTAGCACAGTCAATCAAGTTTCTTTTTCACTTTTTCCTCACCAATCTTACCCATTGTAACTTTGTTATGCCCGATATGGTGAAACATGCTACCTCTTGCTTGACCATAACAAAGTTTCTATGTTTTCCGTGGTTCCCGTTTAATCCTGTGAATGGGCTGAAATGTGGCAGTAGAATCGGACTCCGACGTCGACTTTGTAGGAGAGGAGCTGCCCTCACCAGGGAAAGTCAATGTGGCCCGTTCTTACAGACTGCCTGACACTTTCTACAACTACGAGAAGCACACTGACTGCCCAGGATGCCTGGGTTGCATAGAGCCTCCATTTGACTTCAGCAAGATAGGGCAGGCGGGAGTGTATGTTGGAATGGTTGCACAGCAGGGTGGGTGCTATCTTACACACATTGTTGAATATTATATGGTTATTTGAGTAAACCTTATTCTGACCATGACCTCTGTTTATTGTGTCAAGGTCGTCCAAAAGTGGATAAGAGAGAGCCGGAGACTTCCAAAGCATCCTGTGAGTGTCATGGGGGACATTGTAACCCTGCTGCATGGGAGAAGATAGCTGTATATCTAATTTATGACATGCTGCCTATAGGGGTGGTTGAGTTGGATTATTTTATTCTACCATGATGTATGTGCTGTTGTAATGTCAGTGGATTTATTGAAAGAGGTAGAGATATTATTATAGTATGTATGCAGCATAACCTTGCAAATAATACATAGAATGATGAGTAACAGTGTGGTTTGGAAAGAATTGATTTAGATGTGTGACATTTGTGATTGCAGCCCCACCTGCTAGCTGTATGTTTGGTGCAGCCGGTGGGCTGGTGGACTTGGCTTCTCTTGCATCAGGATCCACCAATGATATGCCTTCTACCAAAAAGACTGATGGTATGTCTTCTTGTGGAGTAACTGTACTTGTGTAGTATTTGTGATAAATATTGAACTATTGACTTTGTTGAATTGCTCAAATGTTGAGTTCCAGTGATTGTTGATTGTGTACCCCAGTAGCTGGAACTATTATAATAGGATTACCTTAAGTACTAGACTTACTTGTGCAATGTAGAGATGGAAGCCTGAGCCTAACTGCCCCTCTTTGACCCGTGATGAAACTTGAGTTCTTAATTTAACTGCCTTATATATGGTTTTCCATTGGGGTTTGTGGATGTGCTTAATTGCAATGTGGTTGACTGATGTTGTAGGGATAAACTATTTAATTGCTATCGGCTTGTAATATTTTGGGTTGCGGGCAGACACACTTGGTTTGTAGTTTTTGGCGTTCTCCCCATCGGCTCTTTTGTATTCACAGGCTCACAGTTAAAATCCTCTAATTCAGTGGTAGCACATTCAATCAAGTTTCTTTTTCACTTCTTCCTCACCAATCTTAACCATCATAACTTTGTTATGCCTGATATAGTGAAACATGCTACCTTTTACTTGACCGTAACAAAGTTTCTAGGTTTTCTGTGGTTCCCGTTTAATCCTGTGAGTTGGCTGAAATGTGGCAGTAGAATTGGACTCCGACATCGACTTTGAAGGAGAGGAGCTGCCCTCACCAGGCAAAGTCAAAGCAGCCCATTCTTACAGACTGCCTGACACCTTCTACAACTACGAGAAGCACACTGACTGCCCAGGATGCCTGGGCTGCATAGAGCCTCCGTTTGATTTCAGCAAGATAGGGCAGGCGGGAGTGTATGTTGGAATGGTTGCACAGCAGGGTGGGTGCTATCTTACACATATTGTTGAATATTATATGGTATTTGAGTAAACCTTATTCTGACCATTACCTCTGCCGCTACTGATGCTGTTTGTACTATATCTCTCTTTGTCTCATTCATAAACTGTTTGTATGAACCTCCATAATAATATAAGATAACGGCTGTAGCATCTTTTCTGCTGTGAGTGCCATTGCTCTGAACCGAATTGCTTTATTTATTATATGTAGACAATTCCCGCTGCTTTATTCAGGCCAATAATTCTCATTTCAGGGAAGGTCGCTGCTAATATTGCAGATACAAAGATGATTACCAATGAAGTAGATTCTTCAGCTGCGTCTGCCTCCGTACCAACCTCAGTTCCAGCAGCTGCTGTATCTTCTGTAGAATCCTCCACTCCTGTCTCTGTACCAGCTTGTCAGCCAACCACAGCTCCCTTCAGCTTCACCCAACCATCCACACTCCGTGGTGTTCAGCAAAAGGATGACTCTCTCTGCCTGCGGTACTGATGAGGACACCATGACGGTGGCACAACAAACACATGTTAACCTGAATAACATGTTGTGTTAAAACATTTATATCATACTATTGTTCCTGTAGGTTAAGACAAGTGGTGTGTTATGCATGTCATTAACACGCGTTATGATAAGGCTGCGTTATGATAACGCCTCCAATATAAACTAGCCATGTTACCAAATTAAATAGCTCCCTTCGTATAAAAGTAGCCATGTTACCACACTAAATAGTGCCTCCCGTACAAACTAGCCATGTTATTACACTAAATAGCTCCTCCCGTATAAACTAGCTATGTTACCACACTAAATATCTCCCCTCCTATAAAACTAGCCATGTTACCAAACTAAATAGCTCCTGGAAAACTCGCCATGTTACCACACTAAATATCCCCCCTCGAATTAAACGCCATGTTACCACACTAAATAGCTCCCCTCGTATAAAACTAGCCACGTTACCACACTAAATAGCTCCTCCTGGATAAACAAACAATGTTATCACACTCAATAGCTCCTCCAGTATGAACTAGCCATGTTACTACACTTTATAGCTCCCCTCATATAAAAGTAGTCATGTTTCCATCCCAAATAGCTCCTGGAAAACTAGCCATGTTTCCACACTTAATAGCTCCTCTCGTATAAACTAACCATGTTACCAGACTAAATAGCTCCTCTCGTATAAACTATCCATGTTACCGCACTATACAGGTCTTCTCAGACCAAATTTTTCCCGCTGAACCAACGGTGAAAACCTGCTTGTTGATATAACACACAACTGTATTTATACTGTCGCATTTTTATGGGAAATATTGAGAAACTAAGCATGTCCTTTGCTGTATAAAAATATCCTTGTTAAAATACGTTTTTGTTTTCGCCCCTCTGAAAGCTATGACATAAAGACCTCCATGGTCTGCCATAGCCATTCCCCGTGCATCTAGTCATGTGGCCACAGTGGGCGAATCTCAGCACAACAATCTGTACACTAACTTTTCGTCACAAAAGTTTTTTGCTCTATGAGGGCATCCCAATAGTTAAGCCTCTCCTTTACCTACATGTTTATAGTGTAAATATATATTTGTTCATTTTCTGGTTGTAAACACTTATTGTTCACTTGTTTTACATTGTTTGAATTAAATTAGGTCATATCTACTAACCTCAATTTGTGTAACATCTTACCTTCAGTTTCTTCTAAAACTAGTCATTGAACTTGTGTCATTTCCTTTCCAATTTTGTGTCATATCTTTGCCTTTCAAAAATTATTTTGTAAACTGTTGCATTTTTTGTTGTCGTATCAGAAACAATTTGTTTCCGCCATTTACACACAAGTTCAATAAACTTTCTTGGTATCTCCAACAGCTGGTTGATTATTCCCATAAAAATTGTATGAGAGTTGCCAGCTCTCGTCGCATCCTCTTGCTTGCTCACTTAACAAGTTCCTTGAGATCCAAGCATTGCCATGAAGTCACATTAAGGCTTAAGGCAGAGTAAGATGAGGACGAAGGCAGGACTAATTGGCTTCGTATCCTCGGTACAAGTCTGATATCTGGAATGTGTATGAATTTTGTGTCTTGGTTCGTGTACTTGTGAGATTTGTTGGTGCGTTTTGTGGGTTGGCCATGAACTCCTTATCTTTCTGCAAGGAGGAAATAAAAATGGCTTAAGACTGCAGTGCCTCTGTTCTTTAAACAGACTTCACCGAATGGATACGTGAGAGAGTTGAATACGGCACATCTGATGGTGGCAGTGAGCCGCAAGACGCTGATCATTAAATACCGTCACATCAAAGCCGACCGCGAGATAACCATGACTGGATTGTATGTACATGCCACGAGGCATCTATATACTCAGGCTACTTTCTGCATGCCAGTATAATCCCATACTGAAAATTGTCATATCAATATACTCGGGCTACTTCCATGCTGAAAGTTGCCACATATATAAACTCAAGCTGCTTTGCGCATGCCAGTATACTCGCGTGCTGAATTAGCCACATCTATTAAATCAGGCTGATCTGTACATGCCAGTATTACCCTGGTGCTGTAAGTAGCCAGACCTATAAACTCAGGCTACTTTGTGCATGACGGTATACTCCCGTGCTGAAAGTAGCCACATCTATAAACTCAGACTACGGGTGTCAAACGTGATGCACTCTTTTTACAATTCGATACAAAGGATAGTTGCAGTTGACATCATGTATGTTACATCAGTGGAAAGTAAATCAAGATAATTTTTGACGTGATTTGAAAGGTGAAAAAAAGTAGTAAAAGCAATTCACAAGATTCGCGGGAAGATTTGTGACTTTTTAAAAATATTGGCGCTCTAATTTTTCATATGTGGCGTTAGATTAATTTTGTATTCGATGCATAATGCATATTAACATTCGAATGAAGCTTGTTGTGTTATTCGTTTCTAAAAAAAGAGGACCGTGGGAAATGAATATCGGCGCTTCAATGTGTCCAAAATTATGTCACCTTTACATCAATGGACGTCGTGGATGCGGTAAAAACATGTCTATTGTGTCATTAGCTGACTGGAATTCCTGAAATGTGTGGAAAGTAGACATATCATGGAACCATTTGTTTATAATGTAACCCTCCGAATGTTATTACTGCGGTCACTGCAAAAGAGCGTTTTAACGCAATTTCGACCCTGACGCCCCTCAGAATAACATAGAGATATTCCAGTTAGAGTGATTATTTCCTTTATTTGTTTTTCTAGTTATAATAAAAACCACGTTTCAAAATATTAACATTGTGGAAGCATTTTGTCAGAATTTGATAATTCAAACCAAGGGCCATTATACTAAGTCGTCTACCCTGGCCAACGAGATCAAAGGCCCTCAGCAACCCACCAGGAGTAGATCAGAGCTGCCAAGGACTAAGACAGGATGAAAGGGGCATAGCAACGCGGTTGCTGTGTATTGACCTCGGTTCTTGACTGTATATAAGCTCTCACACACCACCATTCATATAACTTGTACGGTTAAACCACTAGCGATTGAATCACTCTGAAACAATTCACAGACTGGAAATCATTTCCTTTAAGCGAAAAAAACTTCAAAGATCTTGGGTGCTGATTTGAGTTTACGTTTGTTGTTGTGGGTGTGTTGGGAAATTCTGCATGGAACAAAGTGGACTCTACTGTTTGCTAGAAAAACCATTACCACCGCGCCTACAGCTGCATCTCTGACTCTTCACTGCGTGTCCAGCTACTCTATTTTCACTCTGCTATTGGTATTATTGGTTCCAACTGTTCAAATTTACAGAAATTTGGCAGTCTTAAACAATGGCTAATTTAGAGGTCCCAGGAACCAAGTCGTCTTCTCGTTCAGATTCCCAGGCCGAAATGAACTGTGATCGGTTTGAGGCCTATGCTACCTACATCGACCACATACTGCAGTATCTGCGGACTGGTTGCCACAGCCCAGGGCTGGAGGAGAAGACCAAGAAGGCTATACGGAAGGCGACCTCCATGGGACAGTATGTTGCTGAAGGTATATTACCTGATAGTTCAGTTACTCAACTTGTAATCAACATGTACACCTCAGATGCAGCAATAATATCAGAGCACTATTTCTTTTCAGTGATTCTCAACAAGTTTTTAATTCTTATGAAGAATTTATGGTTTGGGACTAACAGCAGCTGTGTTAATTTATTGTTCTGCAACAGGATCTACGGTCTTTTATTGCCAGTCTGGAAGACAGCGTCGAGTCATCACCAAACAGAAAGAAAAGGAGAGCATTCTTTATGCCTGTCACTCGGCCGCCAGTGCTGGTCATACAGGCATAAATACACATGCTGTAAGATAATAGAGCGCTGCTGGCGGAAGTGTGTTAGGGAAGATGTCATTGATTGGGTATGTGTTTTAACCTCAATGTGGCTTTATATTTCAAAACACCAATTTCTAGTGAGAAACACTATTCTAACTTTGTTTACAATATTTATATATGCCTGTAAGTATTAATTAGGGTATACTGATAACAGAAAGATTAACACATTGTTGTTGCTGATGTTGGCCATCACATTTCTATGATGATGATAATCCTGACTTCCCTGAGAAAATGTCCCCAAGCCTAAGTGGATGATCGGAAACAGGATGGTCCCCGCAAACTATGATGACGATCTCCACTCAAGATATGCTCCTCGTCTTACCTTAGCTTTGATGATCCTGTCATTAGGATGACATATCACGTAAAGGGGACAAAATGGCTCAAAAATGGACCGGGCCCTACCGCATAATCAAGATTGACAACCGGCAGATCTCGAGCAAACAGCTGCACCATCAAGCGTCTACTTGCGAAGAATGGTTTCATCACATCTGTGACACTATCCCTGATAATGCCTTTAAGGATGAATAATTTGAATTGTTCTGTGCCAGGTGTAAATGGTGTTTTCTAGTCTGATTAGTATCGTCTTAATTGCAGACGTTTTGTTCTTATGTTCAGGTTGACCATGTGATTCTTGTAGAGGCACAATCTTTGTTCATTTTTAGGAAGTCTCATTTTGGTTTCATTTTACAACATGTGTATATGTTTCAGATTACTCTCATTGGGCATGCTACGTACAGAGACCTATTTCACAGTTGTGCTTGTAATTGCTCCATGTTGATATTAACTCAAGAATAAACATTTTTTATTTACCCATTGTTATGAACTTGGTGCTGGAAGCTACTTTCAGCACGGGGGGAAATACTGGCATGCACAATGTAGCCTAAGTTTATAGATGTGGATACTTTCAGCATGGGAGTAGCCCGAGTATATTGGTATGGCAACTTTGAACGTGGGTCAAGCCTGGCATGCACAAAGTAGCTTGGGTTTATAGATGGGGCTACTTTAAGTATGGGAGTAGCCCGACTATATAGGTCTGGCTACTTTCAGCATGGGAGTAGCCTGGTATCCACAAAGTAGCCTGGGTTTATAGATGGGGCTACTTTAAGCATGGGAGTATACTGGCATGCACAAGTAGCCTGATATTAAGAAATCTATGTGGCTACATTCAATATGAGTGCGCAGCTCGCGTAAACACCACTTTCTGCTTAGGCTACTTTCTGCATACCACACCGGCGTTGATGTTTGATTAACAATGCAACCAATTGTTTTCGTTAGATAACGTAGTAAACTTATGATGTCAGATGATTCGAAATTGCAGTCAGTGCGTTTTAGCAACGAGTTTATAGCTACGTTAAGAGGGCTCACTTCGAGTGGCTCAGCGGGTGTCTGTGTAATTCTAACATATATGCGTGGCGGGGTTACTCTCACCAATTTCGAATTCAAGGATCGACCAGGTTGATGTCTGCATGGTGCAAATCTATGGTTTAAACAACAGGTCCAATTAGAAGCGATTCCACCAAACGAGTCGTTTCTTTAATTCCCTGAGCTGTAATTAATTTTGATTCATCAACTTCACAAAGCCCATTTCTCTTACCGTCATGCTAAACATGTGACTTACCAAATCTATATATACACATACACATACACACAAACACACACACACACACACACACACACACACACACACACACACACACACACACACACACACACACACACACACACACACACACACACACACACACATATATATATATATATATATATATATATATATATATATATATTTATATATATATATATATATATTATATATATATATATATATATATATATATCTATATATATATATATATCTCTATATATATATATCTCTATATATCTATATATATATATATATATATATATATATGTGTGTGTGTGTGTGTGTGTGTGTGTGTGTGTGTGTGTGTGTGTGTGTGTGTGTGTGTGTGTGTGTGTGTGTGTGAGTGAGTGCGTGTGTATATATAGTCGGGGGGGGGCAAAATTTTAAGTTGTCAAAGGTTTTATGCGAAATAGCTCGATGTAGTGGGGTATGGGTGAGGTGATCAGCTTCGCCCAGAGACAACCGAATCTACATGACCGAAGTTCGCTTGAATAATTATCATGATGTAAGTAATGGTCAACCTATCTAATCATAAATGATATATTTGGTACGTGGCCCCATCGAACAGATCAAAACCATCCAGCCGATAGTTGGTTGATGGCTTAGGCCTTGACCTTAGTGACGTCATGTGACCCCGCCGATGCTGAACCGAGCCCACGTACCCTGTTCGTGTACTGATTGTAACAGAAGTGTTTGATTACATGACTTGAGAAAGGTTTTGGTTACTTCAAGCATGTCCCAATTCCAATTAACATGACAATATAGTCTGGGCGGTTTGAGTGAGGTCACTATGGGCCTGCACACATTGTCTATAAACACCAGAAGCCAGAGAGGAAGGGCTTTTTGTGACTCGGGTGTCGGAAGTGACCATGATTGTCAGCATCTTGATTCTGTTCATCATCATTCCTATCATCACAGATGCGGTTAGCGTCATTCCATTTAATGTATGCAAGCTATTGTTGGTTATAAGGTATATTTATACTTTGACAAATATACGAGAAAACTATACCGTATATTTTGCTGCATTTTATATCAGCGGCGCTTAACGTTTAACATACAGTTTGTGCTGGAACCCAAATAGTTCTGAACGATTTAAACATAGATTAGCACTGCTTGACACCTGCATAGTTTCATTTGGAAGGCCTAGGAGAAGCCCCTCATTTCCCTCCACGCACGCCGCCCCTCTGCAGCGCTCTATTTTTGATATCCGTCTGAGCTTGGACGACTCTAGTGCCCCTGCATCAATAACTCTAGATTAATAAAGAGACGGGGAGCGCACCAACACTAGTGGCGTTCATTACCTTCGATGTGATCTGCGTATGAATCGGAATTTTATTAAACGTTCGTGTACATTTCTCAATTCTCAGTATTGAGTCCGGCATGATCGGCATTCGGTAATGGACGATTTGAACATAACCGTTGCTCCAATGAACTTCTGCATGACGTTTTAGCTACATGGTCCTTGTCTGTTTTTACATCATCTTAATTTTTGGAGAGTACCCCCACACTAACACAGATGTCAAGTCTTCTCCATTCTGGACATGCGCAAACACACTGCGCTCCATTGCAACGGAGTAGACATCATCAGTTCGGTCATCAACACGAATTGTCCAGTAACTCATTTCATTTCTGTTCGATATTGAAGGTGAGCATGTTAGATTGCCACTGTTATAAACCTTTACCTATTGTGATATCTCACAAGATTATAACAAAACTAATATGTGACAAGAATATCGAAAAGATACCGTGGTAGAACTACTTCCTGGTTGCCCGAATGAAGAATTGGGTATCACCCATTACCAATTGATTCGCATTGAACTAGTGTCATCATTTACTTGGTAAAGTCGGCTATTTTTGTGTGACAATCTATATATTATCGATTGTTTGGGGTTTCTTTCGTTTTCGATCGCCTTTATCGTAAACGATCATAATGGCAGAGTGATCATAATGCATTTCATTTTCATAATGTGAGGTCACTGATCGATTGATCAGAAGAATGTGAATATGAATCATAATGTGTATTACGAATTGATCATGACGTTAGATACCAGATTATTGTTTAAAAACGATATATTATTAGCGTAACTAGCGCAGCCATTAATAATTTCAGAAAACAATGAAGGTCAATGCACGATTACATACTCAATTTATGATAAGCCAAAAATGTTGCAACGATTTTCTTATTTTGAATTTCTGACTAGCATTCACATTCTACTCGAACTTGAAACAACCTATTATGTCTCATTAAATTATGATAGTAATAGCACTATGGAATACACAAGACATTCTAGGTCAAAGCACACTTTGCAGGGCACTCTGATTTCGAGTGGAAGCGGCTTCAGCTGATTCTAAACTTACATTAATGTAATCTGTCTATCATTCACCAATTATGAATTTACAATCCGTTCATTTTAGTATCAGAAACCACTTGTCATTATTCGCACATCCACCAAACACATTCTTCTTTTCCACATAATCCTTCCAGATCTAACGTGCTCATTTATTGGCATCTTCCTCATCACCAGTACTCATCACAATTAGTTTAAGAGGAAAATTGATCTTGATTTATAACACGCCCTCAATCCGTCTCCTAGCAGCATGTGCCTACACACCCAACACCCGAAATTTAAAATCTGCTAAAATGTATTTGGTTTGATTGTTACATTTCATTTGTAGGAAATCGCCATGCATTCATTACATGTGACTCCTCCAGGCGTTACATCCATGAAATGACAAATTTAAGAATGAATTGTACAATGATGTTTTTGTTTTTATTCAGCACAATAACAGAACCAACATGGCCGCCAGAGGACGCCATAAGATCGACATACAGTCGACGACAGAGGCTTCTGAGCCGTTCGTATCTAAATGGGAAGAGACATTTGGAGTCAAGACAAGACAATATGTTGATTTATATTCAACATTCAGTATGCTATGGGAAACATCTGCTTTAGCGGACGTCACCCTACAGAGCCGTGGTGCAACATTTAACGCCCATCGAGTCATCCTTGTCTCCCACTCAACGTACTTCAGGAAGCTATTCATAGATGAAGGGTTAGGACGAACCGGCCACCAGAGCACTGTTAGTTTGGATGTGGATCCCAAAGTATTGAATTGGATTATGTGTTTCATTTACACGGGGGAGATCTTGGATATACCCTGTGACCGATGTGAAGAGATCGCTGATATGGCTGAGATGTTTGGGATCAGGGAGCTCCAACTCACATGTCAAGCTCAGCTCCTCAACAAGATGCAAGCCACAGAAGACAACTGCTTGTTGGGATGGAGTATAGGATACGCTCTTGAAGACACAGCACTTATCAACAAGTTTCAGTCACTTGCACTGAAGAGCGTCGCGGTCGTTAGAAAGCAACAAAGCTTCAAGTGCCTAGAGCTGCCAGCCATCCAGGCTTATGTAACACACGCAGACCTCCATGTGAGCAGACCTGATGATCGACTCTTGATTGCTCTTGATTGGCTGCGTTATGACAGCGCCTCAAGACTACCAGAATTCCCGGTCCTCCTCAAGTCTCTCCCATTAGGACAGATGAACCCTACATTGATCGAGTACCTGCGAGACAACGATGCGCTGCTGAAATCACACGCTCCATCACGGGCTGTTCTGATGGATGTACCCAGTCACCCATTACCTGTTGCACAAACGGAAGCCGCTCCGACCAGTCCACCTCTAATGCAACATACTGCTGTCATGTATCAATCCACGATGAAGATTTATCCTCCAGGATTCGGCGCGCCATATACAATCATTGATTTACCTGGTGACATGGGATCAGGCTGGAATGCCGCTGTTTGTGCTGTAGACCAGCAATTGTTCGTCAGCGTCCGCCAAGAGAAGAGTACAATGTGGAAGTATGACATGACGAGTAAGACATGGCAGACATGCTGTAAGCTCAGGTGGGAAAGGTACAACCACTGCATGGCGGCTGTGAATGGCCAGCTGTACGTCCTGGGTGGGAGCAGTAGCAGCGATAATATCACCATGGTGACAAACGTGGAGATGTTCACTCCACAGAACAACACGGTCAGCAGAGCGGGTGAACTGAAGGGATCAGACTGCTGGAACACATGTTGCTGTCTCTCTGGTACATCTGACGTGGTGGTGCTGGGAGCGTACGACGAGCAACCAAACAAACAGTCCTACATCCAGGTTTATTCCACCACACAACACAAAGTCACACATCAGTTACAGCTACCTCGCCAATTTGAGTCTGGGTGGATGAGTGGTTTGGTTAATGTGAAGGAGAACCTCATCTTTACTGACGCGCCCCAGCATGCTTATGTTTGTCCTACACAGAGTTTGTATGACGAGAATCCCGACCGCGTGCAGAGGTTATCAAGGTACGATACATTAAACAACCGCTGCATCTTGACCCTAGACAGCACGAACATGGAGTTGTTCTTGGTGGGCGGTGACGAGGACACGGATCACCCGGTGTACAGGGCTAGTGTGGAGGCCGTGATGAAAGACAGAGACAGCGGCTGGACTCCTGTGAAGGCCGACTGGAGTGATTATGGGATGTGTTTCCGGGGTCGTCATGTTCCATCTGGTTACCGACGTCCAACACTAAATGAGCATTGGTGGTGTAGTATGTTTGAGAAAAGGACTTAATGAATCCATACCACTAAGTGCTTGATTAGATTAGTGTGATACTTGGTTAACGGAGCTGTTGATTTCTTGTATTAGGTCGCATCAAGTGTTGGTACATCATAGCCTGGTCTGAGTATTGAGCTGTGGGGTAGAGACTGGCTGCATGTTTTGTAATACTGGATATCATTTTAGCTTATGATATGTAGAATCGATTGAATTGACGCAGTTTGTCCACTTGGATCATCACAGATCGCATATTCCTCAACCTTAATTGCATCCATTTGTTACATGTTGTTGCTATATTATCCAGGTCAGCTTTTATCATAATAACATACGATACACAAGACCTTCTGATTCTTCCATTAATGAGGCAAAGTCACCAGGTAATTGATACGTGACTAAAGCGTTGTTCTAAGCGTGAATAGCGCTGAATGAATGGAGCTTATTCTGCACAAAGGACATGCACGAATACCCGAATTATATATATGTCTCCAACGTTACTATGTGGGCTTAATCCAGTATATCCAGTATATGAAACTAATATGAAACTTTGTCCCCTGATGCTTGACGATCCGATAATTCCATTCAGGCGCAGACAGGAGAGATCGTAGCAAACAGCGCTGACGCTGCAAGGCGAAGTTTCGTTGCCAAATGTGCAACAAAAGTGTGTCGCAATAGTTGAGCTGAATATAGTACGCAGCCTTCAATTAGTGACCTGGTCATTTGACTTACCATGATCGATCCCTGCTTGATGTCTGCAAAGTTCATCCAATCTGCAAATATAGAGGGGAGAGCATTTGTACGTATTATTCTATGAGCTGGTTGAATTGGATTTCTGCATAGCTGCCTAGTCTGACTACAGTTTCAGATATTTGTTGCAAAAACCAACTTAGAAACTTCATTTTGAATGGCATCTGCAAGATTTTAAGCTGGGAGGTGCGAGTGCTTGCTGGTAAGAAACAAAAATACACATAGACTAGGACAATTATAAATATCGACTGTGTTTAATTGAACCCAAGCAATCAGCTGCTTATGTATGCACGAGGCAGCCGCTCAAAGGCGAGGCAAGCTACAGGATCGGGACATGGCAAGACCGGTCAGCGTTTTCAAGAGTAAAATTTGACAAATGTGATCCAATCTATTTCGAAATAAATTTTACAAAATTGTTTCATCATAAGCAGTAGTCTGGTCAGTGAGGGCTGAGAAGTTGCCTGGGATTTTGGGCGTTGCCTAGACAGGACGGGCATGTGGCGATATGGAGTGGAATATGCATAAGGAAAGGATTGTGGGAAGGTATCAGGTGAGACATGGGTCACTCAGTGAATTTGAAAGCTGAGGTTAATAATTTAGATAAGCTATAGGGGGTTACTACATAAAACAGATGGCTACGAGGTACACGTTATGATGATGGGTAGGTGCATGGTCATAATGTTAATTTTGGGCTCACCATATCCCCAAAGAGTTGATAGCTACGCTAAGAGCGCTCACTCGACCGTCCTTCCGAGGAAATATGTGAAGACAACACCTGTTAGCCGAAGCTTTATTGTCTTATCGCATGGCACCCTACTCTCAGCCAATCAGAGCTCGAGAAAAAGCTCGGTCTTTTTCCCAAATCGCCTTAAACGCACAGTTTGCCGTGCGATAACTGCAACCGTGTTGATATATCACCGAGAAACTACTTCATTTGAGAAGGTCCCTTACAGAGCACCACTGCTCTAGCATGGCAACACTATGGAGGTTATTAATATCACGCACACCTTACAACGAAGGTTTTCTCAAGAGTCATTTGCTTGCCAGCCGCTAATCTGGTTGCGTATCGCTTATCGGGAAGTCACGGTATTATCCCATTTCCCCGGAATCATGATGAGGCGCCAAATTGTAACACCTGCCGAGCCGTGTCTACAGCGCTACAGTGTTGCTAGCATCAAACAACGACGAAATCGGCGGAGCACTGATTGTCGGAGTTGGGAAGGTTCACACAACAAAAATCGAAGCATATTCTAATCAGGAAAACTAAAATCCGTCTCAAAATCACTAGCGTCGAAAAAAGATAAATCTCCGAGATCTCATATAGTTGAAACCATAATGACAGGCATCTATGCCAACTGGGGGATTAAGGGACTACCTATCATATTTACAGGTCCCAGGCATAAACCTTACATAACATAGGTTCACGCTAATTATCATTATTAGGAGATTATCGCGTGTAGGTACCATCGCGATAAGTTTGTTATCACAGGGTCACGCGTCCTCGTGTTCTTTCTCCATATCACCCACGTGACCATGCGATAACAGACACTTATACATAGCGTCTTATCATAGCGTCTCGTGCAATTCTCTGTTTAATTTGGGCTGTACTCGCCTCTGCCAATCAGATGACCTACAGCGCGGATGTGAGAGATCGAAAGTAGTAACTAGCGTGGACGTTGTCAAACGCAAATTTTCTTTGCCTATTACTCAGACGTGATATGTGAGATTACCTCAAGCATCAAGATAGCGCACCCAAGAGACTAATATTGAAGAATCCACCATGAAATCAGTCTACAACATTTAAAGAATATCTTAATGTGTGAATCTTGAAGGAAGTCACTGCTTCCGTAAAGTGAATCATCTGTATAATTGTTTGTTTGTGTTCGTTGATGGTGATAGAATGTGGCTGCTTTTTACTCCAGATGATTTACTGACGGACAGCTGTAAAAGATGACGACGGCAATTCACACACGCGTACATACCAACAGTCTCAGTGACTTAAGCAAAATAATCGGAATGACCATACCAAACGAGAAAAATGCTGCACCCAGTTTGAAATATAGGCATTAAGCTTTTTCGCAGTATATTACCCCTATTACCAACCCAACCACAGCTACTTTCATTCTGAGCGACTAATCACTTTCTTCGGCGTTGACATCACAAGAGTCGTAGTCTCGGTGATTCACACTACAATGACATTTAGAGTGTCATCTGACAGGGCGACAACCGCACAGACCATAAAAAACAGCGATGACCAAACTTGGGCAGACTTCACAGGGAGCATTCTCCTGGGTCGTGATTGGTGATTTAAGTCTGTCCTGAATCACAAATACATGCAGACAATATTTGCGCCAGATCAAATATAAACAATTATACATTCTTACAACCATTCAAATGTGATGATTAATGGTGTAGCTAACAACTTGCCTATATTTGAACAGTGCAAACTATTATTCACCATAAAAATCTATTGACAGCTGGAATTATTGAATAATTGATTGACAATTTGATTGATTGATTAAAAGACACAAGATAGTTAACTTCGTGGACAATAAATGGACATTATGATTGATTGGACGATTAATTGACAAGATGATTGGCTCATTGGACATTAAATTTACACGAAAATTGACCAATTTGACAATTTAAAGACTATTGATCGATTGATTGGCAATTAATTGTGGAGATAATTGACTGATATGACAATTAATTGTACAGATGGTGGTCTGATGCAGCAGTTAATTGATTAGAAAATGATTGGACTTTAATTGACAGGATGATCACCAGAGTGAACAATTGATACACATGCCTATTAACTGATTTGTCAATTAATTTACATGGACGGAGTTCAGTATGGAACACATCAGATATAATTACCTTTGCATTAGCCATGGGGAAGAATGCTCCAAGAAGGAACGTGACCAACGTTGGACCAGATGTGGCCCTTGTAATGCTCAGAGAGGCCTGAAACATAAAACAGGCACTTATTTAGTAGAACATGCATACCATAAACATTTCCTGTCATATTATAAATAAAAAACTATTATTTTTTATATTGTCAACTTGGCATGTATAGACTAATTATACAACTCTTGTTTATAGGAAATTTTTACCATGATAGCATGGCATACCAAATAATATCACCACACAGGTGCACATATGTAAAACATAAATTACGCCTTACTTTCAAAATCACCATGAACACTTCATAGCATTTGATTTACGAACGCTTAAATGTACCGAGAAGTGTCTGTGTGTTGCCTGAAATAGTTACCGGAAGGACATGCCCACCAAGCTGGTTGGCCAGGAAGGACATCAGAATAGCGATGTCACCAAATGCAATCACTGCATATTTGAGAATATGTACATAACTTCATTATCAAATACCAACATATTGAATGAATAAAGCAGCATTAGGTGTCAAGGTGAAATGAGAAATTGAATATCCTACGTCATAATGAGTGAATAATGATATAGATCATGATAATGACAATTGAAGATGATGATGATCAAGACAATGAAATAAAATGATAATTATGAATCATTTACGGTGAAAATGATAATTAGACAATAAAGATGATTGTGGTGATTAGGAATGATGATGAAGATGGTAATAATAAAGTGAGGAGATGATGGTGATAATGATAATAGAGAACTCGACAATTAATGAACAAACGCTACCTAGCATATGAAAGACATGACGTTTGGTTTTTAACACACCGTACTGTAGTTCTCATATCTACCATTCTAGCTTCCATACGAATCAATATATATTAGATTGTTACCACACTCTAGCACTAACGTTTCTCATGCATATCCATTAACAACCAGAATATCATCCCTCTCTTGGAAGACAGCTAGATGGACTTATCATCAAACATTGTTGTGTAGAGTGTGGAAACAGCAGCACATGCCACAATGGACCCCCATAAAGGAGAGCCAGTCTGTGTAACAACAACACACCAAACTTTATCTAAGGCAGAATCAGCATCCTGGGTCAAAGATTTGTTGAAGGTTGAAATGAGGCTTCACATTGAACAACAAGAGGTCACGTCAAAATAGATGGATGAGGATGATTGTGATGGTCGGTCAGTGGCCAGTCCGTCCCTTATTTTCCCTTTGTACTCGGTGCAGATTTCATACAACCAAACCGCGAGGTCTAAGCAGCGGTGAAATGTGTGGACGGTTATGATCACTGTCAATGGCATTTGCCATTATGGCGATGATGGCGATGATGATGATGATGATGATGATGATGATGATGATGATGATGATGATGATGATGATGATGATGATGATGATGATGATGATGATGATGATGATGACGACGACGACGACGATGATGATGATGATGATGATGATGATGATGATGATGATGATGATGATGATGATGATGATGATGATGATGATGATGATGATGATGATGATGATGATATACTAACATTTCAAAGAGTTCATACGCAGGATGTATGCGGCGTAGGGATGGGGGTAGAGGGGTAGTTAGAGTGTGAACTTTAGCTCAGCCCAAACCTTCACCACCACCTCCAGCACCATCATCAATGCATTTTAAACTGATTTGCCAATGTACGTAATCTATTCTAATGCAGCCTTCCTTGTCATAGAGCCTTTTCCAGCTGTACAACTACCTCGCATCTTGCTCTTGGCAGCCTTTCCTTAAATTGTTATTGTATGTATGTTTATATGTATGTTTATATGTATGTTTATATGTATGTTTATATGTATGTATGTATGTATGTATGTATGTATGTATGTATGTATGTATGTATGTATGTATGTATGTATGTATGTATGTATGTATGTATGTATGTATGTATGTATGTATGTATGTATGTATGTATGTATGTATGTATGTATGTATGTATGTATGTAAGCATGTATGTATGTATGAAGGTATGTATGTACTTGTGTATGTATTAATGCATGTATGTATGTATGTTTGTATATACGTATGTTCATACGGATAAATGCACATATGTATAAATAAATGTATGTATGTATATACGTATTTACGTATGCGTATGTATGTGTATGTGTATCTATGTATGTATGTGTGTGGTTCTGCTTGACATAGTTTACCAATTCTTGGATTCTTGCATGCTGCCTGTTATTTGCTTCGATGACTGCCGTTTATTACAAAAGCATAATGTTTTGGTCTTTGTAGACTTGATTCGACAGACATGCTAAATCATGTGTAAAAGTTCGCACGTTTGCGTCAAAAAAAGGAAGGGCGATGTGGTGGACAACTATCTGTCACTTACAATGGTTCCTTCACTTACATAAGGATCATCAACATGGAATAGTAGTCAATTGTGAAGAAATGTATAGCCAAGAGGGCTAGGTATTCTCATTTATAAGCCACGCGGGTATCATTGTGAACTGTTAGGGTGCTAGGCAGAACCACATGGTGTAAATATAGAATTTATAACGGATCATCTGATGACATATTAGGACAATGCTAGGTTATATGAGGATCACGAATATCTTTATGGAGATCTAGCAGGAGCATGTGGGGATTAAACAGGAATATATTGGAATCTTTTAGAACTATACACAGCTGAATAATTCCTCCAAATGTAAATGTGTGTGTATTGTAGCTTTGTGTAGATACCTTATTGTGTCATCTGCTGACATATGTGAATTAAAAGATGCTGCATTCCTACTTTGAAACGGCTGGTATTTCCCGGTTAATTACCAGTAAGTCCGTCCCGCAATACTAGCGGTTTCAACGTCAATAGTTGAAAGTGGAATGGTTTATTGTCGAAAAGACTCTAATGGGAGTTATAAGCTTTTCTAACAGTGTAGGACGGCACAAGCGGAGGACATATTTTCCGTGTGTAAATGAGGGAAGGATGAGAGTGACTCGGCGCTCGGAAACCACCCGCCAATGGGAAACAAGGCATTGGGAACAGAGCGCTTGTGGTAAACAATATTTGATGTGAATAATACCACCCCCTCCCACCCTGTTCCCCTCGACGTCCGCAACTAATTTAATCGTGTAAATATATACGAAGTATCAACCATCGTATTCATTCCATGTAGAAGTCAATCTATTGCCTCTTGCGAAACGTGGATATTATAGCGCTGGGGGAATGTTTTGTTTTAAATCCTATCCGTCTATGAATATATAAACATTGCAAGATGTGTTTACACGTATGTTTTTTATTCGTAGAAATAATGTCACCTTTAATATTATATATCTGTGCGTAGTTGGTGATACACTCTCTGCCGTTTAAGAATCTTGAGGGTGTGTTATTAACCACTGAGATGTACCTTTGGTAGGGTTTTCAAACATGAGCAATATCTATGTTGTGGCTGCATTGACACGTGGATTTCGTTAGAACAATACAGACGTCACTTTATGAAATATGTAAAACGACATTCCGTTGGCCCATCGTTGAGTAGAGGCTATTTTGAACTTATGGTAAACCTATTGGGACGGTATCTAGGTGATTGCATGTTTATTTAGGATAAAGGATAGTGGCATTTTTCGATTCTTAGTTGTTGTAATAATTAAAGAATATTTGAAATTTGGCTATAATGCAATGCAGAGATTTCCATGTATCATTTCTGGATAAAATGACTACATGAGTGCAAATAGTATAATATTAAGTACTTGAACAATGAAATGGAAGTCACGCTTAAGAAGTTGCATAGAATCGCCCCCTCAGTATCCACTCATACCGCTCTGTTAACGCATGTAGGACACCCAATGACATTATGAAAGCCGCAGATTTGATAAAGTTTTACAGCATAGTTATGATTAATATCGACGTAGCTATCCCTGCACCGCAAGTATCACTGTTTGAGCGTGTGTGTGAGTGAGTGAGCAGGTGAGTTAGAGAGTGAGATTTAGGGGATCAGTAAGTGCGATTGTGGGATGGTGAGTGCGTGAGTGCCGGAAAATTGACTGCGCGTGTAATCATGTAAAAGTGATTATGTGCGTGATTTAGTGATTGAGTGAGTAAGAGGGCGATTGTGCAGATAAATGCATGAGTGCTTGAGTGATTGCCTGTGTGAATGAATGGGTAAATAAGTGAGTGAGTGAATTAGTGAGTCAGTGCTTGATTGAAGGAGTGGGGTGAGTGAGTTTGAGAGTGATTGATTAAGTTAACGAGTGAGTTAGTGAATTAATGAGTGGTGTATAATTGTGGGAGTGAATAAAATGTCTGATGGGATGAGTGAGTGATGGAGTGAGTGAGTGTGCCACTCAGTGCGTGAATGGGTAAGGGAATGGTTGCGAGTGTGAGCTAATTGGTTAACTAATGAGTGAGCGAATTAGGGAGTGAGTAAGTGAGTGAGTAAATGAGTGAGATAGTGCCTAATTCCGAAGCAGTTTGACACCGTGTGTTAAGATGGTTGACCTAGACTGGCGAAAGCGAAAAGAGAACAAGCGGTTCACTGGAGCGTTTGCGAAGCCACATTACTCACGCATACGACCGTAAAGGGAAGCGCCTTCTGCTGAAAACAGTTGATAAATTAATATTTGACCTCATGACGAAGTGAAAGACTGGGCGACGCAGTGATCATGCCATGCGTCATAGCAGTTAACGCATAACAAATGCAATTTTTCAATGAATGGATTTCTTAATATCAAAATGCAGATTCGCAAAAAAAAATAAACACTGTGTTCTATCCTTACAGATAAGAAGAGCACCTCCATAGAACTACCAAGTTTAAGATATCTGCTTCAGTCCAAGCAACACAGCGCCTCTGCAGCTTAATAAACAGAGGAAACTAGCGAGATTTGAAGAGACGGGACTCAAATGTACCGCACAGGTGAGCTAATGTTATTGTAAAGCTTATACTCAGTGAGCTTCTTCTGCCAGTTCTTTCAAAACGCATATATGCATAGATGAAGGGAGGCGCACTAGTGGTAGGGATAGCAAGCAAAGTATTATTAATGCAGGTTATGAATGATCACCCCAAAGGTCTGTTTTATAATTTTTAAGTCATTTTCTCTACAAAATGTTTTGCGTGATACATACGTTCTTATATATGCGTCAGTTATAGTTGTAAGTTATATGTGTAGGTGAGTCTCGGGCGGATCAGAAAATACTAATGTATTTGATATCCTCTTGATATCAAGATATGCATGAGCAAATCTAACAGCAAATCAACCGGGAGAATGTACAAATACAAACAATAAATGGTGCATCTTCATAAAACGCCACGTTAAAGACGTATCTAAATGGTTTATAAACGCCACTCTGGCGTGGCTGCGTTATAAATGCTATGACTTGATCTCAACGTTTTTGGACCTGTGCATAATCGGACAGCGTATGTACAATAAACTAATATGGGTGATTTCTCGGAATCTCTACAGTATTTGTATATTAACAACTGGACAGGTTTGGCACAATGCCAATATTATTCGTGTTGTCGTCACAATAATTGCTAAAGATTATGCTGACAAGTGGATCATAATTGTATTGCAGTCATGTTGTTTTGCACACATGATGAGTGCCAAATTCATAACAAACCTACCCTTCATCATAACGTACCCTCTCAGTCATCAGTTGATGGAGTAACCCCCAACAGCTTATATTAATTATACGCCCCAGTTTCCCAGATCCACAAGTGACCTACATGTCGCCTGCCACTTTCCCCCTCTCCTCATACATACCCCATATTCCAGAGCCACATGACCTTCCTGCCAAGGCAACACCCGTTAGCCCCAGCCCTCACAGACCTGGCTACGTCATGTCCCATGAGAATTGGGATGGCGTGCCTTAGTCTTTGAGGGAAGCAACTTATATTTCAAAATCAGTTCTCTCCTGGCCTCCGAGCTCAACACTTCTCTCTCTTAAGTTTAGGCTAAGTTACATCTGAAATTCGAAAGTTGAAAACGGTTAAATAAAGTTCAAGTTGTTATTAACCCTACATCTGGAGTTCGATTATTTTACTTACTACAAGTGCGTAGCGTGAGCATCTCTACACCACAGATCACGTTACGACACACATGCCGGTGCCTTTTTGCTGAAACTTACAGGCAGCCAGGTTTGTGGTTTTCTTCTGTGGCATTGACCGCCTGCAACCCAATTTTGTACTCATAATACAGAATTGGAGTGGGTTTGATGCAAGTAAAACAGAATGGTTAGACTGCTATTGTTAGGGCCTAAATGACACTGTTCAAATTGAACTATTGAGACTCCCATTCGAAACACTCATTGGTTCCATTTTGCATCTAGAGCGGTAGGAAACCAATTCCTTCTGGCCATTCAGCTCCACATCATTGTCAAGCATTGTTCATTACGCATCCTGACATATTTCTCCTCATGCAATATAACATACAAGAGACGTGGATACTTCAAGCATACCATGCATCATTACATATCTAAGTGTTAATGCAGCTGCTATTTTCTTTGTTTTTAGAATGATAATTTCGTACAGGAAGTTAAAAGACATCGCCAAATGTATTGCTACTCCTCGCCTCCCGGTTAACAACAGTACATTCCATCAATAAATAATCCAACGACCTCCGTTCAGCAGCTGTGTACAGTCTTTACCGCTATCATATATTATATAAGCCCACGGCTGGAACACAGGAGGAGAAATATCTTCCGAGAGAAAACTACCCTTCACCCTCATAAGTATGAATGTCTGTATCATGTGAACCAACAGAGCTCCTAAAAAGGGATCTTCACGTACACCATGTTAGCTGTGAATGACTTTGTGTGTATGTGTGCGCTTGTGCATCGATATTGCTAGTCTGCCATAAGCCAGCTAGCATATTCGTCTAATCTTAATATAATTTGTCGATGCGAACTTAATAGTGGTTTATCTTTATGCCTATTATGGTGATTGTTAACCTAAATTGAACCTTGTACAATACATAATCGATCATGTGCCTATTTTGGCCGCTGTCATTTTTGTCAACACTTATGGGTTTAAATAGAAGCATTGGTAAAGTCTCCATGATTTACATTTGCGTCAAGAAAATATCGGCATTGTATGACATTGCCTTATTGTTCAAATATCTATAATGTTAATGATCCAACAATACTCTGATCGATGTTTGTGACAATAATTTACCCAATTTTATATTGAGCCGATTATACTTTTCATCTTACAATTTGTATTGAAATTGTCGATGTCAAAATTGCCATAAAACTCGAAACTTTTCACTCATCAATAAAAGATTGCTTATCGTGCAAGCTATCAGATAATACAGGATTTTTTTATCATAATCGGACGCTAATTGGTTTATAAATTGCGAATTGACAACAATCCCCCACCCCTTAAGCGCCCTGTATTACCCGTTGTACACACGAGGTATTATCTGTATCGACTGTTTTACTTTCACCTGGAAAACAAATCAGGGTACATTCATGTGATACATGCAATTTGTTTCGTCAGTTTACGCACCAAACTCTCAGTTTATACCTATGTTTTGATATGCTCCCTCTGAGTGTGTTCAATAAACGTAGGGGAAATGCATAACATAGACGAAAAGTCGTCCCCTGAATTGGCCCAGTCCAATGTCAAGGTTCACTAGCAGTTCACTCGCCATCGTGTGTATACTTCCGCTTTGGCTACAAAATGGAGATTTCATCAAATCTTCACTCATTAAAGTTGTGGGCATCATTGTTTCAAATTAAATGGACAAGCAGGAGAGGTAATTTCAGACAACATAAATGGCGACTGCCGAAGTAGAGATCTATTTTCGGAGACCACAGCGCCACGTAGCGAATGAAAGTCTGAAAACTCAAAACTTTCGGTTTCCAAGGTGCGGTTGTAAAGCAGCTTGGTAGGCAACCTCGTTACAAATATGGGGCTGAACAGTCTCTTTAAGTTCCGTCATGACTAAAGATCACCAGTGATTTTTCTGCCGAATGCGTCCACAATTTACATATCTCTGTTCCTCGCACCAGACATACTAAAGCTCCCACCAGTGAGTTCACGTCCCGACCCAAACAAACTGCGCTGTAACCTGCCGCTGTTTGTTACCGCACTGTCTGGTACTGATCGCATTTAGCTCTTTGTGGCGCATCAGCGTTCTCATTGAAGCCGTTGTCCAACATCTAGTGTTCCAAGGAAACTTGTAGGATTTCAGTATTGATATTCGCTACCGACTTAAATCTGGGATAATTGGTTGCAGGGCGAATGGATGAGTCGTATGAAGAAGAGTACAACAGTTATTCACGGAACAGCGGAATTGTTATGTTCTGTTCAAACAGGAACTCATTACATTATACTCTCCTTTAACACAGCATGGCACATCCAGCTTGGACCACGACTGAAACAATTCACTTTTACTGCTGTGTCCTAGTTAACACTACGCCACATCGCCACGATATGTGACTGGTTAGTACTGAGCTGTAATGCTGTTCCGTAAAAGAATAGCTATATAATGATTATTTTCATACTATAACTTCGACTAATGTACAGCAACGTAACCATCTTAAGGTAATATCAATGCTCAGCCTCCTTCCTGATTATATGGAATAGGCCTAATGATAGTCCGACGACACTTTCCCGACACCTCCTACCCAGTGCGCCACACATCATAGAATGCAGAAACAGCTACGTAATGATGTCCGACAGTTATATAATCATCTCTTACGTCGTTGAACATTCACGGACCGCCACCGCCACCCCGTCACAATATAGACAGCAGATTAAATGCATCATAATGTCGAGACGTTGAACTTCCACCTCCCCAGCCACAACATATGCAGCAGAATAAGCGCCATAAATATGTCCCCACGTTGACTACCCCCACCCCCTAATCGCCCCCCCACCGCCAACATAGACAGCAACATAAACAGCAAGGTACACTCAGCATATGATATAGATTCGGCCATGTGTGCGAATGGTTGGCGAATGCCGGTTTTAACTTAGCTCGTCAGTGATCAAGCCGATGATTGAGACGTTTTGTTTGCATATCATACATATATCAATGCATGAACGAAGTGCACGCCCTTCGAAGTGATGTACGGCAGCATTGCCAAGCTGCCCATCGACCTGAAGTCTACTGACGCGAAAGCTTCCAGCCTCGGCCAGTGCTGATGTTCTGGACACAATTCACACCATTCGTAAAGACGTTTGTTCTCCAACATCACCAATGCTCTGTCCCGTCAGAAGAAGTGTAATGGTCGTCGCCATGACAGCAGCAAAGAGATTCTCACAGGGTCCACAGTCTACATAAAAAACAGTCGGCGTATCCATCGGATTGGATCCAAGCTGGGAACCCGCTGGATTGGTCGATGTACTGTTGTTGAGTCGCTCGGCAAAGGCCCTGTCGAGCTAACGTATACAAAGACAGACAAGGTTATAAATAACACCTACCACGCTGGCTACCTCAAGATATACACAGATGCCACATCATCATCAGATGTTCCCCAGGACCTTGAGCTCCCAATCAGTGACTTGATTACTGACCGCCCCTGTTAGACCACATAGGACAAAGCCAAGCAGCCCAAGAGACCAAGGGAGGAGCACGACGAGACCAGTGCCACAAGTGTCAGCAAAAAGTTCCCCAGGATGTTCAACCCAATCCCAATGCTCGAAAAATCCTGACAGCAGCGCTGGTACTGACATCATCAAAGTCAGTACACTTTGGCCAGCCGTCTTAACTTTCAGTGTTTAGATATGTGTTCAGGATTCTGAGATATTACATATAATTTATTATATTCTTTTCATGTGATAATTCATTACATTTGATTAGTTTACATTAAAACGATTAAAATGATGAATTGTGGGTATAAGGTTCTTTCGTCTTTGTTTAAAATAAAATCAAACACTTAATACTGCATCCTTGAACATTATGAGTGACGTGGGGGGGGGGGTTAATCTTCCCTATGGTAGAATATATCTTTCAGAGACGCAGTTTAAAGTTGCTTACATTGTAATTTGTGGAGATCATCTCTTGTTTTTAGATATTTGATCTTGTTCAGTAATCTTGTGACTGGTCAAACAGATAGTTAATCGTTGTGTTTGAGGTGGCTCGCATACCAGCATGAGCACCACATTGTTAGCCGCTTATTCAACCGGATGCTTTTCCTACTCTTTTTGTCTTAGCTGTCAGGCAAGCACAAAAGGTTTTCGACACATTGAATCCCCTCCCACTCCAGCCCAAGAAAAGCAAACCTGCCTTTATCAAGCGAGAGAAGCAGACGGTGAGACTTTCTTGTTGCATTAATGATAAATAAATATTCTTATGTCTTGTTCAAAGGATACAACATTTTTTTACCATGAAACAAGGTAATGGATCTATATAAGTATGAGAGCTGTAAAGATGGTTTTAGCTGATGAAGTCCATGAAGGTAAGGAGTAATGTTTGTTTGTTTGGTGCATAAATTGTATCCATGTGGCACTATTATAATTAGTTCACGATATAATTAAAGATGTCACTGGGTGTTCAGGGGCGCCTGTCAGACAGCTGAATCTAAACAAACTCCTGGTGTTGAAGGACATTATGCGCATCCTTCTTATACCATGGGTGACTGCACCCAATTGATGGAAACCAATGATCACGTTATCAATCTTTGACACTGACAGCAACAGTATATGCGTGTTCCATACACAATGAAAATTGAGTAATTAGACCAGGTGCTGGGAATCCATTCGTCAAGCTAAGATACCACAAGTTTAAGCAGGGACATGTTGTCACTGAAGTAACAAGAAAGGCAACATTTGGTGATAAACGACAATCTGGTAAGTGGAAGCTGCAATGTTTCAGAGTGCATGGAATGTCTGATGGCTTAAGTCCTGCTGGTATGCTAAGAGCCAACCCTGCCCAAGACAGAAGCACCACCACCAATGTATGCAGATGCGATGCGGCCGGATTGTCAACAAGCCATTGAGGCACACCAGAGAAAGTTATGCATGCATCAAAACAAGTCATAGGTCAATGGGGGTGTAGAGGAATCGTTAATAGTCAAAGGGTTTACATGGATTGTTCTGAATGAAGGATGCTGGGCAATGCATCCAATTAAAATGGGGCTGTTCTCTAGAGAAGTCATGACTGGGGGAATTTCCACACAGTATACTGGAATTTCTATCCTGTGGGTTCCGACTCGCAGTTATTTAGCGGACAGAGTTCCGGCCGGAAAAATTGTTGTAACAAGTTTGTTTCAACATTTCTAACATACTGTATTCAAGAATTTAACAATTCTAACAATTGGTTTCATCATCATTGTAACTTACATTTTCATCTTCATTAATTTCATAACTTTATAATTACTTTCCATCATTATTTCCATTATCATCATCACCCATTCTTTGACATTTTAACGACCTGATGTTAAACCTCTTAATTCAACTAAGTTATGTTGGCTGGAGCATCAACCACTCACCTGTCAATTGCTGTGACAGTGAACTGTCTTTTTATGAGTGTTAATATAAATATTAATTAAGAGGGAACAGCCTATAATCTGACCCCCAAATACCTTGTTCCTGTTGCTAGGTTACAACTAACAATGAGATGCCATCGCTAGGAGACTGGATGTCATGCAACATGACCTTGTGTCCTTTGGAGGTCAAGACAAGAGGCACAGTCTGTGATGCTGGACCTCAGGCCCTAGAGGTAAGTAGAACTATACATATATATATATATATATATATATATATATATATATATATATATATATATATATATATATATATATATATATATATATATATATATATATATAGTATACTTACCTCTAGGGTATATATATATATATATATATATATATATATATATATATATATATATAGATATATATATATATATCTATATCGGGGTCCGACAATATCGGGGGTCTGACAACCCAGGCCCGGGGCAGGTGAAAGCCCTTGTTGAGCAGGTAGACTTGCCAGCTTGCCTGCCAAACGGGACAGGCGCTTCTTGAAAGCCGCTGATTAGCAATTAAAGGCCAGCCAGCCAGTGTTTAAGCCCCGGTACAAGATCGCCTGAATGCCACACCATCAAGTGGCGGCGGGCTGATATCAACGCGTCTGTGTTTGCTGAGCTCATTATAAACAACTTACCTCATTATCAATCCGAATGTTTGTCATTCGTTTTTAAATTGCATACAAAACACTTTGCACAAATGTGTGCCATAAACTTAATCCCATTGTATTGTCGCAACTGAATGAGTTGAACAGAAGTTATAATCATTTCTAAGATGCTTGATCGGTAGAACGTTTTTCTCGTGTATGAATAAAAGTGGGTGTGTGTCATGATATTGTGGTGGAAACCTTCATTCTTGGTATTTCAAATTATGTTTTTTTTAATGATGTTTCGTTAGCAGGACCAGGTTTACCGTTCACCTGCTAAAAAATATGCAATAGGAGAAAAATTATACCTTGGGCAGAAATTGCAAAATACACAAATTATCACATGAAAATAATTAAGTAACACGATTAACATATCAGTTTATGCAATTAACAGATAAATCTCTGTTTCTTTGGAGAGAAAAAGCTGTAAATGATTTAACTGTTACCGGGGACTTCAAAGGCTTTCTATGTTGATGTTCATTTCCATCAATAGACCACCAATGACCTGTTTTAATGCCACTTCTGCCCTTGACTGGTGGTGGAATAAAAGGTCTTGAACTTTGTAATATTGTGACCATGGATGTTGGATGTATTTATGTTTATGTTTTGTAATGATTTAAATTTTACAAATTTGACTGTGAATGAATTTATCAAAAAATATCTTTTATCATTCTTTCTAACAAAATGCAGTGTTTTTACAGTGTGTTGTATGCTTTCAGGTAACCAGCAGAGAAGGTCTAGTTTCTGGGCCTGTACTGTGTGCTAACCATGTAGGTTGTATCTTTACAGCTCTTCTCTCCTATACAATTTAATCATAATGGAATGCACCTAGAGCCCATTCAATCATCGTAAAACTTCTGACTTTGGACTGAGAGACTTGTGGTTATAGATTGAGAGACGTCTTGTTATCAGCTTACGATTCTTTTGGTTTTGGAGGAGAGGAACTTTAAATTTTGGATCTTATGTAAAACTTATACAAAGGCTCTTGGGTTTTTGTTTGTTTTTCAGACTGAGAGACATCTGTGTTGCTGTCCGGAGTTGGTTGCAGCTTTGATGTTTATCGACTCCCCTCAAGACACTGAAGTAATCATGGTTCAAGGTTATGATACCTATGTATGTTGTGACCTTGACCATGACCCCTGTCTAACCGAGCCTTTCTATGATAAAGCTAAAGTAAGTGTACATTTCCAACCACTGTCATGGAATACACTAAAAACATAAAAAAGTTGCCACCATTTGCCGTCATGATTTGATCACTAGCTTGATGGTGCTGTGTTGGTTTCTGTTTGTGGCAACATTTGAGCTACTTGTGGAAGATGGCCACTGCAGAATCTGTCTGAGCATCAATATCTTTCATACCCATAACATTGTATTATAACATGCTTCAGTTGTAAATGATGGATTTCTTGTGGTGGGGGTGGGGGTTGGGTTCATGTGATAGACAAATTTCCGAAGTATCAATTTACATATGATCATATCTGGTGCTGAAAGGCAACAATCATATTTGTACATCTTGATTCTATGATATCTAACTATGATATTTCTCATTATATATTTATAAACCCTTCAGCACATTTATTTCTCACTTTCACAGTTGTTGCTTATTGAGATGTACCGTATTTATATCACACAAAATACATTGCTCGAACACTAGTCTTCAGAGAAATTGCTATGGTAACCTGGAGACTATTCTGCGCCATCAAAGCTCCACACTGCAGCGATGTACACAAATGTTACAGTGACAACACAATTCTACATGAAATCACACGGATATTTGCTGGTCTCCAACAAAGGGAATTACAGCCGCTCTTTAGTGCTGGGGTTACGGAGGAAGAGGAGTCGAACCAGGTCAATGTCGAAGGTTTGTTACATATCGTTGCTTTCTTTTTACAATATATTGAAGAAGTAATTTTATCTGGAAAGTGTAAGATGAATTATGAAGCTTAAGGAACGGTGATAAATTTTAAAATTTCTATGGCCCCCAAAGTTGTATGGAACACAAACCCCGAATTGAATCGCTGATTATTTGATTACAGATTTGCAGGGTTTTATATATGCAAACGGAAGAGTAAAATTTGACTTCCCTTGGCTGATGCAACTCAGGAAAAATGGTTTTTGCAAGTTTTTCTGCGTTTTTTTTTTTGCTACAGGGGCTGGTGGAGGCTGTTGTCATGGTGATGATGCAGCATCTGTAGCTGCACCAATCACTGCCCCAGAAAGGCCACCCGTACCATTTCCCAAGCCGCTTGCAAAAAACGACATCCGACCGAGCTAAGCAAGCAGTTGTATCCTCCCATCCACATTCCCCATCTAGCTCCAATCAACTCCCCCATTGTCCCTCAAGCCCCGAAAAACCAACCAATCCCCTTCCAGTCCCCTTCAAAACATAAATCCCCTTCTAATCCCCGCAAACTCCCCCTCATACAGTCCACCTCTAGTCCTCGAAAAATCAACCATTCCCCTTCCAGTCCTCATCAGCTGTCCCCACAATCTGTGCTGGACAGTCCCGATGGCGTCCTGTCATCGTCCCGACACAGACATTTTATGCCAGAAAAACAAGCCTCTGTTACTTTACCTGCAGTTACCGTCCCACGTCAGTATTCACTCACCAAGCGAGCAAGTTACGGAGAGGATTGGGAAGATCGCAGACGCAGGTCAAATTTAAGCGATATTACATCCCGTCGAAGTAGTAGTACATCTTCATCTTCTAGGCGCAGTAGCGGGAAAAAAAGCTCATCGGAATTCAGTTCGGATTTTGAGTAGTATTACGACACGTTCCAGAGACAGGAATGGAAATTGAAGCCCCTCGCTATTGAAGAAGAAGAAGGATTGTCATGCTTAGCAACGTTGCCGGAAGGATCAGAAATCCACAGTACAATTGGTGAGGCAGTAGGAACTTCTCAAAGTCCAGTTGATCCGATCCGACCTACGGCTTCCCGGCCTCCTTTATATATGATGAAGAAGCACCGTATAAACGTGGTGTCCGATGATTCAGAACTTGAAAGTCCATGCGGCGGATCTTTGGACGCTTCTGCTTCCCAAGACAGCTTCGATTTGGTGACGAGCGCTGATGTTCCTTCCCCCACACAAAACCCATGGCAAGTGTCTCAAGGGGGAGCAAGAACCCGTACTACACAGCATTCAAGACGGTCTGCTTCCTCGTCATCTCAACATATTCACCGACATCAACCTGGAATCGTACATGTTGTGGACAATCTGGTCAACCATGCATCAGAAGAATCCCGCCAACAGCTCCACTCTCAAACATCCTCTCCTCAACCACCTTCAAACACAATGAGTCTTGATTTAGTGGGAGAATTTTCCACAGAAGTTGCCCCTGTAGCTCCGATAGATTCCGAGAAACAAGTGACTAAAGTCCCAACACGTCGCATAGAACTCAAGGAGGAATCACCTCCCGCCAAAAATGAGGTCCGTGAAATGGCTAATGCCTCGAGGTCCATTTTAGTGACGGAATCAAGGTCCTCCATGTCATCACAGAGACCATCAGGATCTCCTTCAGCCTCTGTATCTTTCTCACCTCAGCTTTTGGTACATCCCATCCCCGAGGAGCATGTGTACAACGGGGAAGGGGGCGGACATCGTGAACACTTACAGGTTGTCATGCCGATTCAGTGTGCAGCTACATCCCCAAAATCACCTGCTGCTGAATCCCACATCCAAGATGAGGCTTCAAAAGATGATGATGAATTCATCCTTCTTACACACGAAGAGGAGATTTTCCCAGATAAAGATTCAGAAATTTCCATGGTACTTTCAGACGACAATCACAGGTTTAAAAGAAATCGTGAAAAGATAGCAGGTGGTGAAGAAGAGAGTGGAAGTTCACCTGATGATGTTAAAGAACTTGTAGATGGATCAGGCCGTTCTGATATTGTGAATTTACCTGTGCATCAATATGCAGTGGAATTAACAAGGCAGGTGTACTTCGATGCGATGGCTGTACTTGGTGTGGATTGTGGTGAAACTGACGACACTGAACAACGCGATCAAGCCTCGCAGGGGGCGGACTTATTTCAGCAAAAGATTCTCTACTATGTCGATTGCATCGTCTGTGGAGTTTTAAGGCGTGGTATGCGAATTGCTGCACAAGAAATGGAACGTATGAAACAGACGCCCAGCACAATGTGCAGTAGCGAAGAAGATCTCATTGCAACTTGCGAACTTCATTCGTATGCGCAAAATTTTGTCGAGGATGTTTTGGAAGAATCCCTGGGATTTTACCAAAGACAATACATGCCCACTATGACTAACCACAAGCACAAAAGTGTCGAGGAATTGTGGGTTAAGCCCTCGGATACTGTTGAAGACATATCGGTTGATTCAAAGTATTTTGCCGCTGAATTCAGCGCCGACGACGGGAAGCCAATTCAGAATGTGTGTCCATCAGACGCAACGTGGCGGGGGTCTTTTGAGAATTTCTTGACAGTTCGAAGGCATAGTTCTAGTCATCTTTGCTGTCTTTTCGAACATCTTTGTGCTGTCTGATTTCGAACAAAAGATGAACTTAGGCGAAAGACAATGTTAATGTTTAGCACTCCGAGTTTGTTAGAATTTGAAACCGAATCAAAAGATGAGAGTAAGAGAAGGGCAAGTGAGCCGGCAACTGGGGTCTCCCTTGATTTTCTGGCTTTTGGTGCCCAGCACATTAGAAGCTCTCCAGATATCACGGGATCGAGTCGGGAATTGATTTTGGATTGGCTCGAAGAATGTTCAGCGTCTGCCTCCGGAAATCGAGCCACTTCACAACGCCATCGGACAACTTCCTCTCATCTCGAATGGTTCACTCAAGATATACTAGTGGATATATTCAACGATGCTTTCTTGGAGTTATTTGGGGAGAATTATGTCGCTTATTGGGAGCTCAGCCAACAAAATCAGTCTCCATGTCAAGTTGTCGTCGATCCTTCGGAAATTCTCTCATATGAAGTGCTCAACTACTGTAAAAATTTAACCAGTGAAATTATGAAGGGGCTCGGAAGAGAGTCAGAGAGAGGAAACGAAAGAATGACAGGAAATTATCTCCTGAAGATAAAGCGCAGGGCTCACAGTTGGGGATGGTTGCAGACAGCTTTGCCTGGCAGGTCATCACTGATGCACAGATGTTGCTGAAGAAGGAAATCACACTTGATAGTCAGGTTAGTTTCTTCATGTAATAAATTGCGCCTACTGTAGGGCATTGTAGGTAATCGAGTCTTTAAATACCCATGCACCCCAGTCTCTAGTAAATCATCACTTGCTATGAAAGAATCTGTGGAGAAGAGGTCGATGTAGCGTCGGCGCCTTAAGTACCTACCCGAGAACCGATGCTGAGCCAATCTCAACTGAGTATTTTATTATTTCAATGTGCAGGAAAGGACCATGCATTATTCCACCACATTCAGGGACTTTATAATTTCACTTTGTCCACCTAAATCCGCTGAAGTATTTGCTCTGATTGATACATATCATTTGTAGGAATTCGCAGTGCATAATTCATTTGTGCCTCCGGCAATCGTATCACTGATTAACTGACAAACGTATGAATGGATTCACGATTTTTTTATGTTTTCATTCAGCGGCATAATGTAATAAAATGGCCACCAGCAACCGACATAAGATCGATCCGCAGTCGGCGACAGAGGGTTCTGAGCCGTACGTATCAAAATGGGCAGAGACTTTTGGAGTCAAGACAAGACAATATGTTGATTTATATTCAACATTCAGGATGCTATGGGAAACATCTGTTTTAGCCGACGTCACCCTACAGAGCCGTGGGGCAACATTTAATGCCCATCGGTCATCCTTGTCTCCCATTCAGTGTACTTCAGGAAGCTATTTATAGATGAAGGGTTAGGACAAGCACGCCATCAGAGCATTGTTAGCTTGGATGTGGATCCCAAAGTATTGAATTGGATTATGTGTTTTATTTACACGGGGGGAGATCTTGGATATACCCTGTGACAGATGTGAAGAGATCGCTGATATGGCTGAGATGTTTGGGATCAGGGAGCTCCAACTCACATGTCAAGCTCAGCTCCTCAACAAGATGCAAGCCACAGAAGACAACTGCTTGTTGGGATGGCGTATAGGATACGCTCTTGAAGACACAGCACTTATCAACAAGTTTCAGTCACTTGCACTGAAGAGCGCAGCGGTCGTTAGAAAGCAACAAAGCTTCAAGTGCCTAGAACTGCCAGCCATCCGGGCATATGTAACACCTGCAAACCTCGATGTGAGCCGACCAGATGATCGACTATATATGGCTGTTGATTGGTTGCGTTATGACAGCGCCTCAAGACTACCAGAGTTCTCGGCATTACTAAGGTCTCTCCCATTAGGACAGATGAACCCTTCATTGATCGAGTATGTGCGAGACAACGATGCGTTTCTGAAATCACACGCTCCATCACGGGCTGTACTGATGGATGTCCCCAGTAACCCATTACCTGTTGCGCAAACGGAAGCTGCTTCGACCAGTCCGCCTCTAATGCAACATACTGCTGTCATGTATCAATCCACGATGAGGATTTATCCTTCAGGATTCGGCGTGCCATATATAATGATTGATTTACCGTGACATGGAATCAGGCTGGAAAGCCGCCCTTTGTGCTGTAGACCAGCAACTGTTCGTCAGCGAAGTCCGCCAAGAGAAGAGTACAATGTGGAAGTATGACATGACGAGTAAGACATGGCAGACATGCTGTGGGCTCAGGTGGGAAAGGTACTTCCACTGTATGGCGGCTGTGAATGGTCAGCTGTATATCCGGGGTGGTTGGCTGACTGACAAATGTGGAGATGTTCACTCCACCACGGGTGCAGAGCGGGTGAACTGAAGGGATCACACTGTTACAACACTGTTGTTGTCTCTCTGGTACGATGTGGTTGTGCTGGGAGCGTACAGTGACGAGAAAAACAAGCAGTCCTATATCCAGGTTTATTCCCACCACACAGAAAAAAGTAACTCATCAGTTAAAGCTACCACGTCAGTTTAAGGCTGGCGTGATGAGTGGTTTGGTTGAAGTGAAGAACAAGCTAATCTTTGCTGACGACAACCAGCATGTTTATGTTTGTCCTACACAGAGTTTGTATGGCCATAAACCCGACTGTGTACTGAGGTTATCAAAGTATGATACATTCAACATCCGCTGCATCTTGACTCTTGACAGCACGGATCACCTGGTGTACAGGGCCAGTGAGGAGGCTGTGATGACCAACAGAGCCGGTGGCTGGACTCCTGAGAAGGCAGAGTATAGTATCTTTGAAATGTCTTACCCAGGGTCGTCATGTTCCATCTGGATACCGACGGCAGGCACTAAATGAGCAAATAGCGATGTCCCATGCTTGAGAATAGTACGTAATGAATCTATGTTACAAAGCGAACTTGGTTTGAAGAGTGAAACGCCATATATTGACACTGACCACGACGATGCAGTTTGAATTATTGTTGGTACGTTACTTGCAGTTATGTGATTGTATTCTAAAATCGCATTACGCTGCTCGAAACCAGCGATCCCATCAAAATGATGACCATTAAGGCAGTGACATAAATACCAGACAGAATGATTGTGCCATTGGCAGTATCTACTGTATGCAATGCGCTGGCGGGCATCTCTACTTTAAGCATGGTTATATGTTCTTTGCTGAAATCAAGTCATACCCTATTCAATAAACTCCAATCGGTCCAATAACCGTCAATTCTAATCAGTTAACGCCAAAGTGTTTAAAATGTCAGTTTTAATTAGCGTGCTCAGCGATCGCTAGCAGTCATTATCTAGATCAGACCCAGTCGTGTGACGCCACAGGGGGAGCCCGTGTAGCAGGCCCGAATGAATCCCCGCCAAATTATACCCTGGGTGAAAGATGCCTACGCCAGATTATACCCCCCAAAGCCAGATTATGCCATGTGTATTTTTCGTAAATAAGTCTGTATCACAATGTCCGGAGTTTCTTTCGATAATAACTTCGAATAATAACATGGTTGAAAACAAAATTATTAAGTCAGATGCTAAACACGCCTCACATTTCCAGATGCGTGAGATTGCCACATGACCGAGGCGACACTTTAGCTGTGACGTTAAGATCGTTGCAGAAGACAACTCGCACTTCTTGCTCAACTTTCTAGAAGCATAACGTCATATTATTCAGTTTGATTTATGAATGCGATCATGGATGATAACCTGTACAACCAGTTTTTGAACTTCTACACCAGCTCTGTCTGAAAGTATCCTCAGCATATCTATAACTGGATCCGGCCAATCGTGTGAATGCTTAGTGTCAGTTTCGCCAAGCCAGTTTGTGCGACCAATGGAACTCTCTTCCCTGGCGACATGGAGGTTCTTGTCAAAACCTGAGTGTGCAGCTTACTAAAAGCAATGTCATGGCAATGCAGCTAAGGGGGGGTAATTTGGCTATGATAAAACCTTGGTAAAAATATCCCAGCGATATTACTGGAGAGACATGACGAAAGATGTACATAAATACGTTAAGGCATATTGGAAGTGCTTCATCAGTAATCCGAAAGTCAACAAAGAAGCTCCAACACTCAACCCCGTACCTGTACTTGCCTTGATTTGGAGTGTAGTTGGGATTGACATCATCGGCCCTCTACAAGAAATTGTAAGTGGAAACGTACATAGTCGCCATAACTGATCATTTCTCCAAGTGGTCTGAAACATCTGCTATCCTGAACAATATGCGAAGTCCGTGGCAAAGTTGCTGTACTCTGTTGTACGTCGTCTAGGCTGCATGGGCAGCCTAATCAGCGACCAGGATCGTATATTTGTGATCAAACTTATTGACATCCTCAAGGACTCTTTCCAGACAAATCATCGTACAGTCCTCGCAGTCCAACAGCCAAAGGGACAGGCCAACCAGACAATCAAAGCTGCACTGAGTAAGCTCGTCAGTGATCAAGCCGATGATTGAGATCAATATATTCCTGGCATGTTGCATGCATATCATACATCTATCCATGCATCAACGAAGTGCACGGCCTTCACAATGATGTACGGCCGCATTTCCAAGCTGCCTAATAACCTGAAGTCTACTGAAGAGAACGCAGCAACACTTCCAGCCTCGGCCAGTGCTTATGTTCGGAACACACTTCACACCATTCGTTAGGACCTTTGTTCCACAGTGTCCAACAACATCACCAGTGTTCAGTCTCGTCAGAAGAAGTGTTATAACCGTCGCCAAGAAAGCAACAAAGAGATTCTGACAGGGTCCACAGTCTACATAAAAAAACAGTTGGCGTATCCACTGGATGAGATCCAAGCTGGAGCCCCGCTGGATTGGTCCAAATACTGTTGAGTCGCTCAGCAAAGGCCCTGTCAAGCTCTTAAACACAACGACCGACCAGAGTCTAAGTAACACCTACCACGGCAGCTACCTCAAGATCTACGCAGATGCCACATCATCATCAGATGTTCCTCAGGACCTTGAGCTCCGAATCAGTGACTTGATTACTGACCGCTCCTGAAACACCACAGAGGACAAACCCAAGCAGCTCAAAAGACCAAGGGAGGAGCACGGCGAGACCAGTGCCACAAGTGTCAGCAAAAATCCGACTAGGATGTTCAACCCATTCCCAAGCAATGCTCGAAAAAAACCTCACAGCAGTGCTGAGTCTGACATCATCAAAGTCAGTATACTTTGTCCGATCCTCTTAACTTTCACAGCCTAAACGAACGTACTAGACCATAAGAGATGGCAACTACTACTTTCGATCGCTCAGTTACATACTGACAGGATCAGAGGAGAACCATGACATCATTCTAGTTTAGCACATGAACACTTATATCCACACGAAGCTCAAATAGTACCTGAACCAGAGTGATGATGACTATGTAACAGCCTCTGGTATTACACGGGATAGTGTATGGGCGACTGAAGCCGAGGTCATGGCCACAGCCAGTTTAATAGGGTGAGACATTACATTTCATTCCTAGGTTGGCCTGTCAATGCAGTGGCTAACATATCCCACCAGTTTTTAGCATTCAATGCTTCACATATCATGCATTATACCTTGAGAATGTGCGGGAGCACTTCAATTTGGTTATCAGCGTTTAGATATGTGTACAGGATTCAGAGATATTACATATTATTTATTATATATTTTTCATATGATGATTTAAAGTTTACATTTAAGCGATTAAAATGATGACTTGTGGGTTTATGGTTCTTCCGTCATTGTTTGAAATAGAATCACACAATTAAATCTGTATCCTTGAACATTATATGTGACGTGGGGGCGGGGTTATAATCTGGTCTAGGGGCATATAGTTTTACCTAGGTCGGAATATACTCCGAGGTATAATCTGACCTATGCCAACATGTTTTGGCCTGTTACAACGGAGGGAGTTTAACGATGCTTGCATTGTAATTTGTCTCTTGTTTTTAGATATTCTATCTTGTTCAGCCATATTGTGACTGATAAAACCCATACGCATACCAGCCTGGGCGACGTGAGCTTGTTCAAGTTTCCTGATACGGACGAATTAAAGAGGAAATAGACTGATCAGGTAGTCTACTACCGTTGCGAGATAAATGGCCTGGCCTGGACAAGCACTCGTTTGTGTACAAGGTTAAAGAAAGGTTGGTGACACAATAGATTCCCTTCCACTCCAGCCAAGGAAAGGCAAACCTGTCTATATCAAACGAGAGATGCAGAGGGTGAGACTTTCTTGTTGCATTAGTATTTAATAAATACTATTATGTCTTGTTCAAAGGATACAACACATTTCGACCATGCAACAAATTCATGGATCTATATAAGTATGATAGATCTGAAGATGGATTTAACTGATGCAACTGTTATGCATATAATGTCTGTTTGTTTGGTGCATAAATTGTATCCATATAGCACTGTTGTAATTAGTTCACAATATGATTAAACATGTCGCTGGGTGTTCAGTGGCGCCTGTCAGACAGCTGAATCTGAATTCTTATAATTCAACGGATAACTGCACCCTATTGATGGAATCCAATCGATCACGTTATCAATATTTGACACTGACAGCAACAGTATATGCATGTTCTATACACAATGAAAATTGAGGAAATAGACCAGGTGCTGGGAATCCAGTCGTCAAGCTAAGATACCACAATTTTAAGCAGGGACATGTTGTCACTGAAGTAGCAACAAAGGCAACAATCGGTGATAAGCGACCATCTGGTAAGTGCAAGCTGCAATGTTTCAGGGTGTGTGGAATGCCTGATGGCTGAATTCCTTCTGGTATGCTAAGAGCCAACCCTGCCCAAGACAGAACCACCACCACCAATGTGTGCAGATGCGATGCAACCAGATTGTCAACAAGCCTTTGAGATACACCAGCGAAAGTTCTGCATGTATCTAGACATGTGAGTGGAGGGTAGAGGAATCCTTGATAGTCTGGTGCTGGGAAGTTATTTCGTAATGTTGTAACAGCACAGGCTGGTAAAGGAACTCTTATCTTTTGCCCAAGATGTCTCCAGCACCACAGAACAAACAGCCTGTATGCAGTCTATCTGTTACGTCTGCTTGATAACAATATGACGTTGAATTATGCATGCTCAAATGTTTTTGGTCACACCGGTTTCAATAAGTATAATGACGCTGTTGATAATGACGGAAAGCGTTTGTATAGAAATATGTGTATGTAAATAATAATGAACATCCTTCACTTTTGTACATTATTATGTGCAATATGCCCCCTGCAAGAGTCAATGATTGTTATGAATGCTGGCAATGCATCCAGTTAGAATGGGGCTGTTCTCTAAAGAGGTCATGACTGGAGGAATCTCCACACAGCATACCTGATTCTTCCAAATTTGCCATTAGTTGACATTAACCACACAGATACCTGTAACATGAAGTAGTGATGAGGATATTGATGTGTGTAATTAATGATGACATATGTTTAAGCTGAGTACATTAATAGAAAATCATATGGAGCCATAACATTCATTTCTTGAGGTCATGAATCAATTTATGAGCTTACTGATATTCCAATAAGAAAAGAGCTGTTTTACTTGCTCAGAATCAATCTACGTCAACTATAAACACATTGATTAGCTTTTGATAAGGTCAGCTTTATATCCAAGTACATCTATATTTATGAACAACAGCTAGTCAGAGATAAGTTGTTAGCTTACAATTCGTGTCGAGTAGCTTTCACACATACATGGTTCAACTTTGTTGACATGAACCCCTTGCAGCCACATGATCAGAATGAGGAATGAGACAACAAGTTTGTAATATCTCAAATCTGTGGTCTGATATTGAAGAATTAGTTGCTGCAAAGCTCTGTTGGATATTATTTTTGTTGCGTTGACATGAGTTGAGATTCATTTGAACATTAACGTAACTACAGTAAGTAAATAAACTTCTGTGGTTTTGGTGTTCACCAGGCTCCCACCAACTCATTGGTCAACCTACATGATGTGTTTGAACTTATTTATTTCAATGGATCACTGTTGCGGAAATACGATCAGACATAGCCTAACAAGCTATGTTCTGCTGCCGCCCTATGCTCAGAGAGGGAAGACCCATACAAGTCAGACTGATCCCAGACGCAACAGTGGCGTCGCAGGCGTAATTATTCGCGTCATCAGAGATGTCTGAATCGCTCATTTCTGGTTCGAAACTATTAGGTAGAATTACCCTTACGAAGCAACGATGGTCTGCAAATGACCTGCGTCATCCCATGTTTCTTCGTTGCTCTCTTGAAATGATAAAATAGCGAAACTACCAGCAGCCTTTTTGCGAGAATCGCAACGCAGATCGCTTCTTGCAGGCAAAACAATGCCAGCGATTAATTGTTCATGTGCTTGTCGTTTCGATACGCCGGACTGACTCCTGTTTGAAATCAAATTTCAATCCAAAAGCACGAACTTGCACGGCTATTACATAGACAGAAAAGGTAATATTTGGTTATATTCCGGTAATATGGCGAACAACATGACATGATTGCTCGTGCGAGAGGCGGTTTCATCGACACCTATTCTGTCACAAAATATAACTGCGTTATGCCGCGATCATAATGTTAGGTTATGGTGCCGCTATATTCTGAGTGTTCGACGATATGTGTATATATAGGATTAACTTGGGATGTCACAAGTAAGCAAATACCACTTGGTAATCGATTAAGGTTCAAAACGTTGTACTGAACGGTATTCAAAAAAAGGAGCTGATTTTGAAAATGTGACATGTATATAGTTGCGATTTATACTAAGGTTCGAATCTATCGTTGCCTCCAATAGCGAGAGTTTAAGCTTAAATATAGATGACAACCGCCACCCCCCCCACCAAGTTTCACCTCCATCCCGTTGTCATTCCATTTAGTGTACTGTTCGTAGTACAGACGCGACTAAAATGAAAATATATACGCCACATGGTCAATGGGCGTGTCTTATTAAATCGAACGATCAAGTCAATAAAGTCGGCCCAACACAATTAACGCTCACTCTGTAAATGCATATATATATAAATATATACATATAGATATATATATATATATATATATATACTATACATATATATTCATGGATATATACGTATTGACCTATATATCATATATATATATATATATATATATATATATATATATATATATATATATATATATATATATAGAAATACATATGAAATTATTGTTTTTATAGCTACATTTATAGATATTCCAACATGTATGTATATGTTCATATATATATATATAGGTACATATATATATATTTATATATATATATATATATATATATATATATATATATATATATATATATATATATATATATACATATACATATGTATATATATATAATGTGATTGTGTGTATTTGTGTGTGTGTGCGGGTGTTTGTGAGTGAATGTGTGTGCGTGAATGTGTGTGTGAATAATATGTATCTGTATCTACATCAGTATCACACAATGATGTTCTTGGTACTGTAGCACGAGTGGTTTGTAACACAAATAGGTTCTAGCTTGAGCTATGTTACTTATATGCAGGTTTTAAGATATTCATAAAATATCTAGAGGGCTTAGGGGTTCTAAAACCTTCATAGAGGATCTAGCTACATTTCGCTTAAGGAGGTTACGGCTCTTTTACATTCATATAGAGTGTGCTTGCTAAAGAGAGTGGAATTGCTATCATATCAAAAGACATTATAAAGAGGGAGCGCTAAAGAAACTAGGATTCAAATCATTCTCAAAGGTTGCGGTAGTTATACAACATTCATATTTGCTTTTAAGAGGATTCTTCGTAGCTGCAGCCTTGAAATTATTGTCTGATTTTATATCACATGTACTCAATGACTTTTTTTTACTTTGGTATCAGCTCAGATCACATCGCTCCTCGATCAAGTATACCAACTACTTGGTACATACAAGTTATATTTGGAAGCCGATCACTGTATTGGTCATAGCACAATGCTATTGACCCCTGCTTTGTATGCTCTATATTCAGAATCATATATATATATATATATATATATATATATATATATATATATATATATATATATATATATATATATATATATATATATATATATATATATATATATATATATATATATATATATATATATATATATATATATATATATATATATATATATATCTATATATCTATATATATATACCCCTTATATATATATATATATATATATATATATACCTATATGTATATATCTCTACCTCCATCATATCTATATCTCTCTATATCCATATTTATATATCTTTGTATATATATCTTTATATATATGTAATATCTATATATATGTGTCTCTCTGTATATCCTATCTATATATCTATATATATGTCTCTATATATATATATATACTCCCTATATATACTGTCTCTCTCTCTCTCTATATATCTATATCTCTATATCTATCTCTATCTCTCTCTCTCTATATATCTATATATATCTATATCTCTATATCTATATATATATCTATATATATATCTATTATATATCCCATGGATTGCGTCGTCCAAGTATGCAAATTCAATCAAACAATTCCCATGAAGATTATTCCATGTAACGCAAGCATGTGATGGAAGGGGAGAGGGGAGTGGGCAGTATTCACCTTTTAAGTTGTCAATGTTAATGCCGGTTAATAAGTGTAACTTATTGCACGTATCTCAAGCAAAAGACTACCAGACTAGTAAGGTTGAAGCACACTTGTCACATGTCATCTAATTAGCTCGTTTATTTGTATAATTCGACATCACTCGAGATAAGGAACGGATTTGGGAGTACCTTCTAGGTAAGAAGAGCAAAGAGCAATATATGCGTGGACGGATAAACACTCAACCCACCGAACCATATGCTCTGTCATGACCAAAGTCTCATCAGAGTCCAAAAGAGAGGGGGTTCAGAAAGAGGTCGTTGAAAGTGGTAATTGTTTTATTTCAGGTGAGCAGAGCGAAGTATAATACATGCTTGAACGGATTTTCACTCTAGCGACCTACAGATATGCACTGCTATGACAAATGTCTCAGCATAGTCCAAAAGAGATATATATATATTTATATATATATATATATATATATATATATATATATATATATATATATATATATATATATATATATATATATATATATATATATATATATATATATATATATATATGTGTGTGTGTGTGTGTGTGTGTGTGTGTGTGTGTGTGTGTGTGTGTGTGTGTGTGTGTGTGTGTGTGTGTGTGTGTGTGTGTGTGTGTGTGTGTGTGTGTGTGTGTGTGTGTGTGTGTGTAGCGACAGCACTTTTGATGTAATTGCCATGCATGCATGATTTGTTTTAAAGGTTACACTCTTGTGCCTGACCACAACCGGGTTTCGGTTTCAGTTATGACTGATTTAGTATTATTCTTTTTACTGGTTATAGTCTTGATAAGATGTTTTGTGTTTGAGTATATTTTGGGTGCAAAACAATATTTAAGAAGGGTTTTGACAATATTTAGGGTTTGTTTTTTTAGTTAAAGTCATTTTCTCGTGTTGCATCATGGGAAATATAGATAATATTATTATTAGTAAATAGCATTTCCGGTTGTTTGAATCGCGCTACATTTCAAAAGTCATTTCTCGACCATTTTGTGGTTTTTGCCAAGGTTTGTTGTGGTTACTCATGCTAGTTAGAGAGATATATAATCCAATGATGTTATTATTTATTTAATGTATCATGTGTTCATCTGGGGAGGGTATATATAGGGGTGTTTTCATGGGATAAGGAAGACTCGTTGCCAGCCAGCGAGCACTCAGCTCTCCTTGCTGCTCTGCCCAGCTCTCCTCGCTGCTCTGTCCAGCTTTGCTCGCTGCTCTGCCCAGCTCTCTATCCCTCTCACCGCTGCTTTGTCCAGCTCATTTTGCTGCCCGTTCAGCATTGTGCCTGCCAGATTAGGTTTTTAACCACCATATGTCGGGCTGGGGATGTCATTTAAACTATTCATGTTCTCAATACTATATTAGCTTGTTGTTAGGTTGGCGCAAATAAACACTCTTATTTTAATTCTTAAACATTGTGTGCATTTACTGATTAAGCCTGACATTACCGCTGATGTTAAAACACCCCTACTAGTTGCACGCTACATATATTATATATATGGCTAGAAGGCAACACTTAGTTTACCCATAATACTCATAATTAAATGAAATCATTTGCGTACAAATTAACTTTTTACTTTATTAAGACTCGTCTATCACATTTAAATCCTCAAAGCAGCATACGAATATTTTGACAGACAATGTTTATTGGCTATATATTTACATATCTGTACATCCTTTTGTGGATCCAATTCTACAAAAGGTTAGCGGTTTTTCTGCTGATTTTCGCCCTTGTGCCAACATATATATTATTTATCCAATACAAATTGAAGCATGCTGGAAAATTGAAATTAGAGCTACCCCACCACATGCATGTATCTCTTATTGGATATGCATAGACAACACCGCATGGGTATCCAGCAAGACTTGACAGGTATCAACACAAGTGATATATTCTATAGGTGAGCATGTTGCGTTGTCTGTCCTGTAAATCAAGCAAAAGTACACCTGACTGACCATACAAGCATTTGTGTAAATCGTCGGTTTTGTGGTGACGTTGGTTGTCATCTTGTGGTATTACAAAAATATGTGTATATTCATTTGTTTTTGGATATAATAGCAATGTCGTCCAACTCAATTCTTGTAAAACGCTTTAATATGCTATTAATTTAACCCGCCATCGAGTTTTTATACCCTTTTATTTGATCTGGTGTGGAACTTGTTGTAGATGTATCTATTAGATCTATCTACCATCCAATAACCTATTTATATACCTTGTGTCTATTATCGATCAAAAGTTCATTATGAATAAACCCCATAATTCTTTGGTCTCTCATCCAACAATTATTACCTATCATTATCGCTTGTCAGTACCATTTTATAACCCCATTAATCCATCAGTCATTGCTCCCAGACCTTTCATCACATGATTTGTCGTAAGATTCAAGATGCATTATCCCATCCCCCATCAGCCACAACCAAGCAACCCAACCTCATGTGTGCTACTAGGTTATTAAAGTAGCTATACAACAGGTTTTGTGTGAAATAGTAAGGCGGGGTTAATTTGTCTCTGTAATTATTGTATTGGCTATCAAATAGTAAAACGATCTATTCTACAACCTTGTTTTCTTTTATCCGTCCTCCCCATCGTCGTTATTGTCCTCACCGAATCAAAGTAAAGAAATAACAATGGTCGCCAGAAGAAAATGACCCCCTACGGACTATAGAAGGAGCCAGGACTGCCATTTTTAAATGGGCGTACATATTGACCTATGATTTATAAACGTGACAGGTATCAACTCAACACCAGCGATATATTTTATAGGTGAGCATGTTTTGTTGTGTATGGGGTATAAGGGGCTATGGGCAGTTATCATTGAATATGTGGTGCATTTCCACGCAAGCAAATGGTCGAAAATTATTAAATTTTGTTTATTTTCATTTACATCAGTGAACCTTTTCCGTCTAGACTGAACCGACTGTCTCATTGACATGTAATGTATTTTAAGAGACCTATTGCCGTCCAGGCATTGGCTTCTTGGTGGTAGTCCATAATGATGCTTGAATCACACTAAGACATATTAATGATTGTTGCATGTGCGATCTCTTCTGTCTGCCCGGTTAATTAGTTTTTAAAATTCTCCATAACAAACTATGGGGGTGGGCGATGAAGGGGTCACTTAGTTGGCATCGATGCTACAAACCCGCTATTCCGACCCATGGAATGCAATTGACAAATTGACAGTTAGATGATGGAAACTGTTTCCTCTTCGAGTCAACTACATAATCGTTTTAATCAAACTAGGTCATCTGTCGTAATATTGCATTTAATGTTGGGTTGATTTTTTATATTAAGTGTGTAAACAATGCGGGAATGGCTCGATGGAGTGGGGTATGGGTGTGGTGACCAGCTCGTTCCCAGAGACAACCGAATCTACACGACGGAAGTTCGCTTGAATAATTAATAAGATGTACGTAATGGTCGACCTATCTAACAACAAATGATATATTTGGTATGTCACCCCAACGAACAGCTCCAAAGCATCCAGCCCATACAGGGTTGATATCGTAGGCCTTGACCTTAGTGACGTCAGGTGACCCCACTGATGGTGAACCGAGGTCCACCTACCCTGTTCATTTACTAATTGTAACAGAAGTGCTTGATGACATGTCTTGAAAAGCTTTTGTTTATTTCAAGCAAAATGTCCCCATTCCAATTAACATGAAAATATAGTCTGGGCGGTTTGAGCGAGGTTACTATGGTACAAGAATCCACGGGGCCTGCACACCGTGTCTATAAACACTAGAAGCCAGAGAGGAGAGGGCTTTTTAAGACTCGAGTGTCGCAACTTACCATGATTGTCAGCATCTTGATTCTGTTTATCCTCATTCCTATCATCACAGATGCGTTATTGTCATTCCAATAGCGCATTTAATGTATGCACGCTACAATTGGTTATCAAGTTTATTTATACGGTATATTTAGCTGCATTTTATAGCAGCGGCGATTCATGTTCAACATACAGTTTGCACTAGTACTCAAATAGTTCTGAACGATTTAAACATAGATTGACACCGCATGACACCTACACAGTTACATTTGGAAGTACAGAGAGTAACCCCTCCTTATCCTCCACACAAGCCGCGCCTCCTCAAAGCTCTAATTTTGCTATCCATCTGAGCTTAGGACTTGTATCAAAAACTACTGATTAATAAAGTGAAGGGAAGCGCACAATTATTTGTGGCGTTCATTTCCTTCAATGTCAATAGCGTATGATTTGAAAATTAAAAGTTTGGCTTAGTTCGTGTACATTTCTCAATACTCAGTATTGTGTCCTGCATGATCGGCATTTGATAATGGATGACTTGAACATAATCGTTGCTCCAATGAACTTCTGCATGACGTTTTAGCTACATGGTCCTTGTCTGTTTTTACATCGTCTTAATTTTTGGAGAGTACCCCCACACTAACACAGATTCGAAGCCTTCTTCAGTCTGGACATGCGCAAACACACTGCGCGCCATTGCAACGGAGTAGACATTTTCAGTTCGGTCATCAACACGAATTGTCAAGTAACTCATTCCATTTCTGTTCGATATTGAAGGTGAGCATGTTATATTGCCGCTGTTGTAAACCTTTACCTATTGTGATATCTCACAAGATTATAACAAAACTAATATGTGACACGAATATTCAAAAGATACCGTGGTAGAACTACTTCCTGGTTGCCCGAATGAAGAATTGGGTATCACCCATTACCAATCGATTCGCATTGAACTAGTGTCATCATTTAATTGGCAAAGTCGGTTATTTTTGTGTGACAATCTATATATTATCGATTGTTTGGGGGTCCTTTCCATTTCGATCGCCTTTATCGTAAACGATCATAATGGCAGAATGATCATAATGCATTTCAATGTTCATAATGTGAGGTCACTGATCGATTGATCAGAAGAATGTGAATATGAATCATAATGCGTATTACGAATTGATCATGACGTTAGATACCAGATTATTGTTTAAAACGATATATTATTAGCGTAACTAGCGCAGCCATTAATAATTTTAGAAAACAATGAAGGTCAATGCACAATTACATACTCAATTTATGATTAGCCAAAAATGTTGCAACGATTTTCTTATTTTGAATTTCTGACCTGCATTCACATTCTACTCGAACTTGAAACAACCTATTATGTCTCATTTAATTATGATAGTAATAGCACTATGGAATACACAAGACATTATAGGTCAATGCACACTTTGCAGGGCACTCTGATTTCGAGTGGAAGCGGCTTCAGTTGATTCTAAACTTACATTAATGTAATCTGTCTATCATTCACCAATTATGAATTTACAATCCGTTCATTTTAGTATCAGAAACCACTTGTCATTATTCGCACATCCACCAAACACATTCTTCTTTTCCACATAATCCTTCCAGATATAACGTGCTCATTTATTTGCATCTTCCTCATCACCAGTACTCATTCTGATTGCCTAAAACATTTCGTCAAGATATTGATTTTGATTTATGACACACCCTCAATCCGTCTCCTAGCAGCATGTGCCTACACACCCAACACCCGAAATTTAAAATCTGCTAAAATGTATTTGGTTTGATTGTTACATTTCATTTGTAGGAAATCGCCATGCATTCATTACATGTGACTCCTGCAGGCGTTACATCCATGAAATGACAAATTTAAGAATGAATTGTACAATGTTGTTTTTGTTTTTATTCAGCACAATAACAGAACCAACATGGCCGCCAGAGGACGCCATAAGATCGATGCACAGTTGAAGACAGAGGGTTCCGAGCCGTTCGTATCTAAATGGGAAGAGACATTTGGAGTCAAGACAAGACAATATGTTGATTTATATTCAACATTCAGGATGCTATGGGAAACATCTGCTTTAGCGGACGTCACCCTACAGAGCCGTGGTGCAACATTTAATGCCCATAGAGTCATCCTTGTCTCCCACTCAACGTACTTCAGGAAGCTATTCATAGATGAAGGGTTAGGACGAACCGGCCACCAGAGCACTGTTAGTTTGGATGTGCATCCCAAAGTATTGAATTGGATTATGTGTTTCATTTACACGGGGGAGATCTTGGATATACCCTGTGACAGATGTGAAGAGATCGCTGATATGGCTGAGATGTTTGGGATCAGGGAGCTCCAACTCACATGTCAAGCTCGGCTCCTCAACAAGATGCAAGCCACAGAAGACAACTGCTTGTTGGGATGGAGTGTAGGATACTCTCTTGAAGACACAGCACTTATCAACAAGTTTCAGTCACTTGCATTGAAGAGCGTCGCGGTCATTAGAAAGCAACAAAGCTTCAAGTGCCTAGAGCTGCAAGCCATCCAGGCTTATGTAACACACGCTGACCTCTATGTGAGCAGATCAGATGATCGCCTATTGATTGCTCTTGATTGGCTGCGTTATGGCGCCTCAAGATTACCAGAATTCCCGGTCCTCCTCAAGTCTCTCCCATTAGGACAGATGAACCCTACATTGATCGAGTACCTGCTAGACAACGATGCACTGCTGAAATCACACGCTCCGTCACGGGCTGTGCTGATGGATGTACCCAGTCACCCATTACCTGTTGCACAAACGGAAGCCGCTCCGACCAGTCCACCTCTAATGCAACACACTGCTGTCATGTATCAATCCACTATGAAGATTTATCCTCCAGGATTCGGCGCGCCGCACACAATCATTGATTTACCTTGTGACAAGAAATCAGCCGTATGTGCTATAGACCAGCAATTGTTCGTCAGCGGAGTCCGCCAAGAGAAGACTACGATGTGGAAGTATGGCATGACGAGTAAGACATGGCAGTCATGCTGTAAGCTCAGGTGGGAAAGGTACGACCACTGCATGGCGGCTGTGAATGGCCAGCTGTACGTCCTGGGTGGGAGCAGTAGCCGCTTTAATATCACCATGGTGACAAACGTGGAGATGTTCACTCCACAGAACAACACGGTCAGCAGAGCGGGTGAACTGAAGGGATCAGACTGCTGGAACACATGTTGCTGTCTCTCTGGTACATCTGACGTGGTGGTGCTGGGAGCGTACGACAAGCAACCAAACAAACAGTCCTACATCCAGGTTTATTCCACCACACAACACAAAGTCACACATCAGTTACAGCTACCTCGCCAATTTGAGTCTGGGTGGATGAGTGGTTTGGTTAATGTGAAGGAGAACCTCATCTTTACCGACGGCGCCCAGCATGTTTATGTTTGTCCTACACAGAGTTTGTATGACGAGAATCCGGACCGTGTGCAGAGGTTATCAAGGTACGATACATTAAACTACCGCTGCATCTTGACCCTAGACAGCACGAACATGGAGTTGTTCTTGGTGGGTGGTGACAAGGACACAGATCACCCGGTGTACAGGGCTAGTGTGGAGGCTGTGGTGAAAGACAGAGGCAGCGGCTGGACTCCTGTGAAGGCCGACTGGAGTGATTATGGGAAGTGTTATCCGGGGGCGTCATGTTCCATCTGGTTGCCGACGTCCAACACTAAATGAGCGTTGGTGGTGTAGTATGTTTGAGAAAAGGACTTAATGAATCCATACCACTAAGTGCTTGATTAGATTAGTGTGATACTTAGTTAACGGAGCTGTTGATTTCTTGTATTAGGTCGCATCAAGTGTTGGTACATCATAGCCTGGTCTGAGTATTGAGCTGTGGGGTAGAGACTGGCTGCATGTTTTGTAATACTGGATATCATTTTAGCTTATGATATGTAGAATCGATTGAATTGACGCAGTTTGTCCACTTGGATCATCACAGATCGCATATTCCTCAACCTTAATTGCATCCATTCGTTACATGTTGTTGCTATATTATCCAGGTCAGCTTTTATCATAATAACATACAATACACAAGACCTTCTGATTCTTCCATTAATGAGGCAAAGTCACCAGGTAATTGATACGTGACTAAAGCGTTGTTCTAAGCGTGAATAGCGCTGAATGAATGGAGCTTATTCTGCACAAATGACATGCACGAATACCCGAATTATATATATGTCTCCAACGTTACTATGTACACTTAATCCAGTATATATTCTAATATGAAACTTTGTCCCTGATGCTTGACGATCCGATAATTCCATTCAGGCGCAGACAGGAGAGATCGTAGCAAACAGCGCTGACGCTGCCAAGGCGAAGTTTCGTTGCCAAATGTGCAACAAAGGTGTCGCAATAGTTGAGCTGAATATAGTACGCAGCCTTCAATAAGTGACCTGGTCATTTGACTTACCATGATCGTTCCCTGCTTGGTGTCTGCATAGTTCATCCCAATCTGCAATCAAGGAGGGGAGAGCATTTGTACGGTATTATACTTGTAGCTGGTTGAATTTGATTTCTGCATAGCTGCCCGGTCTGACTAAGTTTCTGATATTTGTTGCAAAAACCAACTTAGAAACTTCAATTTGAATGGCATATGCAAGACTCTTTCATAAACGATATTAAGCTGGCTGGCTGGTAAGAAACAAAAATACACATACAGACAATTGAGCCCAAGCAATCAGCTGATTATGTATGCATGAGGCGGCCGCTAGAAGGCGAGGCAAGCTACAGGATCAGGACATGGCAAAATCGATCAGCGTTTTCAAGAGTAAAATTTGACAAATGCGATCCAATCTATACATTATATATTGATATGTTCCCACCAGCCTGTCCATAGTGCTGAGCGGTCTTCGCTTACCGTAAGTTGCCACTTCTTCCTGAAATAATTCCAACGGACCAAATAGATGAATGTTTGCGGTCGGTAGGTTCTTAAAGTTTAAAATTCGACAAATACGTTCTTATCTGTTTCAAAATGTATGACCATAGTATTCAAATATACCTGTATTTTACCATTGTATAGAAGGGTGTTGGGCTCAGGTGTAGGAATATACAAACATTGACTATGTTTGAGCGCATGCGACCAGTGTCATATGCGAGGGTGTAAAGCCGTGTAGAGTGTAGGCTTGGATGAACCTGGTAGGAACTGACGGTGCATACATGGGAGGATTGGTCAATATTATTGATAGGCCTCGTCTAGCCCGACGACCAATATAGACGGCATTTACCATGTTGGTCCAACAGTAAACCATTGCAAAACCCATAGATTTCGCTTAAATTACACAGATTATATGTATTCATAAATTTATTATTTAAGATAGATGACCAACTCTCATTGAGTTAGCCCTGCAGGACTTTTATATTGATTAGGCATAGGTTGTCAAAGCAAACTTAAACTTTATTACTTGACATGACTTTTGAAGTTAAGATGGAAATTTGCCTAAAGGTTGGAGTGAAATGCGTTGAGCTCAGAGGCCAAGATAGAACTGATTTTAAAATGTATGATTGATTCCCTTAACGACTGAGGCGTGCTATCCCAATCGTCATGGGATAAGCAGTAGTCTGGTCAGTGAGGGCTGAGAAGTTACCTGTGATTTTGGCCGTTGCTTAAACAGGACGGGCTTGTGGCGATAGGGTGTGGAATATGCATAAGGACAGGCTTGTGGGAAGGTGTCAGGTGAGACATGGGTCACTCAGTGAATTTGAAAGCTGAGGCTTATAATTTAGATAAGCTGTAGGGTTTTACTAGATAAAAAAGATGGCTACGTGGTACGATGATGGGTAGGTGTTTCGTCATTATGTTAATTTGGGGCTCACCATATTCCCAAAGAGTTTATAGCTACGCCAAGAGCGCCCACTCGAGCTTCTGCCCGAGGAAATATGTGAAGATGACACCTGTTAGCCGAAGTGTAATTGTCATAGCGTCTTATCATAGCGTCTCTTAAAACCACGTGAAATTCTCGTTTAATTTGGGCTGTACTTGCCTCTGCCAATCAGATGACCTACAGCACTGATATGCGAGATCGATAGTAGTAAATAGCCCGGACGTTGTTAGAGGCAAAGTTTCTTTGCCTATTACTCAGACGTGATATGTGAAATTACCTCAAGCATCAAGATAGCGCACCCAAGAGACTAATATTGATGAATCCACAATGAAATCAGTGTACAACCTTTAATAAATAACTTAACAATGTGTGAATCGCCTTAGCTAGCCCCGATAGAACGGTGATAATACGGCTACTCCTCAGCAATCAGATTCACAATGTAAAATGCATGGATTTCACTATTTCTATGTCCAGTTTTACAAATTGTAAATGACCCGCCACTCAAAAGTTTCAAACATTTATTACTAAGGTGTGATATGTGAACTTTCCTCAAGCATCACGATAGCGCACCCAAGAGACTAATATTGAAGTATCCACCTTGAGATCAATCTACAGCTTTTAACGAATGTGTGAAAACAAATGACTGACAAATGTTGAAAAACGTTGTTAATATTTGATACGTTATATTACTTGTAAAATTTTTTTCTTAGACCGGGTATAATCACTATAGAGACCAGGGGCGTAGCCAGGCTGGAAGGAATGTTACGCACAGACGGGGGAGATATCTACAGTTCCAGACAGTAAAGTCTCACCTCCCTTAGCTTCTGACTTTGATACCATTTTTGGCCATATTTATATTTTCACTTTTCCAATTGATGTTACGCACGTGCGTAAGTGCGTATCGCTGGCTACGCCCCTGGAGACAGTCACTGCTTCCGTAAAGTGCATCATCGGTAAAATGTTTGTTTGTGTCAGTGTGACGGTGACAAAATGTGGATGCTTTTCACACCAGATGATTAACTGATGGAAAAGTACAGCTGTAAGAGATGACGACAGCAATCCACACACGTGTACACACAAACAACCTCAGTGACTTAAGCAACATCATCCGGATGACCAAACCAAACGAGAAAAATGCTACGCCCAGTTTGAAATATTCTAACTATCCCCTCATGGTGACAATAACATATGCATTAAGCTTTTTCGCAGCATATCAGCACAAATTGTACAAAATACATCCAACACTTTGTTTTATACCCTTAAGAAACACTGTGACCCTTGATTGCATGACAAATGATCACAGGAAGCCAATAATAAAGACAACATGACGCATTACTAATTTTAGTCGTATTCACAATAACAAATATCGCATCCAGTAGGTAGAATTTAGAACAATTATTCTTGAGCGTTCACTTGTTCAGCAAGACACCAAAGAAATATCCTATCAACTTGAAAATCAGCACCTGGAAAAGCTATGCTGAAAAATTGTACCTTTGTATCAGCATATTGAGAACAAGCTAACTTGGGCTGATTTTTTTTTATCGCAAACTATTCAACCGGTTGAGTCAGAAAGAGATCTTACAAAGAGAAAGTGACTATTTAAAAGCTGTGTACATTCTACTACATTTTATGTTCAAGTTCAGCCACAGATCTAATTCAAACGCAGAACACACAGATCTTATTTAACGCAGAACCTATTGAAAATAGGCAAAAGCCGATTGAAGGTAAACGCGGGGTTATGTCAATAACTGATCTTCCTAAATGAAAAACACCAAACTTCATGTCAATTCCTGCACGAACCACACATGGAACTGCTAATCAAGCAATCTAAACATACATGATTTTGTTCCTAGCTAACAAATGTTCAACTATGTCTATGTACAAACCAGTAATTATTTACCTAAAAACCAAGTACCCTAATAATATACATGCAATAATACAACAAAATATGTCATAGCGAATCATGACGTCAAATACCATGATGTAACACGTTACAATACAAACGATAGCATAATACGACATGTGATGATTTGTAACAACGTATTACTCCATGACATTTTATGCAATTAAATGCCATCTGTATTGTGTGAAGGCAAGTATTGTAAAATAATATAACAAAAACATGCGAGATTTCACAAAAAGCGGTAACTTAGCACAGGACTTCATTACATCACTGAACATGGCACTTATGGCTAAAAACACACATGAGCTGCATCTCTGCTGGGGGTCCCCTTTACAGACAACCCCGCAACAGACACAATACATGGTTCTATGACTGCACGGATCACAATCAACAGTTCTAAATCACAACTCAAAACTAACACCATTCAGAACGCATACACACCCCTAGACACGGGACATTTCATCTTCATTATCAGGTGTCTCCTCTTCTAGGTGATTAGTTTCGTGTAAATCACTGCTTTCTGTAGCATCCATCTGAGTTAGGAACGAAATTGAACAATAATTGAAATAAAAACCATGGTATCGAATATATATGAGGTATACGGCAAATACAATGTTACATGTCCAGTAGGATGGTGTTTTGTAAAGGGTGAGCAAAATGTGCTGAGCAAGCAAAAAGAGGGCATTAGCCATTACACTTTTCATCCAAAAAGATGATCATTTGTGTGACAAACTTAATCGGGGCAGTTGTTCTAGGACTTGGATCATTACAATCAAGAATGTACAATATGTGCGCTAGATCAAATGTATACATTCATTCATTCCTACAATCAAACACAGATGATGAATAATGATGTTGTTAACAACTTGTCTATATTGGAACTGTGCAAACTATCATTCACAATATAATCTATTGACAGCTGGAAATATTGAATGATTGATTGTCAATTGGATTGATAGATCAGAGGACACAAGATGATTGACATGGTGGACAATACATGGATATGATGATTGACTTGACAATTAATTGACAAGACGATTGACTCAATGGACAGCAACATTGACAATAAAATTGCCTGATTTGACAATTTATTGACTGTATGTTTGATAGATTGGCAATTAATTGTAAATAGGTTGGTCTGATTTTGTAGTTAATTTACTAGAAAATAGTGGATATTAATTGACAGGATGATCAACAGATTATACAATTAATTCACATGGATATTGACTGATTTGACATTTAATTGACATGATTATTGGCCAATTGATTGACATAATGTGCAAACAAATGCCCATTGAAAACCCTGCATATGTATGTATGTATGTACGTATGTATATAGGCGAATGAATGTGTGAATGTGTCTGTCTGTGCTTGAGGAAATCAGTGCATGAGAGAAAGAGAGAGAGCGAGAGCGAGAGAGAGAGAGAGAGAGAGAGAGAGAGAGAGAGAGAGAGAGAGAGAGAGAGAGAGAGAGAGACAGACAGACAGACAGACAGACAGACATACAGAGACAGAGGGAGAGGGAGAGAAAGAGAGAGACACACACAGATAGAGCGATATAGAGTTGCTTTGCTAGTTAAAATGTGTGTACATTATGAAATGGCTATTGTTAGAGCGGGAAATGGAGTAAGAAAACGGGCGAGTGTTTGAAGGAATGTCTGAGTTAGAGAGTAAGCGAGTTAGTGCTTGTTTGGTGGAGTGTGAGAGCGATCGAGTTAGTAAGTGGATGAATAGTCGAATGAGAGATTTAATGAATGAGTGAGTTACTGCGAGAATGTTAGTGGATAGGTTCATGAGTAATTTAGTAAATGAGTGCGTGAATTAGTGGGGGAGAGCATGAGCGATCAGAAAATGAGTGAGTCGGTGAACGCATGTGACTGAACGAAGGGGTTTGTGAGTCGCTTTAGTAGTGAGTGAGAGATTAAGTGAGTGAGATAGTTAGTTAGTGAGTTAGCGACTGAGAGTAGGTAGATGAGTGGGTGAGTGACTGAGTGAGTGACTGAGTAAGTGTGTGTGTGTGTATGAGTGGGTTAGTGTGCGCACGCGAGAAAGTCAGGCAGCGAGTTGGTGAGTGGGCGAGTGGGTGCATAAGTGAGTTTGTGAGTGAATGAGTGGGTTAGTGAAGAGAGTTAGTCAGTTACGGAGTAAGTGACGACAGTATAGAGAAACGCCTTATATTGAAGACAGTTAATTGAGACTTTATAAGAGTTATAATTAAATCTAAAAACCAGCTGTGCGCAATATCTGCTCATAGCGTATCCTTTGAGATTCTCTCACCTCGCCCCTCTCAACCCGGCTTGCCTCGTGAATAGATCTCCGTGGTCTCTGTTGGTTGATGTCAGATATATTATATAGTTGTAAGATCAGCATGACATACCAGGAAGTGACTTTTACATTATATCAAAGGGTGAGCCTGATAACTCAAATATAACAGATACAGCCACAATTTCCGTTATGACTCACACCCTGACAGAGGAGACTGGACTGCAATATTAAATGGATACTGTACGACTTTGTAGGCCATGGATTGGGCTTCACTGCAAATATTTCGTCGAGGCCATATTTGTGGCTTTGGTGTTGCTGCGAGTATTTAACCACATGTGTCCTCTCATGTTGAGACACTTTCACAATGACAGTAGGAACTTTGAAAATTGGACTTGTAGATCCATCCCATGTTGAGATACTTAATAAATGACAATATGAACTTCCATATTTGACTTAAACTCATATTTAGTCCAGCTGTTTAATTTTATTGAATATCTATTTTTTGAAGACCTTAACACACATAAACTGTTTTGCAAAGTATTTTAACAACCTATTGCATGACACTAGTGTTTTCACAAAAATCAAATTTATCAGCTTAGTGCAATATCTCTTATTTGAATAGGGAATAGTCTTGTAATGTCATCCTTAATAATGTTTATGTGTGACATAAATTCCATTTATTCCTTCGAAGTAAATGTCAACCCACTAAGATATGCATGAGGCTGCAGATTTTAGCTAATGACAACAGCCATCAATGCATGACCCAGTGAGTTTGAGGATCCATGAACAAGTTTCCTCTAGTGAATCTGCAGACTTATAAAGGATACAACCAAGCAGGATTCACAATAACCCAACACACTGAAAACAAACTAAGCATACATACATTGTAGAAAGTTAACAATAACCAACACCTTCTGAAACCTTAAAGATTGTCAGCCAGCTGGAAAACATATTTACAAATCAAAGAATTTAAACCTTACACAAAGAGCAGAAATACTTTGCATCCTTGTCTTGTAACACATTTGCTGGTTAGCTCTCACGAGTATGGTGGTGTCATTCAGAGCAGCCAGAGCACCTGACCATTAAACGACGGTCCTCCTGGCGCTGACGGCAGTGGCAATATACGTTCATCTCCTCTCGCTTGGATTCAGTTCGAACTTTTTTGTCCTGCGGTAGGAGACATCTCCAGCTTACCTGACCTGAAACAAGAAGAAAGATGGCTTCGCATCGATGCCTGGTCCCATGAACAAGTTGCTGGATCAATCCCTTCACACAGGGCAACTGCTGCTGCAATGGAACACAAACCACAGTCAGTGCTACCTTTCTGCTTCATTATGTCTGGCCACTCCATCACCACTTTCTGCTCCCTGGTGTACATCAACCAGACCACCTGCTTCATCAGCTTTGGAGAAAGTTTACCTGTGTAAATACTGTCATACACAAAAACATGTCCAGCTTTAGCTCTGAAATTTGAAACACAGATCCAGTGATTAGAGAAAACATTAAGAATCTCGATAAAGGGGTCATTCAACCATTTTCTTCGAAAAGAGCAACATCTTGCAAACCATCCACTTTTGAGTACTGGGCTCAAAGAAGACCTTGGGCATGATTGATTTCCTCATCTAGAATTAAAAAAACCCTAAAAATCACAATTAATCATTTGATTAATTCTGTGCATTTGGCTATTAACAGTTGATTGTCTAACCACTGGTTTGCTGTCACCATTTCTGGGTTTTGCTGAAACAACCTTTGTAACGGCTATTCCTTGGAAAGTCCTCTTACTTGGTCTTGACTTGGCTGTCTCAAGTGTTGAGTCTTGGAAGGCAGACTGGTAGACTGAACAATAGCAGTTTGGTCAACCAGTGTTTGTGGAGTCGGTGACTGGGTTGGTTCGGAAGTCACTGCTGGAGCTTACTCTGTTTTCTGTGCAGACTCAGGGGATGATGGAGACTTGGCTGGTGTCGAAGTTTTAGGAGCAGGGTTATAAGGTTTAAGCTGAGCGTATGGAACTTTGGCCTGGAGGGTGCAGTCATCGCTCAGTCTCAGTAATTCAGCCCTCTAGTGGAAGTCGACCTGAACAATCCTGGGGAAAAACTAAAGATTAAGAAATATTCCTTTTATTACACAGATTAATGTTGCTGATACTGATATCCATACACTGTTGTGTTTTATAATTCATTTCTTATTCAGTATTTATTGTGATATTAGGTTTCAACATAATAACTGCATGTATTGTGAGGTAACATTATACCTATATGGACCAGTCCACTTTTGAGCCATGCGGTCACCCTTTCTGCCCACATTCTTCATGTCTGTTCTAAGCCCTAGATTGCCTTCCGTCAGGTCACACACCTTGCATCTCTTTGCCTTCCATTTCTCGTACTGGATGATCTGTCTCTGTTGTGCGCGTTCAACATTCTGCAGTACCTGGTGTACACGTCCTCTGTTGTTTCAGCCGCTTCTTTGACGTAGTCATCATAGTCCTCATCATTGATGGGCAAGGAAGGGCTCATTTCATCTGGCTCTTGGAATCCATCCTATATGGACACAGAACATATAAAACTTTAGCTTACTTGTAACAAAAACAGCTACCTTATAATCGCATGAAAAGATTCAAAATATAATAAAAATCATCGCAAGAACTTCAAGCAGCCACAAATGTTTAAATTTGTATGATTATTTGACAAAGTACATATTATTGATATATCATACTTACTTTTATTATGAGACCAGGTTTGCGATTGAACATGGGGGAAAAAAGGGTGAACCTTGTAGTTGCCTGCTTTTGTGTCCGCAAAGAGTAAGCAACTACCGGGTTCACAGTAAGCCACCTCCTCCAGGAAATTATCCCAGTCATCCTGATGCTCATTAACCGGCTTGGATAGCCAATCTTTCAGGGTTTGGTTGGTGCGCTTATCAAGACCATTGGTCTGGGGGTGGTAGGCACTGGTCACCAATCGCTGGATGCCAAACCGCTTGGACAGCTCATCATTTAACTTGTTGACAAATTCCCTTCCTCTGTCTGACAGCAATTTCTGTGGGGGGCCATACCCTGAAACAAAGCAGTCATTTGACAATCTAAATAACTTATTCAGTTGAACAGAACAACTTACCAATTATGCAACACCAGCTCTCATCCCAGAAACCAAATTCGCAAACTGGACATCTTACAAAACACTGCCCACGGAATCATTAATAAATCCACTAAACACACATCAACAGCAGCCAAGAAATAAAACCTTGGCAACCCACCAGTACATTTACAGTTATTGGAAACCACACTTAAATAACAACAAAAGCACAAGCCCACTCCATTCCGTCACAAACCAACTTCAATGATATATGCATGGCACAATCACAAGATAAGCTTACAACGAGACTGTACAAAAGCGGTAGGGATTTAAACACCAAACATCCAACACCACCGATAATCACCCCCCTCCACCATGACCATGACCATGGCACACACCACAGCCCTATACATAAAGGACATTCGAAGACAAACAAAGAAAACCCCACACTTAACAAAACAGAAGCTCAACAGCACATAGACAACCTGTCACCTAATAATATACACATATACACAGATGGATCAAATCATAATGAACTGACAGAAGGTGCATTCACAATTTCACAATTCAAACTCAACAAAGCCTTCAGAATATCCAAATACTACTCAATCTGTAAGGCACAATCAATATCCGTAACATTACATCAATTCTTACACCAAAAACATAGTCATTCTCTCAGACTCTTTGTCAGTTATCAAATCAATAGAAAATAATAACAAAAACCTATCCATCCAATATATCATCCATAGAAACAAACAGCTCCAAGCTCAGATCATCAACGTCATTTTCATCTGGATCCCATCTAACTGTGGAATACCTGGTAACACAAAAGCAATCACTCACTTTACCTAACATACACTTATCATAAGAACCCTAACTGCTGAATTCCAAGCGCTAGCGCAAGCGGCATATTGCCTTTGAAGTGACTGGCCTGTAACGAATAATTTTTTGAATCCACAACCCCAAATAAAAAATTAAGTACCATACAGGGCTGGAAATTAACTAAAATGGCCACCCGTCATCAGGACGGGTGGCCAGGAGATGTTACCCGTCCTTAACAGATTCTACCCGTCCAAACAAAAAAGACGCCATGTTAGGAGAACCCCAGGTCAGTGACATACTGGGCTGGTGACAAGAACTCCAGGTCAGTGTCACAATGGGCTGGTGATAAGAACCTCAGTTCAGTGACATACTGGGCTTAGTATAAGAACCTCAGGTCAGTGTCAGGGTAGGCTGGTGATAAGAACCCAAGGTCAGTGTCAGGGTGGGCTGGTGATAAGAACCCCAGGTCAGTGTCAGGGTGGGCTGGTGATAAGAACCCCAGGTCAGTGTCAGGGTGGGCTGGTGATAAGAACCCCAGGTCAGTTTCAGGGTGGGCTGGTGATAAAGAGAACCCCAGTTCAGTGTCATGCTGGACTGGTGATGAGGAGGTAAATACAAAGGAGATTAATACAATGCAGATTAAGTGTAAACCCATGTGACACTATACACAGGTGCATACATCATAGCTGCAGGACCAACAATCAGGACCAGGTGAAGCTAAGCAGTCATACAGGGTAAACAGAACCTCTGATATAATACCTCTACTTAAACAGACCGGTGGAGCCATACTCACACACAACAAATACAGATAATACTCGTTGTTTCAGTCATTTGTGTCATTCTGATGGTTTTAACAACAATGGCATTTATACTGTCTTTTTAAGCCCCAGTGATTGATATATCTCAACGGGATATAATACACAAGTGAAGCCACAACTTTGGTGAAGCCATAACATTGGTGAAGCCACAACATTGGTGAAGCCACAACATTGACGAATAATGGTGAAGCCACAATATTGATGAAGCCACAATATTAGTGAAGCCACAGTATTGGTGAAGCCACAGCACTGGTGAAGCCACCACATTGGTGAATTTACCATTAACATGCATGCAGAAGAAAATAAATTTTCATGTTTGGTTGAGCACATGGACCTTAATATTGCCAATGTGAATCAATATGTAGATTTTGTGTGTGTTCTCAATACAGCACCAGCTTCACCTTTTCACAAATTAAACTTTTAATAGTCGGAAACAGTCAGGCAGTCTTAATGACTTATTTACCGTATAATACGTTATTAGTAATGTTATCAGGCCAAGGCTACACACAAAATTAACATCGAGGGGAAATTTAGCCTCGAGACCAAAATAGTCGTGTTAAATACATAATGTTTCAGGATAGATAAACCACCCCTGAGCACAAGTAACCAGTGATGTTGTGTTCTGTAGTAACAGAGTAAAAGTCTGAGGACGAAATGCTATTGGGTAAGAAATGACCACACACCCCACTGCAAAACAGAGCTAAAATTTGCTAGCGGTACAGCTCGTCGTCAATAGCAACAGGTTTTTGATCTGGTCTTTGAATGATCATGTTGTTCATATGCGACAGAGGTGAAGGAAGTGCAAAACGCACTTTCATTATTTCATCCTCGGCCTGTGTGAGAAAATAGAAACTAAGTCAGCTTTCTCTTCCTGCAAATTGTCGCCAAAGTACAAACAGGAAATACCGATTTTATGAACTTTTGAAAGGGGCACGTGTGTGCGAGGGGGAACAGAGAGAGGGAAAAGTGAGTAACAGGGGTGTTTGCTTGATTGAGGCGGGCGTTGTTGAGCATTTACGCGTTAACCTGAATTGATATGATATGTTGCAATTGGACTATACCATGATCCTAACCCCTGAGTTCTATAAAGTCATCAAGATGTGGCTTCTAAATAAGCGCGTCAGATCAAATGACAGTTAGTCGAATAGTAACCATGGCTAATTGTTTAGCATGTGCATGTGTTAAATGAACTGATACAGCTGCAATTGGGAAGTCGCCATACACGTCGACTGACTGATCTTGGAGCGGCCTTACTCAAAAAAAGGTGTTTCATGTCTTTTAGAGTTTAAGAGCTGGTATATAGAGCAGACTGACTTGTAATAATCTGTGTGCAAGTGTAAAACTACATCAACATCAGACATACATTCGCTGAATGTGTGTAAACAATACTCTACATGACCCAAGCAGTAATCTTGTTGATTTTTCGCCAGAACAGCTTTCATTGTCAGATGACATGCTGCGCTCTTATCTTTCTGTGTAATAAACAAACAGTGTTCACCGTGAAAAGTTACCTGTCAGCCGGATGTGTGATTGGGCTAGATCTACCCGTCCGGCCATAAAATCACCCGTCATTGACGGGCGGACGGGTGTTAATTTCCAGCCCTGACCATATTAAGTTCAAGAATCGGATGTTTTCTTACATGACATAATGCTGATAAAGCAAGCTATACGCTCTCCCGGCGCGGGCATGACAAAATCGAACATTTTAAAGTCTAAAACCGACAAAAGGACTTCAATCGATTCAAAAATAAACTAGACCAAAGTATTCCACTGTACTTGAATTACCCCCGTATATAGATGGATGTTAGGGCTCAGATTGATAAATAAACGAAAATCGACTTTGTTTGACGGAGCACGATCAGCGGTGGTTGCAAGAGTGCGAAGCCGTGTTGGGTCAAGGCAAGGTTGACCCTGATACGGGCTCACGCGGCGAGCATGAGACGAGTGGACAACGTTTTGAAGTGCAAAATACGACAAAAGGGCTCGATTTAATAAGAAAAAAAACTTCAGCCATTTGTAACATCATACTTAAATTTGTCAAAAGTGTGTACCTATGTCGCGGGCATCTGATAAAATTGGGAAAAAAATACATTTGTTTACACCGTAACATTTCGTACGTAAATAATATTATTTTTCCTTTGGCCAATTTTTATATGACTATGAACATTAGAAAGTCATCTTGTCATTTGCCAAACAATAAAAACGATACAAGTAACGAATACGAACCGATTAAGAGAATTCGAAACGGATTGAATCTCGAAAAGTCAAAAATGCTCGCGAAGAATTTTAACATATTGCTCCACAAACACACATTTTTTTATGGCTCAAACGGAGTCAAATGCGAAAAGTAAGGCAATATCATTGAAATTCAATACGTTAGCTCTCGTTTGATTTTGGAAATAACATTGAGTCACAAGCGCGGCCGCCTGCTGCGAGGTTCGGCTGACACCCCTAACTTATGCCTAGGCAGCCCACCACTTTACTACCGATTATCGACCATCCACACAGACGCATCCGAACTGCCCCCCACTGCCAAGTGCCAGGGACAGTGCACTACTACTTCTTCAAATATCACCACTACAACACACAAAGGCAGCAACCACTGACACAATAAAATAAACGTAATATACAACATTCTAAAAGAAAGCTCAATCCTCACACACAACTTGTCAAATATCAACAATTTATCCGCTATAACCCGATTCTAGTATCTTCATTCACATCATAACGTGAACAATCTCGTCATAATTCGCAAATAAGCTATTATCATGATCAACCCAACCGCTCCCTCCCAACTCCCTCTCCCACGACTTGACCCCCATGCCGACCCCCCACCCCCCCCCCCCACACACACATATAACAATAAACCACAACACACCCTGCCACCAAAATAAAATAATATCATCACAAACACATTGTTTGCACAACTTATAGTACTTTTACTATCACCGTTCAATAGCACTTGCTACTCATTGATTTGTAATGATGCACTGCTTATTATTGTACAATCATTACTCTCTTGGTTTGTCCTCTAGTTTTTAGTAGATTTTTCAAGATAATATGCAGTAGATTGTGAGTTATATATTATGGATTATGACTATGAGTGATTGCACTGTTAACTACACGTACCTCTCATTCAAGTTAGACAGGGGGTAATATAAAGTAAGAAAGGGATATATGCCATTGATTTTCAATCCAGAAAGGTGTCTTTGTCCTTCGATACTATTGATAATTAACAATAAGCCTAACCAAAATTGTTAATGTTGCAACTGAATTAACAAATTTTGTCATTCCTGGTGTATGTTGTGTGTTTTTTGTGTGGCCAAAGAAACTTTCATTCAACCCTTTGTGACTCTTTGGTAAAAAAAAAACCATTTTCAACGTCGGAAAGGTCAATCCCGTATAGCCAACTATTTTTCTGTGTATATGACTTTCAATATATTGACGGACAATATCAAATTATTGATGTGTGTATTTAGGTTACTCATTTATGCAGCTTGGGGGGTATGGCGCTAAGGATACAGTTGACAGAATGCTCCTCGCACTGCTTAGCAACAATTTGGCCAGAGCATTGAACTGGGTTGGAAAAGGAATGAAACGAGTTGTACGACAGACACGTCTTGTCAGAGCTGCGAAGGGTTAGTGGATCAATGTTAATATTCAGTTGCCATGCTTGTACATTATTCTTGCAATATTATCAATAACCTGAACCTGACAAATGGTTTAATCAGATGCTGCAAAAAAGCTGTCGGTGAAGGAGGCAGATGTTGAGGAATGTGTAAAGAAATGGCTGCGGGGAGCTTGTGACAGGGAGGGAGGGAGAAAGTCTCGTGACCAGAAGAAGAAAGGTTAATTTTTGTCAGTAAAAATTGAAACTGTAACCCCATATTTTTATTGCAGACTTCTAATGTTGTTTGTTCGTGTGTGCGTGTATGATAGCACTAGAGAGCCTAAAGGAAAGGAGCCAGCTTGTAAGTGTCTAAACTTCTCCACAATATCTTGAATCAGTGAAACATACATTGTTCTGTATTATTTCTTTCAATGTATAACTTACACTTCGCCAGAGCAAAAGCTTAGAAATGACCCCTGTTCGACGACAGAGGGTGTCGGGGTTTTTATTTTAAGAAGGACGGTAATATTGACCATATGACTAATTACGCTTTGTGACCTACTAAAAAACAAAACACGTGGGTCATTCACCTTAAAGTCCTCAGATATAGGCTTTTTTTCTGTTAGCAATTATATTAAATTAATATACTGCATTATTGTCAGTTATCGATTGTGATGGCATCAGATCGAGTTAACTGGTAAGTTATTTATTGTGAAGAGTGTTATTGTATGTTTTTTATGGTGATGCCATTATATAAAAGGTTGAACTGACTGCCTCATTGACATGTAATGGATTTCCACACTAGAAAACAGGCGACCTTATTAAGCGGGTTCAAGTCTTAGGCTTTGACCTTAGTGTCGTCATGTGACCCCGACGATGGTGAACCGAATTGTTACATTACATTACTTGAAAAGTTTGTGTTGGTAATTGTGGTGTATTTGTGTTTCGTATGCTGTTTGCAGATTGCACTTGTAAATCTCACTTTCACGCATGTGCCCCGCGCTCACGTGTTGTTGACTGCCTCCATTTTGAATTAAAGTTTAGTATTAAATTACCAGTGTTATTTGCCTTCACGCAACCAGAAACACTACAAATTGGCGACGAGGATGTGTGCTATTCTTTGCTAAAGTACCCGCCACCATTTCCCGCGGATGTTGGATGCTGTCATCGCCTAGGTGAGCCCAGGATCGCCGATGATCCCAGCAGCAACGGTACCGTAGCAACTTCCCACACATTTTAAAATGGAGGACCATGTCATTCTGTCGCTGCCCCCATTCAACCCAGAGCCGCACGACTCGTGTGCGACACGCTGGGACCGCTGGCTGAAAAGATTTAACAACTTCGTTGTGGCCAAAAATATCACAGACGACAACCGAAAACAGGCCATGTTACTGCACTACGGGGGAGAAGAGGTATTTGAGATTCATGAAGCACTGTCCGTCGAGGGTCAAACGATCGACTCGTATACAAGCCTCGCCGCGAAACTCACCGAATATTTTGCGCCAAAGCGGAATGCCGAGTACGAGGTATACCTGTTCCGACAGACGACACAACAGCCTGGTGAGACGCTCGACAAATTCTATGCGCGATTACTGCAAATGTCGAGAAATTGTGACTTTATTGATGCTGCCCGCGAGATAAAGTCTCAGATTATCCAGAAGTGTGTTTTATCGAAAATTCGCGATAAAGGACTTCGTGAACCAAATCTATTGCTGTCCGACCTGCTACAGTATGGCCGCACACTCGAAGTGACCATGACCCAAGTGAAGTCCATGGGTGGATCGACGGAACACACCAAGGCTACGCCTGCTGTTCACCGTGTCGATGCTCGTCTCGGATCATTCAAGCAACGTTTCAACAACCCAAAACCACATAGACGTGTGTCAAACCAGCCGTCTACGTCAACGGGCCAAGCCAAGACTTGCTGTCCTGGTTGTGGCAATGCGAAGGGTCACCTGAATCGAGCCAAGCATTGCCCTGCTTGGGGTAAGCAGTGCCGGAAATGCAGCAAAAACAATCATTTCGCATCAGTGTGCCGTGGAGGTGCACCAGCCCCGCAGCGTCAACCACCTGCCGCTAACGCTCACGCCCGTACTCACTTTGTGCAAGATGCGTCAGCAGTTCTGGATAGTTCCGAGTATGCTGTGTTCACTGTCCAGTCTCGCTCACCGCGAGGTCCTTATGTGTGCGAGATCAAACTCAATGGTTTTCCGACCCAGATGGAGATAGACACTGGTGCCGCGCTCAGTCTCGTAAGTGCTCAGCAATATGATCGATTACCCCGTTCGGTACCACTCGACACAAGCAAACCTACCAAACCTGAAGACATATTCAGGCGACGTGATCCAGCCATTGGGACGTTGTGTTGTGCATGTCGAACATGAAGGCCAGAATTATGATCTCCCTTTACTTGTCGTCCCCGGCGATGGTCCAAACCTGCTTGGAAGAGATTGGCTGCAGTGTGTTAGGCTTAACTGGCCTCAACTCCACCGTGTAGAGGCTGCGCCATTCGGCAGTCTTCCTAAACTCTACCCGCAGTTGTTCTCAAATAAACTTGGTTGTGTGAAAAACGTCTCTGCGAAACTTGTCGTGGATGAGAATGCAACACCGCGATGCTACAAGTCGCGCCCCGTTCCCTACGCGCTCCAAGCGAAGGTCGAAGCGGAGTTGGAACGTCTTCAGTCCGAAGGAGTCATCCGTCCTGTTGAATTTGCCGACTGGGCTGCGCCCATCGTTCCGGTGCTGAAGTCAAACGGTGACATCAGAATTTGTGGTGACTACAAGCTCACTGTGAACGCCGCCACGAAAGTCGACAAATATCCGATTCCGAACATCAAAGACTTGTACGCGAAACTTGCTGGTGGTAAATACTACTCGAAACTCGACTTGAGTCACGCTTATCAACAGGTTCCACTTGATGAGGGATCCCAGAGACTCACCACCATCACTACCTCAAAAGGTCTATTTGCTTATACGCGTCTGTGCTATGGTGTCTCGTCGGCTCCGGGAATCTTTCAGAGGATAATGGAGCAGGTTCTTCAAGGGATGCCGATGGTAGCCGTCTACCTAGACGATATCCTGGTCTCAGGCAATACGTACGAGGAAGCTCGCCGCAATCTCCATGTAGTGCTGCAGAAGCTCAGGATGCTGGTCTCACGCTAAAATTGGAAAAATGCCAATTCCTGCAAGACTCGGTCGTATACTTAGGTCACATACTCGACGCTGAAGGAATACGTCCAACTGAGGAGAAGACCGCCGCGATTCAGAACGCGCCTGCACCCACCAACGTGTCTGAGTTGCGTAGTTACCTCGGGATGGTCAACCATTACCACCCATTTCTGCCTAACGTTAGCGCTGTGCTTGCTCCTGTGCATGAACTTCTCCACAAAGACACTCGTTGGCATTGGGGAAAGCCGCAACAGGATGCTTTTGAACGCTCGAAAGCGTTGTTCCGTTCATCGAAACTGCTCGTTCACTACAACCCGAAACTGCCGTTAGTGCTTACATGCGACGCCTCACCCTACGGTATTGGAGCAGTCTTATCTCACACTATGCCCGATGGTGTCGACAAACCTGTAGCATTTGCCTCGCGAACTCTGATTCAAGCTGAGAAAAACTACGCCCAGGTCGAGCGCGAGAGCCTGGCGATTGTTTTCGGTGTTACAAAGTTTCATAAATACCTTTATGGTAGGGACTTTACCATTCTCTCCGACCACAAGCCGCTGCTGGGTCTGTTGCACGAGCAGAAAGCGATATCACCGACAGCCAGCGCCCGTATTCAGCGTTGGGCCCTGATTTTAGCAAACTACCGATACCACTTACGCTATCGCCCTGGTTCCCAGATAGCCAACGCAGACGGTCTCAGCAGACTACCCCTAAATACTGGTTTGACGTCCGTGCCAGTCCCTGAAGAGACAATTCTAGCCCTCTCAAGTCTCGACAACACTCCAGTTACGGCAAAACTGGTGGCTCAGTGGGTTGCCAAGGACCCCATACTCTCGCTTGTGGCCAAGTACTTGCGCGAAGGGTGGCCATCTGCCGCAGGAGAGGAGTTAGCGCCGTATTTTCATCGAAGAAATGAACTTTCAATCGAGCAAGGATGCATTTTGTGGGGATCCCGTGTCGTTATCCCACCCCCAGGCAGAGACACTATTCTTGCCGATCTCCATGAAACACACCCCGGAATAGTCCGGATGAAATCCCTTGCCAGAAGCTATATCTGGTGGCCCGGGATGGACAAAGAAATCGAAGCTACCGTACGTTCGTGTCACTCTTGTCAGCAACAAGTCAGTCAGCCCACCGAAAGGTAACCTACACCCTTGGGAGTGGCCGGGAAGGCCCTGGCACCGCCTCCACATTGACTACGCTGGGCCCGTGGAAGGCAAGATGCTGCTAGTAATCGTGGATGCACACAGCAAGTTCGTTGAGTGTCATATCGTGCCCTCTGCAAACTCCGCGAACACCATCATCAAGCTACTACAGACGTTTGCTACCCACGGTCTTCCTGCACAACTGGTCAGCGATAATGGTACGCCCTTCACCAGCGAAGAATTTGCTCAGTTCTGCAGGAACAATGGCATAAAGCACATCCGCAGTGCGCCATACCATCCCGCCAGCAACGGTTTAGCAGAACGTGCAGTTCAAACCGTCAAGAACGGCTTGAGGAAAACAGTCGGTCCCAATCTCGAGACTCGCTTGTACCGTTTCCTCGCAACATATCGTCTCACACCCCAGACAACTACTGGTGAATCACCCGCAGAGCTACTGCTTAAACGACGCCCGAGGTCTCGGCTTGACCTTCTGTGTCCTGACGTCCAAGGAAAGGTACTTGCCAAGCAAGCTAGTGGTCTCCGTGATCACAGCGATGAACGCTCGTTCATCTGTGGCGATGCTGTCTGGTCAATGAACTTTGCTGGCACCCCTAAATGGTTACCAGGCGTGTTAGAGACTCAAACAGGCCCTGTTTCGTTCACGGTACGTCTGTCAGATGGACGCCTATGGAAGCGACACATCGATCACTTGCGTCAGCGACTGCCGCATGAGCCGCAACCCGAGCCGCTTGTCACTGACGAACCAGTTGTTCAACTGCCGCTGCCGCGACCGGACGCCATAGGTCGACACATTGTTACAGAATCGTCTGCGAGCCGAGTTCCTGCCAACGCCAAGTCAGTTTCGCCTCCAGCTGCCCTAACGCCTCAACGGAACGTTAGCAATTCGGCAACACCACCGCCATCTGAACATACCAGACCACCCGATACTCGTATCACCACCACACCCCGCGAATCGACATCAGCCGCAACTCCCCTACGTGTGATTAAACCACCCGCTAGGTTAAACCTGTGAAATACTGTACAGGGTGTACGCCGAACGCTGCCCTTCTGTGTCTGTACTTTCTGAATTATAAAGACATTTTATGATTCGCCCCGCTCTAAGCTAAATGGGGAGGAATGTGGTGTATTTGTGTTCGTATGCTGTTTGCAGATTGCACTTGTAAATCTCACTTTCACGCATGTGCCCCGCGCTCACGTGTTGTTGACTGCCTCCATTTTGAATTAAAGTTTAGTATTAAATTACCAGTGTTATTTGCCTTCACGCAACCAGAAACACTACAGTAATCAAGTAAATTCATTTATGCGGGTAAATGATACTGTATATACTTTTGTATTTTATATCAGCCGAGCTTATTATTCGACATGCAATTTTAGCTAGTACTCAAATAGTCCAGAACGATTCAAACATAGATTGGCACTGCATGAACCCTACGTGGCTTCGTTGGAAAATGGCAGAGTGTTCTCCTCCAACCCCCCGCACCATACACACCGATCTCCTTGCGCATGGGATTCTGCACAGGCTAGGATGTTATTCGGGAGTTCGCGTAGTCGCGCGCGCCGCCCTGGTGAGCTTTATGTAACTAACTTCTGTTGACTTCCGGTTTCTGCTTCGTCTTCACCTGGCTGTGTTGTTATGGAAATCGTTGGATTACACACGTTAGAAAAAGTGAAATAATAACACTAACTGGACGGATTCTGTAGATTTATGCGCGCGTGGTTGTTTATTATTGTTCATTGAACACCAGGACGGATTAATTTCGTGGCGATTTACCATATTTTGTGGTGAAAAGCTTGGGAAAGAAATGCCTGCCAGACCCAAACCTGTGCCTGTGGTGGTATCTCTACCCGCTCTCGAGGTATATTTCTCCTTTCAATCTTGGCATTGTGTTGGACATTGTGAAACATAGTAGACAAAATAAGTCTCTAACGCCACTGGCCAATAACATTAAGTAAGCAATATTGTGGAAAATGCATAACTAAGTGTATATAGAATGTATAAATTATATACAGCCAGATACATAAATGATTACCTTGTATTGTTAAGTAATGCATCGTATTGTGATATTTATTGTATTGACTATAGTTGCTTGCAGTTTATATATTTATTTCTTTTATATATTTCAGCTCAATGCCAAGCAGCTCAACATTGCACTGAAGCAGCATGATCAGTGTCCTAATGGGGAAAAGACTCAGTTCTCTGCAGAGCATTGGGCTTTTAGCACCTGTCTAGGCTCATTGCAGACTATTCTTACATCTGTGAGGAGCACCACTCAAGGGTGGACCAAGGATATCAGGAAATCTCCATGAATTTCACTCTCAAATGTTACAGACTACTTGCTTTGTGCTCATGACACAATCACTCACACTCACCTGTGATATAGAGGAGTTCAACAGCAAGAATAACAAGTGTAAGGGACTCATTATAGATGCAACTATCATTCAGGATAATCAGGAAGCTGGTGTTATGTGTGAATGCAACTGTGGATGTGTTGTGTTGTACCACTGGAGGTGGTCAAATTTCAAAAGCATTGAATTGGAAGAATTGCCAGAGTGGTATTGTCCAAAGTGTGTGAGGCCATGTGACATATGCTACTGAACAATTGTTCTTGTGTGACAAGTTTATTGAATTGTGTTTTGATATGATGAGATTGTTATCAAAATGTATTTTGGTGTGATGTGTAGTGTTTAATATTTTGTATGAGATTTGTTGTGGCACTGGTAGTTTGAATGAAGTGGTATGACAGGTTAATGCACTAAACATGTATAAATAGTGTGCTGTAAGATTGTCATGTGTTAGTATCTCTGTCAGAATAAAATTTAAGTTAAATTATATTGGCTTGCATTACCTATCACATTTTTTCAGCTTATCTGATGTTGGTTACAAATCACTTTAAATGGCACTTTAAAGTTGTTATATTGTATAAATGAAAGATTTTATGGTATAAATGTAATACAAACTACAACTGGGCATGTCCAAAAAAATTATTTGCAAAATACAGGAAGACATGCATGAAATAATGATAACAACAACATGAATATAGATATTTTTAAAGAATTATTGAAAAGGACGGAATGCTATACCCTGTACACCCAAAAAAATCATGTAATGCTAATTGACAGCTAATATGGATATATACACATCTTAGGAAATCAAGAAAGGTCGTTTGAAGTTCACAAGGAATGCACATGTTTTAAAAAATGTTCTCATGATTGTTAAGCATTGCAACTTTCACTCCAGTTTCTAAAATCCTAAATTTCTTAATTGCCCGCACAGCACGCTCAACATGGATACCAGCCACAGAGATCTTTTCTGAATACTCTGTTCTGCAGTAAATTGCCTTAACTGCAGTAAATTGCCTTTTCTGCAGTAAATTGGCCTGTTAATTTGGAGGCCAATCTCCTGCAATGGTAAAACCACTGTCTACCACTATTTGGTCACCAGCATCAAGTGTCTGCATCAAAACATCTGATTCTGATTTTTTTGTCCGACGCCCTCCCAAACCCCCCCCCCCCCAACTCCCATGTCAGACACATAAATGATAACACCGGTAGGACTCATCCCCACAAGAAATTTCACAGTGCTGTGGTGTATAACTTGGATGCTGTTGCTTGTGTTTTTCCATAAATTTCTCTGCGATGCTCATCTACAGCGAGCCTATTGACAGCTATCATCCAAGTGTGGGTTGCTGGGAAAGGAATAAAACTTGCATTCCGCAGATAAACTCTTGTGGGCGCAACCCACCACACAGCAGTGGTTACCAGCTAACTTGAATCCCAAAGACATAACGATATGGGAATATACACTTGATTCACCTTGCACGTTACGCGCAAATATGAATTTTGATTCGCTTCCATGTTGACGAGGTATTTAAATCTTGGTACTCACAACGTAACGAACAATTTCTACTCATGTTCGTTCGTTTAACTTTTCATCTATAGTTGCATTGCGCACCGAGCAGATCTGTCAGAAAGCAGACAGCATGACAGCTGGGTTGTGAGATAGAGCCCGTCAAACCGGAAGTCAACAGAAGTTAGTTCCAAAAAGCTCACCAGGGCGGCGCGCGCGACTACGCGAACAACCGAATGTTAGTCTAGCGTCAAGCATGGAGGGTGTCTACACCCATACCCCGCCCCTTCGCAGCGCTATATTTTTCATATCCGTCTGAGCTCGGGCCTGAGCTTGGACGACTCTAGGGCCCCTGCATCAATGACGAGAAAGAGAAAGGGAGCACACAAATACTACTGGCTTTCATAGTCTTCACTGTGATTTCCGTATAAATCTGAAACTTTATTATAACTTGTGTTTGTGTACGTTTATTAATCCTATGTATTGAGTCCTGCATGAACGGCATTTGGTAATGGATGAGTCGAACATAATCGTAGCCGTCTTATTGACGTCGTGAGATGATCGTAACCGTGAACGATACATGAGTTCAAATTATACACGATAATTACACAAATGTACATATGAAGGATAAATTTTCACAACAATGAATGTTTATGAACAAGTTGAATTAGTTTACGTGTGAGATTTCGTCAAAGGCGATTTAATCTGGCCAGGCAAATTTTGAAAAGTTCATGTTTGTTTTGAATGACAAGATCGGTTGCTGCGCGCACGCGCAGACAAGGTTCTTCGCAAGCGAACTTTTGCTTTCCGAATTTTATAATTTTAGTATATGTGTCATTTTGTCAATGATTATCTTTTAGCAATACCTACCATAGAGGGAGGATATGTATTCAACGATATCGCATTGACAATTAAAAAATGATAACACTTATGGATTCCCGCAGCCTGGAGGGGGCACTTGGCCTTGTCCTGAGTAGGGGTGTGCCCCGGAACCTCGAAAACCCGTACCCGTCGTACAAGGTGAAAATTGCAAAAGCATACCCCGTCGTACAAATACGAGGCCCAACAAAACCCGTCTTACAAGCCGAGAGGCCGAAAAAACTTACCCCGGCACATGTATACTACCTCTATAAACTTAAGTGCCCCCCACCCCGGGACCAGCAGCCACATGGTGAGTGAAACTGAAACTGCGTAATGTGACAATTGCTAAATAATCACGTGACAGTGGATAACCAAAATAGTGCAAATTAATGGATATTCATCTCAATTCTCGACATATATAGATACGTAAGTACACAACATTGATGTGAAGTGCAGACCACTCGAAATAAAACGCTCACCGCACGACCCACATATCTTAGGGCACGACGGTGTATATTTATATTACCGTCGTGCGCGGCTAACATAATCGTTGTACCAATGCACTTCTGGCTGACGTGTCAGCTATATGGTCACTGGGTGTTTTTACATTATCATCGTCTTTGGAGAGTACCCCCACCATAACACAGATTTCAAGTCTTCTGGACATGCGCAAACACACTGAGCTCCATTTCAACGGAATAGACATCATCAGACCGGTAATCAACACGAATTTTCCAGTAACTCGTTCCATTTCTGTTCGATGTTCAAGGTGAGCAAGTTGAATTCCACTGTTGTAAATCTTTACCTATTGTGATACCACACAAGATTATAACAGAAGTAATGTGTGACAAGAATATCGTGAAAGATACCGTTGGAATCCACGTGGAGAGACCACGTGGATAATACGCGGATTTTACGCGGGAATTTCAATCGGAAATTACGTGATTATTTCCACGTGGAAATATCCGCGTAGATTCCACCAACTTATTATGCACTTTGTCAACATGAATCACAGAAATGAGACGTAATTTTCATGAATAACAAATATTTATTGGTCCTAACACATAAACAATAGCGCTCAGTAGTAAAAAAAACTAACGAAATAACACCTCCCCCCCTTGCGTTTCGGAGCATTCTTCAATTTGTTTCCCATCAGGGTTATCACCAAGTACTCTGTTGTGATGTGGCTTTGCAGAATGCTTTCTGGAACATAACACATAAATTGAACAACATTTTAATGATATATGAACCTTGGTTTTATACTTAGAATATAAATATATACTATATTTCATTGTAAAGGGATCTCTAATGCCATTTGTTTTCAGCAGAATAAAAAGAAAATATTACTTTAGGATTAAGTTGAACATAAATTCATTCTCTTATTTCTTACCAACAATCATCTTGCACAAAGCTGTGGCAATGAACCCAACTTTGTTTCCCCGGGAGCCTTTCATATTGAGACAACAACATCACTGTCATCAGATCATTTGTTATGAGCCTGCAAATGTATCTAAAATAAAATAAGATCATATCAAAATCATGCAAATTAAATTCATCCAATCATCTTTGTCACATCCACTCTAATATCTTATGTCATATATTCTTAATAAATGATTTTGTCTCATGCGAATATATTAATGCAAGACGTGTGTACCTGCTTGTCACGTTATTGGCCATGTCCTTGGGATCGGTCCGACCAATCTGCACCAATTTCTGCAGCTGCAATCATATGTATATTTTTTTTAAAGAGCAACCAATCACCATAGAAATTAATATGAATTAACTTTTAACTATGTTCAAGCTGTCTCTCTTTAACCACATTTGACACAATGTTATCAATGCTCATCAAGGAAAACAATCAATGTCCGTGCATGATGATGCAATAATAGAATAGAAGCCATAAATTGAAAAAGAAATTCACCTACAAAAGACAATAACTATCACTATCTTCAGTGAATATTTATTAAAACTTATACTTACACAAGGAAGCAGTTCTCTGCTGTACATCAACGAGTTCAATTGAACTACTTCAGACAGGTCTGTATAAAGGCTCTCTCCATCCTTTCCTTCGCCAAGTCTCTTATTTCCTTCAGAAAGTGGAGACATCGTTTCTGGTATTCTTGATCATAAAAAAGAGCAGATAAGAAACGTAAGTGTTAATATAATCAAATAATAATAAAAGCAAATTACTTGCCCAAAAGCTACTAATTTATGCTGTGGTGAAGTAGAACTCGAGCAAAGATCTGTATGTATATGGGGGCAGCAATACATGTGACAACTACATAAAACCGATGCCTCCTTACAACCAAACCTTACCCAACCCTGCCAATGTTCTCTCGCCCATTCCTGATTGGCTGGTCGGCGATTAACGTTTAATGAGTTCGTTTTGACCTGGCGACACATGCAGTTTAGCCTTTCCCCTCCTCATGAATATGCATGAGTATGATAATGGCGCCGCCGGGATCTTTGTAATCTGTTCACACTTAAATAAATCCAATAGACCGACTAGCCAAGTATTCAGGTTCTATCAAAATGTCGAATAGACACAATAACGACCGAATTACCCTCTCATCTCGTTCATTATTCTATGGCATGCACAGATGTATTGACGACGTCTGATGCTGCAATCGGGCGATAATAAGACAAGTCTACCACTAACCAATAAGACAAAATAAATAATTTTGGACTTCGTCACTCCATATAACATTATAACAGCTGCATTATAATTTCATTTTACTTACATTGGCAATAATCCGATCAGTGTTGAAGGTAACAATCGTGAGAATGATATTCAAAATTCCAAGTTGTTTTCCCGCTGAGATGCTGCTGAGACAAAGAATGATGGCGGACGGAGTCAATGCGCTTTTCTACCTCCGATTAAAAAACTTTCGTGTTATGTTTTACATGTATACAACAAAATCAAAGTACATAACAATTAATCTCCCTTTCTTTTTAATGTTTTGCTTATTTATGGGATTATTAATTTGTCAATTGCAAACTTTTTAATGCACATAATATGCCGTGTGCATGATCTGATGATAAGTCAAGTATCGCTTAGTCTAACGTCTGAGCTGTGCTTAACATTTGTTCCGTTTCCCGTTTAATGATGGGTATCATGGATTTAACACAAAGAATCGACCAAAAATAATACCTCCGTTATATATACCTACCACTACCCATGCACAAAATTTTTCGCGATGCTGCATAATAAAAATATTGCATTAATTGACAATATTTTGGCGAGTTACGTTGAAATTATAAATCAGTGGATCGAATGTATCAATATGAACAGAATCTCCTAAAATAAAATAAAATGGATTGATCAACGTCTTTCCACGTGGATACAACCTCGTGGATTCCACGTGGATATTACGTGTATATTGGTGGATCCACCTATCCACCAAAATTCCACGTGATTTCCACGTGGATTCCACGTGTTGTGCCCGCTGGGTTCCTGGTTGCCGTGTGACAGTCTAAATATTATCGAGTGTTTGGGGTTTCTTTCGTTTTCTATCGTTTTATCGGAAACGATCATAATGGCAGAATGATCATAATGTGTCTCATTATTCATAATGTGAGGTAACTGGTCGTTTGATCATAAGGCCATGAATGCGAGTGTGAATCATAACGCGTATTACGGATTGATCATGATGTTAGATAAAGATTATTGTTTTAAGCGATATGTTATAAGCGAAACTAGCACAGCCGTTAATAGAGACGTTTCGAAAACACGCGGTCTGTCATAACGCAGACGTTTGACTAGGGGAATCCTTATGACGTCATTAGCTAGCGTTTAGCTAGCGTTTCAAAAGGCGCGTTTTCAACGCAGGTTTTCGTCTGGCTACGTTGTCTAGAAAGTAAGCATTTTATTGCTAGATTTCGTTGTTGTTATCACAAAATCGTCATCCATGAACATGAATAAATCAATTAAAAAGGCAGTTGTGAAATTTGAGCAATCACCATTCTCTATTTTCGTGAATTTAACTCGTTAAAGTAGGCCTACGACTAGCTCTTTCGAACTAAGTACGGGTAGTGCTAGCCCAATAGACCAACGTCAGGTTTTATCGCCTTGTCAGACAGGGTGATAAAACCTGACATATATATATATATATAAACCTGACGTATATATATATATATATATGCATATATATTGATATATATATATTGATATATATATTGATATATATATATATATTGATATATATACAGTAAAACCTCCCTGCCCGACCACCTCCCTAACCCGATCGCCTCCCTAACTCGATCGATTTTTTCCAGTCCCGATGGTCGGCCTATACTTAAGCATTGTGACAGAATTCTCTAACCCGATCACCTCCCTACTCTGTAAGTCGATCGATCATTTTGGTCCCAACGCCCCATTTGATATTCCCTAAGTCGATCGATTGTCGGTTGGCGGAAGGATTAGAGCCACCGGTTGATTGCAATTAGCAGAACACACACACTCAGGCGATAACGCCTGCGGACTGAATAGCACTCTTGAAATGTGTGAAACAGGTTAGCGGTTCGTTCGGTGTTGTTAGAGTATGCACTGAAGCTTTGATAATCTTGATCACAAAACTCGATACAATCGAGCGATGCACCTGTGAACGGCGTGAGCTTTGATGATCTTGATCACAAAACTCCCTCTTGTTACAACACACACGTAAGATACAAGTAGCGGCTATTTAAGGTGTGGATATTGGTCTTATGAATCATTATCTCACTGAGTGTCATGGCAGCAACACGGAAAAAGGCGAAGGAGCTTCCACTCTCACGGAAAGTAGAACTCATCGGCACGAAGGAACGCGAGGGCAAGAGCAATCAACAGCTTGCTGATATCTTTGGCATCGGAAAATCAACAGTTCAAAACATACTGAAACGTAAAGCTGATTGCATTATGGCATACGAGGCTAATGAAGAACCAAGTCGCAAGCGCATTCGGACCCGTGTTGATAGCGAAGAGTTAGAATGTGCCATATGGACTTAGTTTCAGAAGGCCCGCTCCATCAACGTTTCCGTCAGCGGGCCTATGTTGCAAGAGAAAACCCTTGAGTTCGCCGCTAAGATGAAAATTGAAGGTTTTAAAGCATCGAATGGCTGGCTTCAGAAATTCCGTTCTCGTCATAACATAACGCACCACGTTGTCAATGGCGAGAGTGGGGAAGTGCCCCAAAGCAGCGTTGACGATTGGACCAGCAAGCTGCCGAGCCTCATCCGTAGCTATTCGGCGTGTAACATCTTTAACATGGATGAGACTTGCTTGTTTTTCCGTGCGCTACCGGACCGGTCACTCAGCATCAAGGGTGATCAGTGTAAGGGTGGGGTGGCGAGCGCCGTCAGCGAATGCAAATCCTCCGCAGTGACCAGATGCTTTGCGAGATGTGGTTTTCAACATGAGCACAGCAAATGACCTGCAGGAGGACGACCACTCCCTCGATATCCCCCTTGCACAATTACTCAAGGACTTAAGAGCGAACATGATGACTGACCCCATCACGGATACTGAGGAGTATGTCGCTCTGGACGATAAGTTTCGATAAAGAAATTTCTCCAAAGTGATAACTTGTATATTTGAATATCTGATTTTCCAAATAAACAAAAACCTACATTGTATTGTGAAAACATCTCTTTTTTTCGGTTGTTTTTTTTTTCTCCACGAGTAAAATATCGGATGGATATTCTGTAACCCGACCACCTCCCTAAGTCGATCGAGCACTCATGAAATGTGTGAAACAGGTTAGCGGTTCGTTCGGTGTTGTTAGAGTATGCACTGAAGCTTTGATAATCTTGATCACAAAACTCGATACAATCGAGCGATGCACCTGTGAACGGCGTGAGCTTTGATGATCTTGATCACAAAACTCCCTCTTGTTACAACACACACGTAAGATACAAGTAGCGGCTATTTAAGGTGTGGATATTGGTCTTATGAATCATTATCTCACTGAGTGTCATGGCAGCAACACGGAAAAAGGCGAAGGAGCTTCCACTCTCACGGAAAGTAGAACTCATCGGCACGAAGGAACGCGAGGGCAAGAGCAATCAACAGCTTGCTGATATCTTTGGCATCGGAAAATCAACAGTTCAAAACATACTGAAACGTAAAGCTGATTGCATTATGGCATACGAGGCTAATGAAGAACCAAGTCGCAAGCGCATTCGGACCCGTGTTGATAGCGAAGAGTTAGAATGTGCCATATGGACTTAGTTTCAGAAGGCCCGCTCCATCAACGTTTCCGTCAGCGGGCCTATGTTGCAAGAGAAAACCCTTGAGTTCGCCGCTAAGATGAAAATTGAAGGTTTTAAAGCATCGAATGGCTGGCTTCAGAAATTCCGTTCCGTTCTCGTCATAACATAACGCACCACGTTGTCAATGGCGAGAGTGGGGAAGTGCCCCAAAGCAGCGTTGACGATTGGACCAGCAAGCTGCCGAGCCTCATCCGTAGCTATTCGGCGTGTAACATCTTTAACATGGATGAGACTTGCTTGTTTTTCCGTGCGCTACCGGACCGGTCACTCAGCATCAAGGGTGATCAGTGTAAGGGTGGGGTGGCGAGCGCCGTCAGCGAATGCAAATCCTCCGCAGTGACCAGATGCTTTGCGAGATGTGGTTTCAACATGAGCACAGCAAATGACCTGCAGGAGGACGACCACTCCCTCGATATCCCCCTTGCACAATTACTCAAGGACTTAAGAGCGAACATGACTGACCCCATCACGGATACTGAGGAGTATGTCGCTCTGGACGATAAGTTTCGATAAAGAAATTTCTCCAAAGTGATAACTTGTATATTTGAATATCTGATTTTCCAAATAAACAAAAACCTACATTGTATTGTGAAAACATCTCTTTTTCGGTTGTTTTTTTTTCTCCACGAGTAAAATATCGGATGGATATTCTGTAACCCGACCACCTCCCTAAGTCGATCGATTTTTTCCAGTCCCATCGTCGGTCGACTTAGAGAGGTTTCACTGTATATTGATATATACATACATATATATATATATATATATATATATATATATATATATATATATATATATATATATATATATATATATATATATATATATATATATATATATATATATATATATATATATATATATATATATATATATATATTTACAATTGCAACCATTTTGGACAATATAGACAAAACCGACCATTTTGGGTCATCTGCTTATTTTGCATTTGCGGGCTCAAATTATGTGATATCGCGGATGCCAAATTTTAACATCTGCCTTGTATGGCTTTATTTAGTTATCTTCATTCAAAACTTATTTCTGACGATTTTAAATTTTTTGATCCAAAATGGTTGTACCAAAAAGGTCGACGGTTTTGTCATGCAAAAAACCAACCATTTTGGCCTTTTTATATAATCGACCATTTTGGCCATATTATAAAACCAACCATTTTGGCCTTTTTATATAATCGACCATTTTGATCATATTATAAAACCAACCATTTTGGCCATTTTATATAATCAACCATTTTGACCATATTGTAAAACCAACACATACCCCGTCGTACAAGGTATTATGCGAATGTATAACCCGTCGTACAGATTGAAGCTTAAAAACATACCCCGTCGTACAAGTATGAGGCCCAAAAACCCGTCGTAAAAGGCGAGAGGCCGAGAAAGCATACCCCGTCGCGCGGCACATATATACTACCTCTATACACTTAGGTGCCCCCCCACCGGGCGATTAAGTATGCAACGAGTTAGATACAATTTGTATCATCCTTATTGAAAAGAACCCAAAAGAGAAGTCCAATTGATTGAGTAAAGCAGTGACTGTCATAACGCATGCAGATTGCTGGGCACACTGCTCATTAGGCAAAGGAACTTCGCCTCCCATGGTGGTTTTTTTATAACATAAGCATACCAATATTGATGGTATTATCATAAGACCAGATTGGTTGGAAATACAAATTATATAACAGATCATTTTGGTGTGCCTATTAGAAAATTGTGATATATTTACATAAAAATACCCTTTTAATGAGAAAATTCTGCCGGTTCTCAACCAATCACGACAATGTTTAACATGATTACCGTTGCGATTTATATTGAGCTGTAATTATTTCTCACTTTTGCACCTAATGGTTGTTTATAAAACCCACCTGATTAAATCGTTTTGTGTTAACAAAGATTACGCAATCGATAGGTTATCAAGCAAAGTAACTTCAATTTAAACAAAGAATGAATATGAGAAGAAAAACATGCTTTAATCAACAACCATTTCATGCTTGATAATCATTTAAAGTTAACATTTTATGCTTGATAATCATTTAAAGTTAACATTTCATGCTTGATAATCATTTAAAGTTAACATTTCATGCTTGATAATCATTCAAAGTTAAGGGATTTTCTTGTCATTGACTGGGCTTTCCGCTGCTCGTTCATTATTTTGGTACGAACTTTGTTGTACGGATAGGTTATGCCGTTCTCTTGGATGATGCGCATAATCTCTTGTTTTCCTGGGGGACAGAGTTTAAAAACACCCGACATTAATCAACATGTCCGCTTGATAATACAGTTAACATTAAACCAAAAATTCACGCATTAACAGCTTTCAGTCATATAACTGTTACCAGGCAGTTTGCGTTGGGGACTTGGAAGTTTGATATACTGTCCAAAAGCCTTGTGGATGATGCTTGTCTGGGCAGAATCCCATTTGCAGCGCTTTTCCATTGGGCCCTCATCACAACTGTTATCTTCATAAGGTGCAACTAGAGCTGATTCTGCAAAAACATTTCCTACCAATTACTTAAATATATTCTAAACCCAAACTTGAAACACCAATCAATAGCTCACATATATGATAGCATAAAAAAAAAATTGTCACTGACCATTCAATTGGAAATTGGCAGGATCATAAACTTCAAGTGAATCTGGCCATACCACACAAAGGAAACACATATATATAATTTATCCTGCCGCCCGACACTTGAATTATGCATTGGCATCCACACAACGCCATATATTCAAGTATTATTTTTTTTAGTTCTACCACCAGTCACAACAAAGCATTATCTATATAAACAGAGCACAGAAAGACTAATTGCACTCTGAGAAGTGCCATTCATCGTCTCAATCAAGACACAATATTCACCAGTTTTGCCGACCATTTGTGCCGTCGTGTCCAAGTTGTTGAGGAACGCGCCAACTCGAGACACAGCAAGAGCGGGCAGCGGCCTCTGGTAGGTACCGCGGTTGACCTCGGACGAATGCCCCATGTGTTTGTAAAACAACTCGCGATCTTGTTGGGAGAAGTCCTGTTGAGCGTATAATGTAGAGATGCGAGCTCTTTGGTTGGTAGCATTTACCAGACTGCAGTCAATGCCTGCTTTTTTTCATCACTGCTTCCGTGGCGCTCCATCCAGCCACATGCCGTGAGGATCCAATATTGGGGAAAATGAATGTGTTTTCCTCCAATATATTTGCGCCACTTCTCCTTTCATTGTCGGCAAGTAAATCCATTGCATTGAAGCAATCTTTTGGGATGATGATGCTTACCAAGTGATTACCCTTACCCGTACAGTAGGTTACGTCCAATTCAGAGGAATGGTAATCGTCATCGGTTTGCCATTTTCTTCGTTCAGTCCATTGTTTGATGGTCATTCTACAAGGCTCCCCACCTCGCCTTGCATCGAAAAGTGTGAGCCTACTACAAGTCAGATTCCTTAGCTCAACAAATTCGGAAGTGGCAAATTCATCGATAGTGATTCCTGAAAGGTATGTGATGCGATCCACTGTGTGGTTTCTTAGTTTCACCATAACTTCTTCCGGGAAGTCCTCTCGGGCAGCCTTAAGCGTTCTTGTCTTGATTCGTTAATCAGATATTTACAATCACTGAACATCAGGTTCTGGTGGTGCTTGAGCAGGCTTTTAAAATGCCCAAGCTCCTCTACCTGTTTTTTCCCTGTTCCCCAGAAAGCATAAGGGCCTCTCCCTGTATTATTTCAGCTGATCGCATCAGTAGATAATATAATGAATTCTTCAATCCATATTTGAGTGTTTTGTCATCTGATGTGAGGCTAGTGATTGCTTCTCTAAGCGTTGTCCAGTTGCCGCGGTGGAACATGTCTCCAGCATCCTTCATTTCAGAGTCATCTTGCTTTTGAACTTCTAAGTACAGACTTGCAAGCATGCGCATATAAGCCATAACTGATTTGCATACTTCTTCTTGTTTATCCACTTTGGATCGATCCTTTGCCCAAAGATGCTTGCCTATCATTTTTATTGTGCTGTCTGTTCTGCAACAGTCTCCAGCGGCATTGCGGTGGAAGCTACTTAAAATCTTTGTCATTGCCTTCCTTTGAGTTGATGACCATTGCCGAAATTGGTTTTGGCCTCATCTCCTCCTTGCATTGGCGCCTGTGCCGATAGAAGTATAGCTTGCTGTACGCCCCTTTGCACGATGAGCAATGGACAGTTTCGGCCTTAGTGGAACTCCCTTTGATGCGTTCAAAACAAGTCGGTGTCTTCGTCTTGTTTTGTTCAACAATTCCAGCATTGCGCAATTTTGCGAATGCCCTCCGTTCATCTATTTTGGATAACTCAGCCCCTCAGATTTTAATGTGTAATTATGTCCACATTTAACTATAACATGCAAATGTAAAGCTTTAACTTGGTTATTTGTGGCCTCCTTGTAGAAATTGTATGCTAAGAAATCCTCATTTAAAGTGATTATCTGTGATACAGATGGTCAAAATGTTGACTTTGTGCTCTGGACTTTTTCATAACCCCTCTAAATGCTTCTATTGGGAAATTGCCACTCACTAATAGCCATTGATATCACAAAACCACCAGCAGTGTTATTTTGCTATTCCCCACTCATAGCCGCTCTCGCGCTCTGAGTGTCACGTGCGCGTATCCGCCCATCTAGTCCGTTAAAGATCAAAACTAACGTTTTTGACATATCCGATTTTTATGTTTCAAAACGTAGGAAAATATCTTTTAATCTGACCACGGTAGATAATTTTACATTCTCTCAAGTATTGTGGACATAAATCCGCTGAGAATGTGGTGCTCGGGTTTAATTCCGATTGAATTCCCTGAGTCCATTTTGCACCAGTTGGTCGCTAGGAGGCAGGTCGCGTGACGTCACGTTTGCGGCTCGTCCCAAAACAAATTCGAAGGTGGTATTTCGGAAGCTGAGAAAAATTATACGATCCGCGATTTTTTCCCTGCAACTTTCCTTTCTACTGATTGGTATCTATTAACATGTCGTCATCAGATGAAGATAATGAAGCCTCATTATGTGAAATGAGGACTTATGATCTCCATTGGTATTTATTTGAGCCCACACGATTGCGAATAGCAACCGAGTCAGATAATGATGTTGAGAGCTCAGAAACGGATTCCGACTCGGAAAATGAATGCAGTAAAGACGCTTTGACTTTCAGGCCAGTGGAAGTGTGGTGGGTAGAAATTTTTCGTCTCTATTAGTCTAAATATCGAAATGGATTAGTATAGGTAGAAATAACAATTCCGTGTAATGGGGTCTATCTGGCCCACACACCCAAGTCAATAAATTCACCCAGCGCTTTCCCCGTGCGATAGTGACATGTATGATCACATAATTGACTTGGGTGCCTGTGAACTGGCCCCTTTCAGAATTTAGACGTCCTGTTAATATATCTCTCATCAGTGTTTATTTAAAAGACTAAGTCTACTCTTTTGCTCACAAATAAAGTCAGACCCCGTCAAAGTCAGAAGAATTTGTGAATCATAGACAAACATGGACTGCTGGGTCAGCTTTTGTTATGTGAATGATCTAACATGGAATTAAAAATGGCTAAAGCTTGATTTGGGCAACCTTTCAGGTGTAGCTGTAACAACTGCGATCAGATGACCACATTGCGGGAATGTGTTTGTTGTCAAAATTACCCGAAGACTCTGGCAACAATAGAAGAGTGGCCATGAATGACCGAACATCCAGGGTTCAAGTCAAACTGTTTCGACCGTAATGTCCTGCTTGCATCCAAATTCGAGTACATACAGATAGATGGACATATAGGGGATAAAGTTAACACAATTGAGTTAGTTATGCCTTTATTGAAGCAAATATAAGACACACAGCCACTTCTGGACATAGACAATGTGTATTCCAAGTGTCCATGGTGTGCAATACATTTGGTAATCACGTTCAGTGCTACATTACAACAAACAACAAAACCAGCAATACATTTATATCTGGAGTACATAGTTGACCAAAAAAAAAAGAGTTAAAAAAACATTATTTTCATATTTCCCTAAGAAATAATCAATTCTTTTTTGCTCCAGGTTATTCAGATATTTGGCCTATCGCTGTTTCATCTACTGGGTGTGGCACAGATTAGGTAGACATAACAGAAAAGTATTGCCATCATGTGTCTTAAACAAAATAAGATCTACATTCCTAGATCCAGAGGGCCTTTACAGAGGATACCTAGAAAGTAGCTGAGTAGATTTTCTTTGCATGATTGAAGCGGCATCGGTGTGCTCCCACAAGAATGTCCTTTGCTGGCTTTTCAAATTGAGCAGCAATAGGGGTGGATCACTCCTTTCCGCCGAAAGAACTTTCGCCAGTCTGTAACTGGGATATTTCTCACGAAGCAAAAACACTTCAGTAATGAGGTTGTCAACATAATCTGAAACATAACCAGTTAATAAAAGATTAGTAATAAATAGTCTTTGAATCATTAAATGGAATGTTTGGTCTTTTGTGCCAGTATAATTACCCTATGGGCACTGGGGAGACTCATAATAAATTTATCTTAATAAATGCCAGCATTACATTATTGTTTAACTCATATTTACATATATTGAACAACAAATCCTGTGATATATACCAACCAAAAGTGATGGTAACTTTGACAGGCTTCGCCACTGGATCCCCCTGTCTGGACTTTGGAAAGGACACTCCCCATTGTGCCTGGCCTTGTTGATTGACTGCCCGAGCTCTATTGGAGTTTTCATTAAAATGCAAAACTGCAAGGAGTAATCTGGAAGTAAAGCACCAACAGTAGCAGATATAGCCTGGTGGTCTGGTATGCCCTATGTGAGCTCACAATACACCAGAATCTCATAACTTTATAAGCACCAACATAAACCCATGTTTTAGATCAGGTATTTGCAATATATACCACACTACAGTCACAGCAAAGCTCAATTAAATTATCTTGCTTCCATAGTGGCAAAGGGAAAGTGTACACTCTTGGGTGCGAAGAAGATCACCACCTTGTGGAAAGATTCTAAGCTGGAAGTCTGCTCAGACGGAGATAATCTGCCAATGTCTTTCAGAAGGTGTTTGCTGTTCACGACCAGGGCCATCCTCCAGCTCAATGCCTCTATAAAACCAAAGTTGTAGGTGCTTTATTATGCTTATGAGAGAGCACTGATTTTTATAAGTATGCAATACAATTCCACTGTTTACAGGAGTATTTTCAAAGTAAACTATCACTTACATTTCCTGGTGCACTGCATGTTCATCCATATCATCCTCGTCACTTTCCATGTCGAATATAGACATCCAGGTGACTCAATATACCTACAAGCAAACATGTTTGAACTCCAAACGATTTGTGGGAGCCCTCTACCGGTTCAGTTGAGCTGGCCTCTATCTCGGGCACACCTGTCATCTCGTTTTCACTTTCACTGGAGGCATCAAGCATCTCAGCTCCAGTTAACATTTCATGCAGCACCTACAAACAGAGGCATCATGTGTTTCAGTGTCGACCAGTTGTACACCAATGATATTTCCCAAAATAGGGATCAAAATCACCTATATCAATATACTTCTATATACAGACTGTCTAATTTGTCCTATGACATCAGTAGTACTCCTCGTGTAAATGGACCAATTAAACACAGTGTGTAGTGTATCCAAATCCCTAAACAATAAACAGGCAAGCATTTTGAGATCACATTGAAACACCAGTTATTGAGCCATGCTCATGGGGCCTTTCTTCATCAGTGATGCCTTAGCCTTAACACGGCCATGTCATTTGGGTAGTATGATTATTCATATAAGAAATAAATTTTGCTGTCAATCAAACACAAAGGCACAACCATGACTGGGAATAAAAATTGAATGGTCCTAGCTATCTTACCTGTTGACGTCGTCTTTTCTCAAAGGCACCTCGACGTTTTACTCGATCCTGGTTCACACCCATGTAATTAAAAATCGTTGGCAAGGCACCTTGGCGGAGCCTAGTTTGTTTAGAAAAGCCCAGACTTCTGAGCAGCTCTGGGTCCGTTTCATAGGCGTCCCTCTCAAAGTGGTCGGAGCAAATGACAGGAGTTGTTTTGGTCGGCTTCCAATCCTTCCTCTTCACCTTTGCAATCCAATTCTTGTGCATTTTTCGGTCTTTCGGGAACCGAAAGAAACTCTTACCTGACCTCTCGGCGTTTCTACACTTAACCGACAAAACAATAAGGCATAATCCAAACTGTGAGTGTAACAAACCGTGAAGACTTTTTCATAAACCATCAACGAGCCGCGACAACAATGGCGAAGCTTGTTGACATTCGTGATCAGCGAGCACAGAGCAGCGAACGTGACGTCACGGGCCAAATAATTCCGAACGTTGCCGAGTGGGATGTTCAACGAGTGGAAGACGAAAACATACACTTTAAAATCATTTTTTAAAGGAATAGGGTGCTCCAAAGTAACCGCTATTGATATGAATACCATTATTGAAGTTTATTCTTTCGAATTTCGAATTGTGTTTATGATCTTTAAGACCTCCAAACTATTCAGCTACCCCCGTGACCCAGTTAACTGTAGCGCCTTAAGTTCCCAAACCTCTTCCGCATCCTACTCCAACGCAAGAATGCTCTTCTGTCTTTACCCACCAGGCGACCATCATCCTGCACGGTGGTAACTGTCCCGAGAAATCTTTATTGCATTCTTTTCCCTTTAAAGGTTTTAATTGTCAGTTTCTTGTCCGGTAGTGACAAAACCAATTGTCATGGAAAAGTCTGACAAAACTTTCATGGTTAGAAAACCCCAACAGGATATTCATTATGTCATGTTGCGGTTTGTCAGGTTGGAAGTAGCATAATTTGGTGGAGGATCGTTTTGAACTGGTTGTGTCATGTGGAAAGATAAATGTTCTATTCCCCAGATAGATTCCTATCGTTTACGTAGTACGAATATCTCCTCGAATAACACCTGTTTTGTCGCGTTCTGAGTATCATAACAGAGTTCTACCGCATTTGTTAAAAGATACGGGATGGAGAGAAGAGATGAGTTTCCCAACCAATGCAGGTCAAATAGTTTATTGGGATGTTCCAATAAGCAGGGTTGATAGATTCAACGGTATGACATAAATTATTTAAAAAGTAATTTAAGCATGCCAACAGTTTCACTCACACACGCCAAATGGCTGTGAATCGTACAAGTGACTGAAACAGTCCAACTGATTTTGTAAATCAGATAAATTCCATATCGACGAATTTAAAATACGCAATATGAAATCTCCCAAGGACGCGGACCGTTGCCATGGCGCCGAAGCTATATGGCGTTGGGAGATTTCTCAATGAAAATAAGCAGAATACATGGTGTCTTTAAATTGACCGTACCGCTTTATTCTTGGTTCTACAGAAGAGATAATCATACGGATGTGCTGAGGAGAGTCTCCTTTGTGTGGATCCGAGTGATAATCGTAAAGTTATTTGAGTTTCGGTGAATTATCCGGTTTTGAAGCGGCAAAATCGCGATTTAAAACATTTAACTCGAAAATCTGATCGATTATCACTCGGCTCGACATATCACTTTCATTCTTCTACATTTTGGTATAATTTATATAGCAATCGTATGGAGAATATATAGGTACGGCCCTTTTTCCTTAGGTACATAAATCACGACACAACTTTTATGGCCCCGAAAAAATACCACTTTTCGTCATTTTCGTCGGCAATTAGCACCACATTAAATACCAGCAAGAAAAACGAAAATTGTACCAAATGAAAAGCTATTCTTCATTAATAATATATTAAAAGAACAAAATGTATCATTGCGTCATTTGTTGTCAATGGTCATCTACATGAGACTACCAAACGGCCTAAAAACGGCCTTGTCCAAACGAGATCGGCGCCGCGTTTGTCCGCCCTACTAATGTTGCAGCACGGACGATTCCATGTCAAAAATGCTTGTAGGGCGCGTATTTATTCTCTGATTTGTGGATAATCAAATTACCATCATTTATGTTATTGCTGTAACTATTATACATATCGATTGCCTTGGGCAGCTTCATGTTATTTAACCACTCTGGACACTGTAATCTGTCTGTCAACGATGTTGGACAACAATCCTCGTCCCTTGAATCGGGAGAGTCCAAACAGCTGTAATCGCCGTGTGACACAGCGACAATCTTGCGGCCCTGTCGGGTTGACAGGCTTCTGTGAAGGTCTGAGCGGCTATATTTACGCAGCATGAACCTGTAGAGGTGGAGGCAGCATCACGGAGCGTTAAGAATCCAGTCTTCGCTCTTATATTATACGTTTTAATGATTTATTTTCGTATGGTTAAATATTAACGGGAATCATGCAAACCAGCCGTATAGTTTCAGGTCGAACAGTAATGTCTTGTAGGGCAGTAGGGCTAGGCAACAGGGCACTTATCAAAGTATGTTCCTGTCATATTATGTCGTGTCCAAATGCATATATTCCTGCATATATTCACAATATGCTTCATCCAGCGTCACACTGATCTCAAACTGATTCATTTTATATTCTTTATTACATGTTTTATACCTTTATTGGACATTGAATTAACTTTGTGAATTTCCCTGAATCTCATTTCTCTATGTGAATGATATAAATCCCCTCAGGACACTTTGAATAAAACATGGATTAAACAATCTTTAAGTTTTGAATATATTGCCTTTATTCAGTTAGCTACATAATTACAAGTAGTTATAAAATAAAATAAATACATCTGCATCTGCAGGTAATGTGCTGAAGGATCTGTCAAGGTCAGGAATAGCTAGACAATGAATTTGTTTTGCTGATGATTAAACTTCGATTGTAGTTCATTTGCTTATCTAGGGTCACCTAAACTCTACCAGACATGTATACACAATATAAGCATTCAGAGATGATTTATCAAAAGAAATGGACCTCAATTGACTGAATGTATTGACCTCATAAGGATCAGTGATCAGGAAATCAAGCAAATAATTGAGGGCATTAGAACAGATAAATTTGAAAATGATCAGCAAGAAATACCACATCAGCATCTTATGTTGCACTAGCAGTAATATACTTTTAAGAGTCTTGGAGGGTTTCCATCTGGACACAATTAGTGAGTCCACAACAGCTTGCCTGTACGATTCAGCAAAAGATGATTCTCCTGCTGTGCACCAGCTATAGTTGCACATTCTGTTACACACATAAAATTAACTTGTCAAACTGTCTATCAGTCTTATATCATAAGAAATAAAGGAAGTCTATGTAATACATTACACAACATTAATTCTTGCCAACCTGATTAGGTTGATCATCAATACACATGTCACATGGATCAATCTCTTGTTATTAAGTACAGGAAGTAAAAACTAATACTCTCTCATGTTGATTCTGTGACAAAACATTCACCAGATGTTCAGATTAAGTCTACAGTTCAGTCTTCAGCAACAGGGCTGGAAATTAACTAAAATGGCCACCCGTCCTGACCTGTCCCGATGACGGGTGGCCATTTTAGATGTTAATCGGCCTCTGATGGCATTCTGATGGTTTTATGACAATTAGACATAACATGTCTTTTTAAGCCCCAGTGATTGATATATCTCAACAGGATATAATAAAAAGAGAAGCCAAAAAATTGTAAACAGTAGTGAAACCAAAACATTAATGAAGCCACAACATTGATGAAGCCACACCATTGACGAAGCCACAACACTGGTGAAGCCACAAAATTGGTGAAGTCACAATATTAGTGAAGTCACAACACTGTTGCAGCCGCAACATTGGTAAAGCCAAAATATTGATGAAGCCACAACAGTGGTGAAGCCACAATATTGGTGAAGCCACAACATTGGTGAAGCCACAGTTTTAATGAAGCCACAGTATTGGTGAAGCCACAATAATGGTAAAGCCACATCACATGTGAAGCCACAACATTGGTGATGCCACAGTGTTTGTAAAGCCACAATATTGGTGAAGTCACAATATTGATGAAGCCACAATATCATTGAATCCACAACACTGGTGAAGCTGCACCGTTGGTGAAGCCACAACAATGTGGAAGCCATTACAGTGATGAAGCCACAACACAGGTGAAGCCACAACATTGGTCAAGCCACAGTATTGGTGGAGCCACAATATTGATGAAGCCATAATATTGGTGAAGCCACAGTATTGGTGAAGCCACAACATTGGCGAAGCCACAATATTGGTGAAGCCGGAATATTGGTGTTAATATTGATAAAGCCACAATATAATTCAATCCACAACTTTGGTGAAGCGGCAACAATGTTGAAGCCACAACACTGGTGAAGCCACAACATTGGTGAAGCCAAATTATTGCTGAAGCCATTACACTGATGAAGCCACAACACTGGTGAAGCCACAACATTGGTGAAGCCACAGTATTGGAGAAGCCACAGTATTGGTGAAGTCATAATATTGATAAAGCCACAATATAATTCAATCCACAACTTTGGTGAAGCGGCAACAATGTTGAAGCCGCAACACTGGTGAAGCCACAACATTGGTGAGGCCAAATTATTGCTGAAGCCATTACACTGATGAAGCCACAACACTGGTGAAGCCACAACATTGGTGAAGCCACAGTATTGGAGAAGCCACAGTATTGGTGAAACCACAACATTGGTGAAGCCACAGTATTGGTGAAGCCGCAATATTGGTGAAGTCATAATATTGATAAAGCCACAATTTAATTCAATCCACAATTTTGGTGAAGCGGCAACAATGTTGAAGCCACAACACTGGTGAAGCCACAACATTGGTGAAGCCACAGTATTGGAGAAGCCACAGTATTGGTGAAACCACAACATTGGTGAAGCCACAGTATTGGTGAAGCCGCAATATTGGTGAAGTCATAATATTGATAAAGCCACAATTTAATTCAATCCACAATTTTGGTGAAGCGGCAACAATGTTGAAGCCGCAACACTGGTGAAGCCACAACATTGGTGAGGCCAAATTATTGCTGAAGCCATTACACTGATGAAGCCACAACACTGGTGAAGCCACAACATTGGTGAAGCCACAGTATTGGAGAAGCCACAGTATTGGTGAAACCACAACATTGGTGAAGCCACAGTATTGGTGAAGCCACAATATTGGTGAAGTCATAATATTGATAAAGCCACAATTTAATTCAATCCACAATTTTGGTGAAGCGGCAACAATGTTGAAGCCACAACACTGGTGAAGCCACAACATTGGTGAAGCCACAGTATTGATGAAGCCACAATATTGATGAAGCCGCAATATTGGTGAAGCCACAGTATTGGTGAAGCCACAAAGTTGGTGAAGCTACAGTATTGGTGAAGCCAGAATATTGGTGAAGTCATAATATTGATGAAGCCACAATATCATTGAATCCACAACACTGGTGAAGCCGCAACAATGTTGAAGGCACAACAATGGTGAAGCCACAGCAATGTTGAAGCCAAAATATTGATGAAGCCATAGTATTGGTGAAGCTACAACATAGGTGAAAACACAACACTGGTGAAGCCACTTCATCGTTGATACCACAGTATTGGTGAAGCCCAAAAATTGGTAAAGCCAAAATATTGATGAAGCCACAACATTGGTGTAGCCACAGTATTGGTGAAGCTACAGTATTGGTGAAACCGCAACATTGGTGAAGCCACAGTCTTGGTGAAGCCACAATATTGGTGAAGTCATAATATTGATGAAGCCACAATTAAATTCAATCCAAAGCACTGGTGAAGCCGCAACAATGTTGAAGCCACAACACAGGTGAACCACAACAATGTTGAATCCAAAATATTGATGAAGCAACAGTATTAATGAAGCCATAGTATTGGTGAAGCCACAACACTGGTGAAACCACCACAATGTAGAAGCCAAAATATTGATGAAGCCACAATATTGATGAAGCCACAGTATTGGTGAAGCTACAACATTGGTGAAACCACCACAATGTAGAAGCCAAAATATTGATGAAGCCACAATATTGATGAAGCCACAGTATTAGTGAAGCTACAACATTGGTGAAAGCACAACACTGGTGAAGCCACAAAATTGGTGAAGCCACAATCTTGGTGATGCCAAAATATTGGTAAAGCCGGAACACTGGTGAAGCCACAACACTGGTTAAGCCACAACAATGATGAAGCCAAAATATTGATGAAGCCACAGTATTGGTGAAGCTACGACATTGGTGAAAACACAACACTGGTGAAGCCACTTCATTGTTGATAACACAGTATTGGCGAAGCCCAAAAAATGGTAAAGCCACAACACTGTTGAAGCCGCAACATTGGTGAAGCCAAAATATTGATGAAGCCACAACACTGGAGAAGTCACATCATTTGGTGAAGCCAAAATATTGGTGTAGCCACAGTATTGGTGAAGCCACAGTATTGGTGAAACCACAACACTGGTGAAGCCACAGTATTGGTGAAACCACAACATTGGTGAAGCCACAGTATTGGTGAAACCACAATATTGATGAAGCCGCAATATTATTGAAGCCACAGTATTGGTGAAGCCACAATATGGTGGAGCCACAAAACTGTTGAAGCCACAATATTGATGAAGTTGTGAATTTACTATTAACATGCATGCAGAAGAATTATTATGGTGGTTTAGCACATGGACCTTATTGTTGCAAATGTAACTCATCATGTAGAATAGTGAGGAGGTCATGTTGCTTCATCTACATTGCTGTCAGTAATGTAGATGAAGCCACATGACCTCATCACTATTCTTATGTTAAACTATACATTTATCTCAAATCACCAAATGTCTTTTCACTAAGTAAGAGCCTAGTGGTCCTAAAGCAAAACACTGCTCCCTTTGATATGAGGAGGTATCATGCAGAGATAGATGAGCATAATTGTGATGTTTGGACAGCTGATACTGTTGCCCATCTTGAACAAATAAATTTCCTAAATAGGGCAGATTAACCAACACAGAGGATATGTATCTCCAATATGATTAAATTGAGATACTGGGTCCATAATATTAAACCCAGAACAGGAGGTAAAGCAGTTAATCACTACCAGATCGCGAATGCTGCTGAGCAAAATGTCATCACAAACACCTAGACAATCTCACAGCCTAACAATAACTACAGAATGCCGATGGCTAGTAAACTCTGCTACTTTTGACACTTACAAGTTATGACAGCATTTAATCATAGCGTTTATAGTATAACATTGTATTCAATGACACACCAGGGCTGAACAATATCCCCCAAACCCACTTGTCAAGCAACAACAGTCCATCGCCAAGTAGTTATGCAAAAAGTTTAAGCATTTGAGCCTAATAATTTAAATTTTTAAGAAATGATTCACCCAAACAACCATAAGCTAATAATAACTTAGCTACATTTTTCCTTGAACAAGCAAATTTAATTTGCTTTTATCTAGCAAGTCAGGGATCAAAAGCCATAAAGCTATGAGTTAAAGTTTGCAAGATTTGGTCAATGTAAAGTTTCTAGCTTGCATTATAAGAAAAGTGCCATCAAGAATTATTCCCCATTGAGATAATTACTCAGGAACAAAAGGTATTGCAGTGCTGATATTTACTTTGTAAGTGATCATCAATATAAGAGTGATTCATGTTTAATTTGAAACAGGTATTCCCTATTTGGTTAACATAGCTAATGAGATTATTTTACAATAATAAGGTCACAAAGGGCTGATAGTTTGTTTGTAAGTGAGTGACAATCAATATAAGAGTGCCTTGCATTATCAAAAAAATGTTACACCAAAAGTTTACAAGCAGACAGATGGACAGGGCAAAAAACTGTGCTGAGGAGCATAAACTATTAATGGTTACTGCCTAATGGTCCCATAAATTATACCTAAAGTGGCAAGCAACAGGTCCAGGATGGGCAACAAAAAAAAGACCCTCCCCAAGCCATGCCTAACCCGGCAGTTTGTTACATCTTGGGAACTGCACTGTTCTAAAAAGGCCTCATGTGTGATTTGGGGCTTCTTCAGATATGCTTAATAACCCTTCATCACTAGACCAGATGGACAGTGCTCAAGACTAACTGACAGATGACCATGTCATTTATAGCTTATACATGATATATTCAAATGATGTGATTTGTACTATGTGATTTGTACTATTGAACATTTGTTTTCCTTGATGTGGTGGATACCCAGACAAAAAGAGGCTCTTGATTGACACATGATTGATTTATGTGATTGATTGACATTTTACTTACCAACTGATTATGTGGCACATTGGTGAGACAAAAAGAGGCCTCTTGACTTCAAAACCTGATTAGGGTCTGATTATTTCCCTAGCCGCTAACTAAAACATTGGGCTGTAAATACTCAAACCAGCACAGTTGTTTTGGATAGCTATTTCTGAGACAATATAGGGATCACTCACAAAATTGGACTTATGATAAACAAAAGTGTGACTCTGTCCATGCAAGACTGAACTATCATATAACACATAATCAAACTTATAGGAAGTAACATAACAAGAAGTATAACTTTAGGATGTATTTACAATGATACATGCTATTAATGTTCATGCTATTTCCATGTCACAAGGGTAACATTATGTGGTGATCAAAAGCCGTCAATCAATGAACACAATAAAATTTAAATGATCAATGGAAAGCCACAAATATCAATCTTCAACCTTTGAACTAAATTTTATCAAATGGTAACTGTCCCCACCCCACTAACACAGAGCCACCAGCGCATGTCCGCTGTCACGATCAGGCCGATGTTTTATATCTGACAGATCGGTTTGTAAAGCCTGATCGCTAAAATGGCCAATAGTCAATACGGTTAAATGAACGTTAGGAAATACTGTCTGTAAAAACAAATCAAATTGTAATACATTAGATCTGTCCAACAAAACTGCAGGCATTAATGAGTCCTATTAACGTGGTATCATCTGGGTATTATTTGCCGTTGGAAAAGTGTAAGTGATCGGTAAGATGAGTCTGAACTCGTGAACAGTAGAGCCCACGTTATAACAGCCCGCGGGCTAACCCACTGTGAACATTTATTGCGGGACCCATAAATTAGATTAAAATTTGTCCAACTTCGCATGCAATCTTTTCCGCAAAATAGTTTAAGCATTTCACATAATGATATTCAATATTTAAACGTTGGAATCATACTGAATCACATTACAATTCTTCCATGAATGTCCATTTTTAATTTGTGTAAATGTCATGGCTCACCGATAAACTTTTTTGTACTCGCTCCTGTCAAATGTAAAGTTTCTCATTGCATGATGGAAAGTGTCATCAATTGTTATTCCCCACCAAAATATACCTTACTCAGCTTGATCCCGCGGATGCGTTGATAATTTACTTTGATAAGTTGATTTTCAAGACCAAGAGTGATTCTGTTTAATTTGATAGGTATTCATATACGTTATCTGGCTAATGAGATTTCCTGTGTTTAAAACCACAAAGGGCTGATAGAGATACCTGTAAGTGACATTCATATAAGAGTGCCTTGCAAATATCAAAAAAATGTTACAGCCAACAGAGATATGTCATTTATAGCTTATAGATGATATATTCAAATGATGTGTTGTACTATTGAACAATTGTTTGGATTACACACATTGAACATTTTGACAACAATTTTATTACCAATATTGATGTGGCAGATACCCAGACAAAAGAGGCTCTTGACTTCAAAAACCTACTTAGGGTCTGATTATTTCCCTAGCCGCTAATGAAATTTGGCTGTAAACTCAAACCAGCACAGTTGTTTTGGATAGCTATTTCTGAGATCTAAAGGATCACTCTGCTGACTTATTGATAACAAAAGTGTGACTCTGTCCAAGACTGAACTATCATATAACACATAATCAAACTTATAGGAATGTAACAAAGAACTCGTTTTAGTGTATTACAATGATACATCATATTAACAGATCATGCTATTTCCATGTTAAGGGTAACATTACTGATGCAAGTAAATAATTCAAGGATGTGGAAAGCAAAATATCAATCTTCAACCTTTGAAAAATAAATCACATTTGAAAGAGTAACCCCACCCCACTAACACAGAGCCACCAGCGCATGTCCGCTGTCACGATCAGGCGATGTTTATATCTGACAGATGGGGCAAAAGCCGTTCGCTAAAATGGCCAATAGTCAATACGGTTAAATGAACGTTAGGAAATACATTTAAAAACAAATCAATGGTAATCGGTAGATCTGTCCAACCAAACTGCAGGCATCTAGTCCTATTAACGTGGTATCTGGGTATTATTTGCCGTTGGAAAAGTGTAAGTGATCGGTAAGAGTGAGTCTGAACCGTGAACAGTAGAGCCCACGTGCGGAACAGCCCGGTGAAGCTCGCTAACCACTGTAAACTACGGGTATTTCATAATTTGTCGTACATGAAATTTCTTTCCGCAGCAATAACGTTCATTGTCACATTAATGATATTCAATATTTAAACGTTGGAATCATACTGACCACATTAGAATCAAATGTAAAGAGAGCGTGTAAAATGGTCATGGCTGACCGATAAACTTTGTTTATACTCGCTCCTGTACCGGAAATTCCATGCGGTATGGAAAGCTTGAATTGTTACAATACCAAAATATACCTTCAGCTTGAGCCCGCGGATGCGTTCGTGGGGACAATTTGATTTTAAGACATGAGCAAACTGATAACATATAACGATCTGGCTAATCATTCCTGTGTTAAAAACAGTCCGTTGATACGATATGATTTCATTTATACTTGAAACATTGCACATCATAGATCGAGAAAACCAGTGAGATTCAGCGAGATTCTCCAAACGTTTTGAATGCTGATCTGCGTCTCGAGTTCCAAGCTTAAGTGCTTCATTTGTTCTTATTTATCTAAATAAAACACTATCAAACTGATATATATTGAGAACAAAACACCAAAAATGAGTTGACAAAGACTTACAACCCCGAATTTCCCAGTAAAATCGCCATTTTTTTTTATATCCGTCCGTAAAGATATTTGAGCGTGTGCCGCCCGTTACTCGTTAAATTGCTGATGTATATATACTTTCAAAATTTGTATGTTCTTCATTTGAAGATATAATTTAAAACAAACAATTGTTCTTTGACGTTAAAAGTCACAAAAATCATGAACCTAAGTTTGAAGCAAATATACATCGAACAAAGCCATATAATGACCGATTTTTCAACCTGGCCAAAATGGTCGCTTAGGCCAAAATGTAAATTCATGTGAAGGTATTTAACACAAATTTAAGTGGATAGTTTGCCCGAATAATGCGAATCCAACCTTAGGCGGAGTAGTTGCAACCAACGTTACACTTTGGCGAGCAGTTGTGTAAGGCTAGGAGATGACGCTGACTATTTTGGCCCAATGATCATTGACCAAAATATAAGTATGGGCCAAAATGGTCGGTGAATTGTACCATAATGGTCGGACTTGTATAAATATATAAATATATATTTGTGTATATATATATATACATATATATATATATTCATATATACATACATATATATTTATATATATACATATATATATATACATGTATATATATAGATATATATATACATATATACTTTATATATGTACATACATATATATATATATATATATATATATATATATATATATATATATATATATATATATATATATATATATATATATATATATATATATATATAGTATATAAAGTCTTCGTCGTCCATTTTTAACAACACCGGTTGCTACGTATCTATACCCGCGTGCAAATCTCGGTTGTCGTTTCGAAACCTTTTACTGCATGGAACGCGCTTAGAGAGATTACCCAGGGGAATCTCCTTTTTCATATGGCCGCGTAATGATAGACCGCGTGTTTTCGAAACCTCTAATAATTTGAGAAGAAAACAAGGGTCAATGCACGATTACGTACTCTATGTATGGTTAGCCGTAATGTAGCGACGATTTTCTTTTTTTGAGTTTCTGACCAACATTCACATTCTCCTCAACCTCCGACCCTATTGAAACAACCTACTATGTCCAATTTATTTATGATAATTGTAGTGTTATATTAGATTGATGCCATACACTATTAGATTTGCCATACACCTCCAAATAATTTATGTAGGCCTACAGTGTAGGCTACATTAATTCCAAATACACCCCCGAATAATTTATGTACGTCTCTAGTTAGTTAATTGGCTGTGGCCATCAAGTCTAGCATAAGTTGCCACGTAGCGATGCGGTCCTTCGCCCGCTTCCGGTGGTTTACATAGAAGAACGAGCACTACGTTATTTGTGATCGAAACCTTTCCAGTTATATCGTTGATATCCTTGGAGAAAATCATCACTTATAGATAAGTACGGTAGTCTGACCATATAGCAATTGAAAATAGAGCTGAAGAAAGCGAAATGCGAAGCTTAGCAGACGAAAAAATTAACTTATTGAAAGGTGAGTTGTATTCCATGTAATCGCCCTGTACCTTTCTTATTAATTTTTTTTATGCAAGTTCGTCTCCCCTTCGATCAGATAATCTGTTGATTTATAAATTACAGGAACTCCAGGTTAGTGTTTCCTACCCCGACCCCCACCGTTTCTACCTAGTTAAATACATGCAGACGCCTGGGTATGGGGATTATTAGGAAACTGCTTGTAATCGCCACATGTATGACCCAGTCAATACAGTTGTGGTTAATTGAGGTGTTGCCATCTTTTCTGCAGGCTTGACGCTTATGATCGCACCAACAACTTCAATGGAGTAGAAGATGTTGGCCAGGAATACCACATCAACACACCTGAGGGAACCACTGACCCGTGTCGATCAGATTGGGACTCACACGATGGTGTTGCGCCTATTGTACTATACCTGGTCAGTGTGAACAACCAGCTGACCGTCAAAAGTCAATTACTTTTACCAGATTCAGGGCCAATTTTTTTTGTACAAACAGTTGACTTTGTCATCTCGTGGTGATTACCCTTAAGAGTATCGAGATTGTTCCTGTGACCCGTGACAATGTATTTTTCTGGGACTACTTCAAAGATAATGTGCTTGATTCCATGCATTTTCACAATTTATGTTACTGAATTTGTGAAGTCGTGTGAACTGATTTTTTCCTTAAATAATTATTTACCTGCACCTCTAGTTGCATATTGTCTGTGGTGGAAGGAATGATAAACTCTTTGAAATGTGTTTTATTTCTGAGTTCTTTGATATAAAAAAAAACAGGAACTCGATGAGAATCCAATCCCATAATTGACTTGTGTAATAAAAGAGACAAACATTAGTTGGTTACAAAACAGTTTTATCTTCACAACATGTACCTGAATGAAGGATTTATAAATTACATATATCAGTTCATGGTATGAAACGGCAACTTTATAAGACCCCCGGGATAAGGCCTTTCAATGAGATTCATATTATATCACTCCCTGAATTGGACATTCCTTGATATCCTCTCATCCACATATTACAAACAACATACACCACTTAAGGCAGTTGTTGGGGACAATGCACTGCGAAAGTTACATAGCATATAACAGACAAATATTATGTCTGAGGGAATCAGGACCTCACAGTGGTTCATTGGTTCCATTTTGAAAGTTGGTCGTCCGCGACGCAAAGTGCATTGACAGTGACAACTTTACCCTAATCAATTCGCCACTATCTATATCACATGACAGCGTGACGCAGTGCCGACTACGAGATTTCTTCGTCGAAGTGGAACAAAATGGAAACGAATTTTGTGTTGTTAGCATCAACCGTGAAGTAGGAGCATTGAGGCGATAACTTACGGCCGAGAATGGGACCACATTACTCTCTACCGCAACCTAGCCGGTTCCCGTGGCGTAGTGGTAAACTGTGTCACTTACTTGTACAATGCGTAGAAATCCAACGATGAATAAGACGAGGCAGGTAGTAAGGATTTAAGGTTTATTTCCGGGAGGGCCGGTATACCAAGTCCAGGTCCCTAAGTTAGCTATCCAATGGGGGTCCAATATTGTTCACGGGGTCCGAGTTATAAGTGTATGCCTGTTTCAAAGACTCACTTCTCTCGGTTCCCTTTAGTCCTTCAGATTCTATTTTCAGTTTTATTTCTTTTTCCGTTCTAATTTTTACTTGCTTATATATGGGTGTGGGATAATTGGAAGCGGTAATTTTCTATTTGATTGAAAGAGACATAATGTCTGGACAGGTGAAAATACACAATCAGGTAATGCTAGACTTGATGGCGACAGCCAATTAACCAACTAGAGGCGTACATAATTTAATCGAGGGTGTGTTTGGAATTAACCTAGCATACGACTGTTCATAAATTATTAGGGGGTGTATGACATAAATGTAATAATGTATGGCATAAATATAATATAACAGTAGCACTCGGAATACACAGAACATTCTAGGTCAATGTATTCTTTGCAGGGCACTATGATGCCGAGTGGAAGCAGTTTCAGCTGATTCTAAACTTGCATTAATGTAATCTGTCTATCATTCACCAATTATGAATATACAATCGCTTCATTTCAGTATCTAAAACCATCTGTCATTACTCACACATCCATCAATCACATTGTACTCTTCAACATAATCCTTTCAGATCTAACCTGATCATTTATGGGCATCTTCCTCCTCACCAGTACTCATTACAATTGCCTAACAAAATCATCAAGATAATATATATCAGTTTTACAAGAAAATTGAGTTTGATTGCTGACACGTCCTCAATCCGTCTCCTACCAGCAATGTGCCTACACACGCAACACCCGAAATTCAAAATCTGCTGAAGTATTTGGTTTGATTAATATATTTCTCATGTAGGAAATCGCCATGCATTCATTACATGTGACTCCTGCAATCGTTACATCCATGAAATGACAAATTTAAGAATGAATTGTACAATCTGGTTTTTGTTTTTATTCAGCACCATAACAGAACCAACATGGCCGCCAGAGGACGCCATAAGATCGACCTACAGTCGACGACAGAGGCTTCCGAGCCATTCGTATCTAAATGGGAAGAGACATTTGGAGTCAAGACAAGACAATATGTTGATCTATATTCAACATTCAGGTTGCTATGGGAAACATCTGCTTTAGCTGACGTCACCCTGCAACATTTAACGCCCATCGAGTCATCCTTGTCTCCCACTCAACGTACTTCAGGAAGCTATTCATAGATGAAGGGTTAGGACGAACAGGCAACAAGAGCACTGTTAGTTTGGATCCCAAAGTATTGAATTGGATTATGTGTTTCATATACCCCGTGACCGATGTGAAGAGATCGCTGATATGGCTGAGAAGTTTGGGATCAGGGAGCTCCAGCTCACATGTCAAGCTCAGCTCCTCAACAAGATGCAAGCCACAGAAGACAACTGCTTGTTGGGATGGAGTATAGGATACGCTCTTGAAGACACAACACTTATCAACAAGTTTCAGTCACTTGCACTGAAGAGCGTCGCGGTCGTTAGAAAGCAACAAAGCTTCAAGTGCCTAGAGCTGCCAGCCATCCAGGCATATGTAACACACGCAGACCTCCATGTGAGCAGACCTGATGACCGACTCTTGATTGCTCTTGATTGGCTGCGTTATGACAGCGCCTCAAGACTACCAGAATTCCTGGTCCTTCTCAAGTCTCTCCCATTAGGACAGATGAACCCTACATTTATTGAGTACCTGCGAGACAACGATGCGCTGCTGAAATCACACCCTCCATCACGGGCTGTACTGATGGATGTACCCAGTCACCCATTGTCTGTTGAACAAACGGAAGCCGCTCCGACCAGTCCACCTCCAGTACAACATACTGCTGTCATGTATAGATCCACGATGAAGATTTATCCTCCAGGATTCGGCGCGCCATATACAATCATTGATTTACATGGTGACATGGAATCAGGCTGGAATGCCGCCGTTTGTGCTGTAGACCAGCAATTGTTCGTCAGCGGAGTCCGCCAAGAGAAGAGTACAATGTGGAAGTATGACATGACGAGTAAGACATGGCAGACATGCTGTGAGCTCAGGTGGGAAAGGTACTACCATTGCATGGCGGCTGTGAATGGCCAGCTGTATATCCTGGGTGGGAGCAGTAGCAGCGCTTATAACACCATGGTGACAAACGTGGAGATGTTCACTCCACAGAACAACACGGTCAGCAGAGCGGGTGAACTGAAGGGATCAGACTGCTTGAACACATGTTGCTGTCTCTCTGGTACATCTGACGTGGTGGTGCTGGGAGCATACGACAAGCAACCAAACAATCAGTCCTACATCCAGGTTTATTCCACCACACAACACAAAGTCACACATCAGTTAAAGCTACCTCGTCAATATGGGTCTGGTGGGAAGGGTGGTTTAGTCAACGTGAAGGAGAATCTCATCTTTACTGACCTCGCCCAGGATGTTTATGTTTGTCCTACATAGAGTTTGTATGACGAGAATCTCGACCGCGTGCAGAGGTTATCAAGGTACGATACAGTTAACAGCTGCTGCATCTTGACCCTAGACAGCACGAACATGGAGTTGTTATTGGTGGGCGGTGACCATGACACAGATCACCCGGTGTACAGGGCTAGTGTGGAGGTCGTGATGACCGATAGAGGCAGTGGCTGGACTCCTGTGAAGGCCGACTGGAGTGATTATGGGATGTGTTACCCGGGGGCGTCATGTTCCATCTGGTTGCCGGCGTCCAACACTAAATGAGCATTGGTGGTGTAGTATGCTTGAGAAAGAGACTTAATGAATCTATACCACTAAGTGCTTGATTGGATTAGCGTGATACTTGGTTTACGGAGCTGTTGATTTCCTGTATTAGGTCGTATCAATGAATGGTGTTGGTATATTGCCAGGCCTGAATACCATGGGCATTTGACTTACCATGATCGATCCCTACTTGATGTCTGCAAATGAACATAAGAAAATGTACGCATATTCACAATCAGTACGCACCCAAATAAATTAATATTTTACAGGATCGGATATCTATTGAGTTGACAATAAATAACTTATAACTACGTTTGAGGGTAAATTCGCAATTCCTCGTGAACACGTCACATGTGAGCAGCGCGCTGCTTTGACTCAGCATCACTCAAAATCACAGGCGCTCATTTTCCGATGCAAATCATCACATCGCTGAGTCACTATCTACTGTGTCGAACCGCTATCCTTATTGAGGATGGCTCGGCACTCGAAAGCAGCTCGGCGCTAGGAAGCTTAGCATTGAGAACTGATTGTCTATCCATGCAATCACATGGTATTTCCTATTAATACGGGGGCGAGATTGTCACAATCAATTAAAAGAGTCCATATATTCAACAACAGCCGCAAGGCGCTGATATCCGAGCCGTTGGATCAAGTCCCTCATGCTTTTATTGATTCTGTCAATTAAAACTGCATAACAATTCTGCAATTGTATATGCTGACAAAGCAATCGGACTCACTCGCAGAAGGTAGACGAATTATTGTGGGACTGGCACATGATGATCACATCATTATAATCCCGTACGCCGCATGTATTTATATATTCGGTAATAATGGTGGAATAGAAGCGATCAGATCAGCGACATACCTTCTTATGTGACTAAGATGCTCTTTCTGAATGAGCGACTAGCGAACATGGGGTTCATATTCCTTATAAAAGGGACCTGTCTATTAATTTACAAATAACCCAGCCTATGTTCTTTGCTGGTATGTATTCCAGACGTTGTACTGAAAGCTCTTTGTTTCGTGGCGTATTATATGTTTAAAGATAGTTTCTATCAGAACGCTATCCACTAGATTTCTTCATCCACGACACATTTCATGACGTAGTTCAATTATTGATTTGCCTCTTTTCCCTCGTATTCGAACCTACATTGGGAATATACACGAACACTTCCTCCATTCTTGGATGTTCACTCCACAGAACAACACGGTTAGCAGAGCGGGCGAACTGAAGCGATCACACTGTTACAACACATGTTGTTGTCTCTCTGGTACATCTGACGTGGTGGTGCTGGGAGCGTACAGTGGCGAGCCAAACAAGCAGTCCTATATCCAGGTTTATTCCACCACACAGAAAAAAGTAACTCATCTGTTAAAGCTACCACGTCAGTTTAAGGCTGGTTAGATGAGTGGTTTGGTTGAAGTGAAGAACAAGCTAATCTTTGCTGACGACAACCAGCATGTTTATGTTTGTCCTACACAGAGTTTGTATGGCCATAAACCCGACTGTGTACAGAGGTTATCAAGGTATGATACATTCAACATCCGCTGCATCTTGACTCTTGACAGCACAAACATGGAGTTGTACTTGGTGGGCGGTGACGAGGACACGAATCACCCGGTGTACAGGGCCAGTGAGGAGGCTGTGATGACCAACAGAGCCGGTGGCTGGACTCCTGTGAAGGCAGAGTGGAGTATCTTTGAAATGTCTTACCCGGGGTCATCATGTTCCATCTGGATACCGAAGGCAGACACTAAATGAGTAAATGGCGATGTGCCATGCTTGAGAATAGTACGTAAAGAATCTATGTTACAAATGCGAACTTGGCTTGAAGAGTGTAATGCCATATCATAACTCTGACCACGACGATGCAGTTTAAATTATTGTTGGTACGTTACTTGCAGTTATGTTATTGTATTCTAAAATCGCCTTACGCTGCTCACTTACAAACCAGCAATCCCATCAAAATGATGACCATTAAAGCAGTGACATAAATACCAGACGGAATGAATGTTGCATTAAGTGCCTGCATGTCAATATGTTCTTCGCTGAAATCTAGTCATAACGTATTCAATAAACTCCATTCGTCCAATAAATGTCAATTCTAATCAGTTAACGCGATAGTTTTTGAAAATGTCACTTTGAATTAGAATGCTCTACGATCGCTACGGCAGCTATTATCTAGATCACACCCATTCGTATGACGTCATCAGGGGGAGCCCATTTAGCAGGCCCGAATGAATCCCCGCCAAATTATACCCAGGGTTAAAGATGTCTACGCCAGATAATACCCCCCCCCCCCCCCCCCCCCCCCCCTAATGCCGGATTATACCATGTGCATTTTTCTTAAGTAAGTCTAAATTTCAATGTCCGGAGTTTCTTTCAGTAATAACTTCGAATGATAACATGGTTGAAAACTAAATTATTAATTCAGATGCTATGCATCCTTTACATTTCCGGAAGCGTAAGATTGCAACATGACCGAGGCGACATTTGTGCTGTGACGTTAAGATCGCTGCAGAAGACAACTCGCACTTCTTGCTCACCTTTCTAGAAGCATAACGTTGCCAAGTGTGACCGAGGTGTCGTTCGTGCTATGACGTTGAGTTCATTTCAAAAGACAGCTGGCTCGTCGTGCATACTTTGAAGTCCAGCTCAGGGCAAATACATATCCCTTAACTTCATTCACCTTTCTGTAGTGTAACTGAAAGGATCATATTATTCAGTTTGATTTATGAAAGCGATGATACCGTGTGCAACCAGTTTTTGAACTCTACACCAGCTCCAAGTGCATCTCTATTTATGACCAACAGCTATTCAGAAATAATTAGTTGTTTGCTAGCAATTCGAGTAGCTTTCACACACACATGGTTCAATTTTGTTGACATGAATTCGTGCAGACACATGATCAGAGTGAAAAAGAGAACAACTTTATGATATCTCAAGTCTGCTGTCTGATATTGAAGAACTAGCTGCTGCAAATCTCTGTTGGATATTATTTTCGTTGATATGAGTTAAGATTTATTTGAACATCAATATTACTACGGTCTTTTGGCTTTGGTGTTCACCAGGATGCCACCAACTCAATGGTCAATATGCATGATATGTTTGAACTAGTATATTTCAATGGATTACTTGTGCGCCAATACGATCAGCCTACCAAGCTATGTTCTGCAGCCGCCCTATGTTCATGCAAGTCAGGCCAATCCCAGACACAACAGTGACATCCCCAGGCATCTATATTCGCGTCATCGATCATTTCTGGTTCGTATCTATCAGGCCGAATTGCCCTACCGCAGCAATATGGTCTGCAAATGACCTATGCCATCACACGTTTCTTCGTCGCTCTCCATAAGTGATGAAATAGCGAAAGTACAAGCAGCCTTTTTGAGGGAATCGCAACGCAGATCGCTTCTTGCAGTCAAAACAAGGCTGGGTCTGACGTCACGCAGAGGCGATTAATTGTTCATGTGCTGGTCGTTTCGATACGCCGGACTCCTGTTTGAATTTAAATTTCAATCCAAAAGTGCGCACTTGCACGGCTATTACATAGACAGAATAGTTAATATTAGGTTATATTTCGGTAATGTGGCGAACAACATGACATAATTGCTCATGCGCGAGGCGGTTTCATCGACGCCTATTCTGTCACAAAATATAACTGCGTTATGCCGTGATCATAATGTTGTGTTATGGTGCCACTATATTCTGAGTGTTCGACGGTATGTGTATTTATAGGGTTTACTGGGGATGTCACAAGTAAGCAAATACCACTTTGAAATCAATTAACGTTCAAAAAGTTGTACTAAAAGGTGTTCAATATAAGGAGCTAATTAGGAAAATGTAACATGTATAAAGTTGACACTTATACTAAGGTTCGAATCCATCGATGCATCCAATGGCGAGAGTTTAAGCATAATAGCAGTTGTATGTGAACTACGTACCTCCAATCGATCGATTTAGTTGAATCAATATAGTAAGCAAACATTTCTTCGCAACCTAAGTCCACTCTGGGTATTTGACTTACAATGATTGATCCATTCTGATAACCTAACGCATAAATGCCTGCTAAGGTCTGTGGGTTATGCGCGTGGGTTCATGTGTTTAAGTGTGTCTGAATATGTTTGCCTGAGCGTCTTTGTGTTATAGAATTATCAGGGTTTGTGACTGTTCACAGTCGATTGGAAATCAAATCCATCAATATGTTGCCTGATTTAGATGTCTATGTAGTGAATAATAAGGTACCCAATTATCAAACTATAGGCACGTGGTCACCGGATGGCCCCATACAATTAATTATTGATCAGACTGTTTGAGCTTAATAGCTGTCCATGTCCTACCATTGATTTATAGGCTTGTGTAGTCAATAATGTACCTGCCACGGGCCAATGTTCAAGAGGGGGGGGGGGGGGGGGGGGGGGGCTTTGATACTGCAAAATAAAAAAATCGACAACAAAGCTGTTGAACTTTGTGCTGGCCTCCATCACCTGTAAAGTGGGCGTGTACAACCTTGAAACGAGCCAATTACGTGATGATCAAGAAATGATTGGATAATGAGTCCTTCAGATGGAATGTTGAATATGTTGGGTTCTGGTGACATCCTCCGTAGACAGCGGATTTATTCGGGACAAAATATGGTTGATAGGCCATCTCATTTGACCACCCCTCACTATACTTGACGCCAACTAGACCAGGTCAATACAGTACAGAAAAAGTTATAACCATAAACGCCCTACATTATGTCGTAAAACATAATATCGAACGGTGCATTCGTTGACGGCTCAGTTAAGGGGATACTCATGGCACCTTTTGGTCAAAAAGAACGAGTTCCTATAGACTTAGACAAACCGAGACGAATAGCACCTGATCCGACCTCTCAGAAAAGCATGCAAGACCTAGGTTTACCAAAGAGAGACTTAATCTTGTGATACTATGACGGGACACTTTAACATGAGTTAAAAGTTCGTTTGACTGACTGACTCTATATCGCCCAAATATGCCGCATACATAAATTATATCAACGCGCGGCGCACCCGGCAAACACAGCAGCCCCCATATAATATCTTAACTCACGGAATACAGCGTTCAATGAGGGAGTCGCTATTGTAATTTACTGTTGATGCAACTTTCACGGGAAGAAACACTTCCCCAGGTTGCTGAATTTTAACCTAAAAAAACACCGAACCTATGCATTATAACGACTTTGACATGTTGGTGCAAAGGCAGGGGTTGGCACCTCAAAAATATATTAGTATATATTCACATGATCAATTATTCTCCCGAGCGAAACCATTGACATGTCGTATAAGCATATAAGTCCCCTAATGGTCGATATTGTTGCTCGCCTGGTTATCGCGACTGAACGTTGGACATTGCACTAATTGAGACCACCAGCAGTTCAACATTGATTCATTTATATGGGGGGCTCATACTATGCGCATTTGTTATTGCAGGTGAGGACGTAGATAAAAGTTTCACAAAATATATCAAAGTTCAATGCATGCTCTGCACATCAGTTGAAGTATGCCGGATTATAAAAACAGACTTAATCGGCAGTTACAAGAACACAATCATCAGAACAATTTCAACCATGCCAAATGTTTATGTGTCATACAATCAGGAGCAACCAAAATACACCAGGCACCAAAGTTAGCAGGATAGCACCTGCTAAACGACCATTCGATCATTTTCTAGCAAGGCTGTGAATATTTTCAGTATAAAGAGATTTTAAAAATTGCAAACATTGTTTCTGCTAGCTGCGAAACTATTGCAAAATAAATGTATATATATTTTTCACTGAGACTAACAAAATGCGCTTGCGTTGGGACCATAAAATCAATCATATTTCGCAAGTCGGTATAACTAATAGATACAATCATTCACTGTAAACCCAAGAATGCGCACCTAATGCAATATATGTGATACCTTAACAGGTACTGCAAATATATTGACATATATATATATATTCATAGATATATTCAAATTAATGCATATATATATATTTATATATAAATAAATATATATATATATATATATATATATATATATATATATATATATATATATATATATACAAACATATATATATATATTAACCTTTATACAGATATATACATGTAAGCATATATATATATATATAAATATATATGAATATATATACTTATGTATTTATATATGTATATTCATATGCATATTTATACATATATACATACATATATGCATATATATATACATTTATACATATAGATATATATATATATAAACATATATATTCATGTATATATGCATATAGACCTATCGACCATCTATATATATATATAGAAATATATCGAAATATATATGAATATATTTTTATTTTAATAGCTATATTTATAGATATTCCAACATGTATGTATATCTCCACAATATATATAGGTATATATATATATATATATATATATATATATATATATATATATATATATATATATATATATATATATATATATATATATATATATATATATATATATATATATATATATATATATATATATATATATATATATATATATATATATATATATAATTTGATTGTGTGTGTGTATTTGTGTGTGCGTGGATGTTTGTGCGTGAATGTGTGTGCGTGAATGTGTGTGTGTGAATAATATGTATCTGTATCTACATCAGTATCACACAATGATGTTCTCGGGACTGTAGCACGAGTGGTTTATTGCACAAATAGGTTCTAGGTTGGGCTATGTTACAAATATGCGGGTTTTAAGATATTCATAAATTACCTTGAGGGCTTAGGGGTTCTACAACCTTCATAGAGGATCTAGCAAGATATCGCTTAAGAAAGTTACGGCTCTTTTACATTTATATAGAGAGTGCTTGCTAGAGAGAGTGGAATTGCTTCATATCAAAATACATTACAAGAGGGCGCGCTAAGGATTCAAATCATTCTCAAAGCTGATGGAGATGTCTGCGTTGCGTTAGTTATACCACATATATATCTGTTTCTAAGAGGATTATTCGTAGCCTAGAAATTATTGTCTGATTTTATATCACATGTACTCAATTGACTTGTTTTACTTTGGTATCAGCTTAGACCACATCGCTCTCTGATCAAGTACACCAACTACTATGTACATACAAGTTATATTTAGAAGCCGATCACTGTATTGGTCATAGCACAATGCTATTGACCCCTGCTTTGTGTGCGCTGTATTCAAAATCATTATATATATATATATATATATATATATATATATATATATATATAGATATATATATATATATATATATATATATATATATATATATATATATATATATATATAGATAGATAGATAGATAGATATATAGATAGATAGATAGATAGATATAGATATAGATAGATATATCTCCTCTCTATATATATCTCTATATATATATATATATATATATATATATATATATATATATATATATATATATATCTATATATATATATATATATATATATATATATATATATATATATATATATATATATCTATATTGCAATGGATTGCGTCGTCCATGTACGAAGTCAATCAAACAATTCCCATGAAGATTATTCGTAACGCGAGCATGTGTTGGATGGGGTGGGTGGAGGTTGGTGGGGGTGGGGACGGCAGTATCCGCCTTTTTAGTTGTCAATGTTAATGTCTGTTAATAAGTGGAACTTATGCACGCATCTCAAGCAAAAGACAATCAGACTAGTAAGGTTGAGGCACACTTGTCACATGTCATCTAATCAGCTCGTTTATTTGTATAACTCGACATCACTCGAGATAAGGAACGGATTTGGGAGTAGCATCCAGGTAAAAAGAACAAAGAGCAATATATGCGTGAACGGACAAACACTCAACCGACCAAACAATATCCACTCTCATGACCAATGTCTCATCAAAGTCCAAAAGAGAGGGGGTTCAAAAAAGAGGTCGTTGAAAGTGGCAATTGTTGCTTTCCAGATAAGCAGAGCGAAGTACAATATATGCATGAACCGATTTTCACTTTAGCAACCGACAGATATGCACTGCTATGACAGTCTAAGCATAGTCCAAAGGAGAACGGCTTCCATATAATAATAATGATAATATATATATATATATATATATATATATATATATATATATATATATATATATATATATATATATATATATATATATATATATATATATATATATATATATATATATATATATATATATATATATATATATATATATATATATATATATACGAGGCTAGATGGCAACACTCAATTAACCCATAATATTCATAATTAAATGAAATCATTCTCGTAAAAATTAACTTTTACCTTATTAAGTCTCGTCTATCACATTTAAATCTTCAAAGCAACATACGAATATTTTGTCCGACAATGTTTGTTGGCTATATGTTTACATATCTGTATATCCTTTTGTGGATCCAATTCTACGAAAGGTTAGCGGTTTTTCTGCGGAATTTCGCCCTTGTGCAACATATATATATTACTTATCCAATACAAATTGATGCATGCTGGAAAATTGAAACGAGAGCTACCCCACCACATGCGTTTTGGTAGTTATGTATCTCTTATTGGATATGCATAGACACCAGAGCATGGGTATCCAGCAAAACGTGACAGGTATCAACTCAACACCAGTGATATATTTTATAGGTGAGCATGTTTTGTTGTGTATGGGGTATAAGGGGCTATGGGCAGTTATCATTGATGTGTGGTGCATTTCCACGCAAGCAAACGGTCGAAAATTATAAAATTTTGTTTATTTCCATTTACATCCGTGAACCTTTTCCATCCAGACTGAACCGACTGTCTCATTGACATGTAGCGTATTTTAAGTGACCTATTGCCTGCTGTCCAGGCATTGGCTTTTTGGTGGTAGTTCATAATGATGCTTGAATCACACTAAGACATATTAATGATTGTTGCATATGAGATCTCTTCTGTCTGTCGGTTGATAAGTTTTTAAAATTCTCCATAACAAACTATGGGGGTGGGCGATGAAGGGGTCACTTAGTTGGGATCGATGCTACAAACCCGCTATTCAGACCCATGGTATACAATTGACAAATTGACAGTTAGATGTGTTATTCAATGCAATTGACTTACCAATATTGTCGGAAACTGTACCCTCTTCAAGTCAACTACATAATCGTTCGTCGTCGTAATATTGCATTAATGTTGGGTTGATTTTTTATATTAAGTGTGTAAACAATGCGGGAATGGCTCGATGGAGTGGGGTATGGGTGAGGTGACCAGCTCGTTCCCAGAGACAACCGAATCTACATGACCGAAGTTCGCTTGAATAATTAATGGTCGACCTATCTTACAATAAATGATATATTTGGTATGTCACCCCAACGAACAGCTCCAAAGCATCCAGCCCATACAGGGTTGATATCGTAGGCCTTGACCTTAGTGACGTCATGTGACCCCACCGATGGTGAACCGAGGTCCACGTACCCTGTTCATTTACTAATTGTAACAGAAGTGCATGATAAGGTTTTGTTTATTTCAAGCAAAATGTACCTCATTCCAATTAACATGAAAATATAGTCTGGGCGGTTTGAGCGAGGTTACTATGGTACAAGAATCCACAGGGCCTGCACACCGTGTCTATAAACACTAGAAGCCAGAGAGGAGGGGCTTTTTGTGACTCGAGTGTCGGAACTTACCATGATTGTCAGCATCTTGATTCTGTTTATCCTCATTCCTATCATCACAGATGCGTTATTGTCATTCCAATAGCGCATTTAATGTATGCACGCTACAGTTGGTTATCAAGTTTATTTATACGGTATAATTTGCTGCATTTTATATCAGCAGCGGCGTTTCATGTTCAACATACAGTTTGCGCTAGTACTAATATAGTTCTGAACGATTTAAACATAGATTGACACCGCATGACACCTTCACAGTTTCATTTGGAAGTACAGATAGTAACCCCTCCTTATCCTCCACACACGCCCCCCCCCCCGCAAAGCTCTAATTTTGCTATCCGTCTGAGCTTGGGACTTGTATCAAAAACGACAGATTGATAAAGTGAAGGGAAGCGCACAATTATTTGTGGCGTTCATTAATTTCAATGTTAATTGCGTATGATTTGAAAATTATTTTAAAAGTTTGGCTTAGTTCGTGTACATTTCTCAATCCTCAGTATTGAGTCCTGCATGATCGGCATTCGGTAATGGATGACTTGAACAGAATCGTTGCTCCAATGAACTTCTGCATGACGTTTTAGCTACATGGTCCTTGTCTGTTTTTACATTATCTTCATTTTTGGAGAGTACCCCCACACTAACACAGATTTCAAATCTTCTTCAGTCTGGACATGCGCAAACATACTGCGCTCCATTGCAACAGAGTAGACATCATCAGTTCGGTCATCAACACGAATTGTCCAGTAACTCATTCCATTTCTGTTCGATATTGAATGTGAGCATGTTAGATTGCAACTGTTGTAAACCTTAACCTATTTTGATATCTCACAAGATTATAACAAAACCAATATGTGACAAGAATATCGTAAAGATACCGTGGGAGAACTACTTCCTTGTAGCCCTACAAGACGTCAGTAGAAATTCATGTTACCGTTATGACCGGAGCTACTTCCTTGTTGCCCCAGTGAAGAATTGGGTATCACCCATTACCAATTGATTCGCATTGAACTAGTGTCATCATTTACTTGGCAAAGTCGGTTATTTTTGTGTGACAATGTATATATTATCGATTGTTTGGGGTTCCTTTCGCTTTCGGTCGCCTTTATCGTAAACGATCATAATGGTAGAATTATCATAATGCATTTCAATGTTCATAATGTGAGGTCACTGATCGGTTGATCAGAAGAATATGAATATGAATCATAATGCGTATTACGAGTTGATTATGACGTTAGATACCAGATTATTGTTTAAAACGATATATTATTTGCGTAGCTAGCGCAGCCATTAATAATTACAGAAGAAAATGAAGGTCAATGCACGATTACTTACTCAATTTATGATTAGCCAAAAATGTTGCGACGATTTTCTTATTTTGAATTTCTGACTAGCCTTCACATTCTACTCGCACTTGAAACAACCTATTATGTCTCCTTTACTTATGATAATAATAGCACTATGGAATACACAAGACATTCTAGGTCAATGTACACTTTGCAGGGCACTCTGATTTCGAGTGGAAGCGGCTTCAGCTGATTCTAAACTTACATTAATGTAATCTGTCTATCATTCACCAATTATGAATTTACAATCCGTACATTTTAGTATCGGAAACCACTTGTCATTATTCGCACATCCACCAAACACGTTCTTCTTTTCCACATAATCCTTCCAGATAAAACGTGCTCATTTATTTGCATCTTCCTCATCACCAGTACTCATTCTAATTGCCAAAAACATTTCGTCAAGATATATCAGTTTAAGAGGAAAATTGATTTTGATTTATGACACGCCCTCAATCCGTCTCCTAGCAGCTTGTGCCTACACACCCAACACCCGAAATTTAAAATCTGCTAAAGTGTATTTGGTTTGATTGTTACATTTCATTTGTAGGAAATCGTCATGCATGCATTACATGTGACTCCTGCAAGACATGCATCCATGAAATGACATATTTATGATTGAATTTTACAAACATGTTTTGTTTTTATTCAGCACCATAACAGAACAAATATGGCCGCCAGAGGACGCCATAAGATCGACCTACAGCCGAAGACAGAGGGTTCCGAGCCGTTCGTATCTAAATGGGAAGAGACATTTGGTGTCAAGACAAGACAATATGTTGATTTATATTCAACATTCAGGATGCTATGGGAAACATCTGCTATAGCCGGCGTCACCCTACAGAGCCGTGGGGCAACATTTAACGCCCATCGAGTCATCCTTGTCTCCCACTCAACGTACTTCAGAAAGCTGTTCATAGATGAAGGGTTAGGACGTACAGGCCACCAAAGCATTGTTAGTTTGGATGTGGACCCCGAAGTATTGTATTGGATTATGTGTTTCATTTACACGGGGGAGATCTTGGATATACCCTGTGACAGATGTGAAGAGATCGCTGATATGGCAGAGATGTTTGGGATCAGTGAGCTCCAACTCGCTTGTCAAGCTCAGCTCCTCAACAAGATGCAAGCCACAGAAGACAACTGCTTGTTGGGATGGAGTATAGGATACGCTCTTGAAGACACAGCACTTATCAACAAGTTTCAATCACTTGCACTGAAGAGCGTCGCGGTCGTTAGAAAGCAACAAAGCTTCAAGTGCCTAGAGCTGCCAGCCATCCAGGCATATGTAACACACGCTGACCTCCATGTGAGCAGATCTGATGACCGACTCTTGATTGCTCTTGATTGGCTGCGTTATGACAGCGCCTCAAGACTACCAGAATTCCCTGTCCTCCTCGAGTCTCTCCCATTAGGACAGATGAACCCTACATTGATCGAGTACCTGCGAGACAACGATGCACTGCTGAAATCACACGCTCCGTCACGGGCTGTGCTGATGGATGTACCCAGTCACCCATTACCTGTTGCACAGACGGAAGCCGCTCCGACCAGTCCACCTCTAATGCAACATACTGCTGTCGTATATGAATCCACGATGATGATTTATCCCCCAGGATTCGGCGCGCCGTACACAATCATTGATTTACCTCGTGACATGGGATCAGGCTGGAATGCCGCTGTTTGTGCTGTAGACCAGCAATTGTTCGTCAGCGGAGTCCTCCAAGAGAGGAGAACAATGTGGAAGTATGACATGACGAGTAAGACATGGCAGACATGCTGTGATCTCAGGTGGGAACGGTACAACCACTGCATGGCGGCTGTGAATGGCCAGCTGTACGTCCTGGGTGGGAGCAGTAGCAGCGCTTATAACATCATGGTGACAAACGTGGAGATGTTCACTCCACAGAACAACAAGGTCAGCAGAGCGGGTGAACTGAATGGATCAGACTGCTGGAACACATGTTGCTGTCTCTCTGGTACATCTGACGTGGTGGTGCTGGGAGCGTACGACGAGCAACCAAACGAACAGTCCTACATCCAGGTTTACTCCACCACACAACACAAAGTAACACATCAGCTAGAGCTGCCACGTCAATTTGAGTCTGGGTTGATGAGTGGTTTGGTTAATGTGCAGGAGAACCTCGTCTTTACTGACGACGCTCAGCATGTTTATGTTTGTCCTACACAGAGTTTGTACGACGATAATCCCGACCGCGTGCAGAGGTTATCAAGGTACGATACATTAAACTACTCCTGCATCTTGACCCTAGACAGCACGAACATGGAGTTATTCTTTGTGGGCGGTAACAAGGATACCGTTCACCCGGTGTACAGGGCTAGTGTGGAGGCTGTGGTGAAAGACAGAAGCAGCGGCTGGGATCCTGTGAAGGCCGACTGGAGTGATTATGAGCAGAGTTACCCGGGGGCGTCATGTTCCATCTGGATGCTGGCGCCCAACACTAAATGAGCATTGGTGGTGTACTATGTTTGAGAAAAGGACTTGAATCTATACCACAAAGTGCTTGATTGGATTAGCGTGATACTTGGTTAACTGTTGATTTCCTATATTAGGTCGCATCAATGAATGGTGTTGTTACATCATAGCCTGGCCTGAGTATTGAGCCGTGGGGTAAAGACTGGCTGCGTGTTTTGTAATACTGGATATCATTTTAGCTTACGATATGTGTTAGTCAAAAGAGCACTGACGCTGTCAAGGCAAAGTTTCTTTGCCAAATGTGCAACAAAGGTGTCGCAATTATCGCGCTGAATATAATACGCATACCTGGACATTTGACTTGCCATGATCGATCCCTACTTGATGTCTGCAAGTGAACATAAGAAAATGTTAGCATATTCAGTATCAGTACGCGCCCAAATAAATTAATATTTTGCCGGATCGGATATCTATTGAGTTGATAATAAATAACTTATAATTACGTTTGAGGGGTAATTTCCACCTCCGCCTGACAAAATATGTGAATACGCACATGTGAGCAGCTCGCTGCTTTGACTCAGCATCTCTCACAATCACAGGTGCTCAGTTCCCGATGCAAATCATCCCATCGCCGAGTCACTATCTACTGCGTCGAACCGCTATCCATATTGAGGACGGCTCGGCACTCGAAAGCAGCTAGGCGTTAGGAAGAAGCGCATTGGGAACTGAGAGCCTATCCATTCAATCACATGGTATTTGTTATCAATACGGAGGCGAGATTGCCTCAATCAATTAGAAGAGTCCATATATCCAACAACAGCCACAAGGCGCTGATACTGAGCCGTTGGATCAAATACCTAGTGCTTTTATTGATTCTATCAATTAAACGTACATGAAAATGCCTCAATAACATATGCTGACAAAGCAATCGGACTTACAGGAGGAAGACCGAATTATTGTGGGACCCGCACATTATGATCTCATCATTATAATCCCATACACCGCATGTATTTATATATTCGGTAATAATGGTGGAAAAGAAGCGATCAGATCAGCGACAGACTTACTTATGTGACTAAAATGCTCTTGCTGAATGAGCGGCTAGCCAACATGGGGTTCATATTTCTTAAAAGAGGTACCTGTCTACTAACCGGCACCTTCCCATAGCAGACAGTTTTTCAATTTTCAAAAAGCTCACATCACTTCCAGAAGAATTTCACAAATAACCCAGCCTCAGTTTTTTGCTGATATGCATTCCAGAAGTTGTACTGTGGCATATTATATGTTTATTGATAGTTTCTATCAGAAAGCTATCCACTAGATTTCGTCATTCACGTCCCATTTCATCGGGTAGTTTAATTTTTAATTTGCGTCTCTTTCCACGTATTCGAACCTGTATTGGGAATATACATGAACACTTCCTCCATTCTTGCACCGCCCCCCCCCCCGGCCACCGCCCACACCCCCCCCCCTCGCCCCAACCACACCACACCCAGTGCTGAGTCTAGGAGCGAGGTGCGAACATCATCTAAAATGCTTTACATGTGATTAACATTAAGTCTGTTAAAGCTTAAAGATAATGTGTTTGTCTTATTCCTAGAATCAAGCAACTGAGACAATGATCAAGACCTAACCCATGTTACACTCACTCCGTGACATGTACCAATATTCTGATGATGTTCTTTGAACAATATTGCAATTAACAGAAAGACCTTAACTTTGATTTTGTGCTTTAACCTCGGATAGCTTCCACATTTGTGCTCCCATAAACCACGTTCTGCAAACAAAATCAGACAAAGGCTAGGGGATTTTTTTGTGCGCTAAACATCTCCGACTAGATATATCAATGAACTATCATGTTATTTATCCACTTTCAAGGCTATTGTTGTTTAAAAGTCAAAGCACATTACACACAAGACTAGAATACCAAATGTGTTGAATATATGTTTTAACACATGTAGCAAACAACATTGGATATCTGTATGAACAAAACAAGGATATGAAGCATGACTATGTTTCTGATCTCTAACACTGTCTCTACGTCTCCTACACCCGTTAATTGATTCTTTTAAGACTCAATATGTAAGGAATACAAAGTCTAAAACCATCCTGACTTTGTATCTCCCACATAGTCCGCCTTCACGAGAAAACGACAGAACACATGGGAGGTAGAGCAAAGGGGCAAGCGTTGCAACTAAGCAAGAATGGCGTGTGCAAAAAGTAAAACCACGATCTCATTTTTACGTTTTCAAAAAAGATTGTGGTGGATCAGCAGTAAAAGTTGATGAATGCGCTAGCGAGAACAGAAATAGTTTATTTATTTGGTCAAATCTCCGTTGCAAAACATTATCTACTCTTGAAACTTATCAGACATGATATATATTCCCTCGATTCCCGTACCACTATCAACCAAAATGCAGAGCAACAGGAAAGTTACCTTCCCTTCCTAATAGCTGACGGCATTAAGCAGAATTTAATTGAGTCATGAGGTTATTAGACTCCTTCTAGAGTTATAGTTGTATTTCATTAAATATAATCAAAATGAGTGAACAAAACTTTTCTAACGATATCTAAAAATTGATTGTTCTGGGTATTCACTTAACTTCTTAATTTGGGGCTGATCATACTTAGAAAAACTTCTAACAGATGTTGGTCTGTTTGGCTATATAGATCGAAAATATGATAAGAAAATGGCTAGTGAAACAAGGTGCTAATTTGGGCGCTATGCACATCCAACATAAATCAATGATTTTCTTTTGTATGATATCCCATTTACACAAGTTGCCTCCGGTTCAGAGTATGATTACATAAGAAATGAAAACTACATGAAAATTGGTAGACGCGGACATGGACATGATTTCAAAATGGCGATCGGTTGCTCCTGTTGCACTCCCACTTGCAATCCGAGAATGAAAATGGACCATGTTTTTTATTACCTGCATCAGAATACTTAAACAGATAAAGAAACATAAAAGATAGTAAATTTAATGAAGAATCGAATTGTTCTTTATATAAATATCCCATAAAAAAGCACGAACACATTGCTGGATTTGTCAAGTGGGCCATTTTTGTAGCAGCGCGACGGAAATAAACTACCTATATGTTTTACTTAAGTGCGATAATGAGACCGCCTGCATGAACCCATGATATGGACAAAAAGAGACAACATTAATTGACTTTATTAAATCACCATGTTACATGTTACAAGTCATCGTTGGAGATAGAAACATCCCTTTTGGTGTTGCGCCATCTTGACGGAAACTAATGAACGATCATTAAGCATGTGACGTCACGAAATCGCGTTCTGAAAACAATAAATAGTAGTGCCTCGCCATTAGCAAACAAAATCTGCCTGACGACCAACGCGTCTCACTTGTCAGCAAGAAAAGTACATCCCATCTATTCAGAATAAGTTGCATCAAATCAACCCGCCATCTATTACGAAAAAGATGTATCTTATTCTTAAGTTCATCACATCAACCACCACATGTACAAGGAACTATCAAATCATATTTATACAAGTGAGCGTATTATGTAAAACAAAACCAGCTGCACAGAATCCCATAGTACAATGCACGAATTTCACTATTTCTATTTCCAGTGTTATAAATACGCAATGACCACCCAAAGTTTCAAACATCTATTACTCAGACGTGAAATGTGAAATTACCTCAAGCATCAAGAAAGCGCACCCAAGAGACTAATATTGAAGAATCCACCATGAGATCAGTCTACAACCTTTAAAATATAATATAACAATGTGTGAATCTCCTTAGCCCCGATTGAACGTTGATAATACTCCTCAGCAATCAGATACTTATGTAAAATGCATGGATTTCACTATTCATATGTCCAGTGTTATACATTTTAAATGACACGCCATCCAAAGGTTCAAACATTTATCACTCAGGTGTGGTATGTGAACTTCCCTCAAGCATCACGATAGCACACCCAAGGGACCAATATTGAAGAATCGACCATGAGATCAATCTACAGCTTTTAAAGAATATCATAACAATGTGTGGAAACAAATGACTGACAAATGTTTAAAAACGTTGTTAATATTTGATGTTGCTTGTAAAAATATTTTCTTAGACAGCGTATAATCAATATAGAGGCAGTCACTGCTTCCGTAAAGTGCATCATTGGTAAAATTGTTTGTTTGTGTCAGTGTGGCGGTGACAGAATGTGGCTGCTTTTTACTCCAGAGGATTTACTGACGGACAAGTACAGCTGTAAGAGATGACGACGGCAATTCACACACGTGTTCACACAAACAACCTCAGTGACGTAAGCAAAATCATAGGGATGACCAAACCAAACGAGAAAAAAGCTACACCAAGTTTGAAATATTCTAACTATCCCCTCACAGTGACAATAACATATGCGTTAAGCTTTTTTCGCAGTATATCAGCACAAATTGTGTATAATACATTCAACACTTTGTTTTTTACCCTTAAGATACACAGTGACCCTTGATTACATGACAAATGACCAGAGGAGGCAAATAATTAACACAACATGACGCATTCCTAATATTAGTTGTATTCACAATAACAAATATCGCATCTAGTGGGTAGAATTTAGAACAATTATTCTTGAGCGTTTACTTGTTCAGCAAGATACCAAAGAAATATCCTATCAACTTGAAAATTAGCACATGGAAAAGCTATGTTGAAAAGTTGTACCTTTGTACCAGCATATTGAGAACAAGCAAACTTGGGCAATCTAAACAGACATGATTTTGTTCCTAGCTATAAAATGTTCAACTATGTCTATGTACAAACCTGTAATAATTTACCTAACAACCGATTACCCTAATTATATACAAGGTAACATGCAATAACATGACAAAATATGTCATAGCGAATTATGACGTCAAATGCCTTGATATAACACGTTACAATACAAAAGATAGCATAATACGACATGTGATGATATGTAACAACCTATCTCTCCATGACATTTTATGCAATTAAATGCTATCAATATTGTATGAAGGCAAGTATTGTGAAATAATACAACAAAAACATGCGACATTTCACAAAAAAGCTGTAATTTAGCATAAGACTTCATTACATCACTGAACATGGCACTTATGGCTGAAAACACACTTGAGCTGCATCTCTGCAGGGGGCCCCTTTACAGACAACCGCAACAGACACAATACATGGTTCTGTGACTGCACGGATCACAATCGACAGTTCTAAATCACAACTCAAAACTTACACGATGCAGCACGCATACATATCCCTAGACACGGGACATTTCATCTTCATTATCAGGTGTCTCCTCTTCCAGGTGATTAGTTTCGTATAAATCTCGGCATTCTGCAGCATCCATCTGAGTTAGGAACGAAATTGAACTATAATTGAAATAAAAACCATGGTATCGTATATATCCGAGGTATGTCACGCGTCCAGTAGGATGATGTTTTGCTGAGCAAAATGTGCTGAGCAAGCAAACAATAGGCCACTAGTCATTACACCTTTCATCCAAAAGGATGACAAGTTGTGTGACAAACTTAATCGGGGCAGTTGTTCTAGGACTTGGATCATTACAATCAAGAATGTGCTGAATTTATGAAAACATCTAACAATGGATACAAACTTCTTAGTTAAATGTCAAAGCGACGTAGTTTAGAATGTTCCATTAACCAATGCAAATAGTGGAGAAGAAAGGAAGAGGGTGCAGTGATTAAATTTTAAAGGTAACTTATATATTCAAATATGCTTTCCTGAAATTTCCTCCAAACTTTCAATCCTATTCGCTGCTGTAGGAATATTTGCACCAACCTGCATTAACAATAGAAAATGAAAGTTTTGCCACAATGTACTTGTGTAGCTCAGTGATTCACACCACAGTGACATATAGAGCGCCATCTGAGAGGGAGACAACCGCACAGACGATCAAAAACAGGGATTACCAAACTTGGACAGACTTCACTGGCTGTCTTCATCCTACCTGTGCCCACATTCCAACATAAACTACATTATTGCATCACAGATGAGTATGCAGGCATCGGATATGATATCGATTGTGCTATGAATAATTTCAATATGCAATCAAAACATCCTTTCAGTCCGTGAGTCTCCCAGGTAAGGACCTACTTACCTGTAAATAAACTAACTATAAGGCCAATGATGATAGTGATGCTGCAACCTATTGCGCTGTACTAGAGGATTGATATGCCATAGAGTCGATTCAACCCCGTGCTAAAACACAAACTCAGATACTCTATACACAAACAGAGACAAAGGATTCACCCTATTCTTATATATAGTCAGAGACAGAATTTATCCCCTTCATTAAAAACAAAACAGAGATATTAGTCAACCCTATTCATCAACACAACCAGCGACCGGATTCCATCCCATCCCAATACACACACACCTAATGCAACCTCATCCTTGAACACAAACAGAGAAAGAACTCGACTCGTTCAAATAGCACTGTCCTGGGTCTTAATAAATTACTGCAACTATTGATGATTTAAGCATGTCCTGAATCACAAATACATGCAGACAATATTTGCGCTAGATCAAATATATACAATCATTCATTGTTACAATCATACAAAGATGATGAATAATGATGTAGTTAACAACTTGTCTATATTTGAACAGTTCAAACTATTTTTTCGCAATAAATTCTATTGACAGCTGGAATTATTGAATAATTGATTGACAATTGGATTGATAGATTAGAGGACACAAGATGATTGACATAGTGGACAAGACATGGATATGATGATTGATTGGACAACTAATTGACAAGACGATTGACTCAATGGACAGCAAAACTTTACAAGAAAATTTACTGATTTGACAATTTATAAACTGTATGTTTGATTGATGGCAATTAATTGATGAGATGATTGACTGATATGACAATTACTTGTAAATAGGTTGGTCTGATTTATCAGTTAATTTACTAGACAATATAGGATTTTAATTGACCGGATGATCAACAGATTTTACAATTAATTCACATGGATATTGACTGATTTGACATTTAATTGACATGATCATTGGACAATTGATTGAAAAAATGTGCAAACAAAAGCCCATTGAAAGCCCTACATAGAGCTCAACACCCAGAAATCCTAGAAAACCAACATGGTCAAACTTACAACTCATTGGATGCTGATTCAATGGGGCCAGCAGTCGTCAGTACAGTCTCATTCATCATCCAACGATACTCGATGTCTTCAGAATAACCGCTCAGACTCGTCTGCGGAAGGGAGTTG